>CM034463.1:14461818-14728161 GCA_019925255.1 Litchi chinensis | reverse complement strand
ATTTAAATTTTTAATTATATAAAATTAATTTTATAAAAAATTGGGAAAAAATCAAATCTAACTCACAATTCATCAGTGTCTTTAATCATCAACCCAAAAGTTTATCAACATCATCATCTCTCACAACAATAATAGCATCAACATCATCAACAACAGCATAAAAACATTAAAACATAAACTTAAAAAAAAATCACAAAAGGAGGGGGAGAGGAGGGATTTTATTGAGCTCTGGGTTCGACAATGAACCCAGAACCTAATTATATGTTTGATCTTAGATACAGATAATCTAACTTTTAAAAAGATAATAAAATAAAGAAGAAGAATAAGAGAGGGTAGAACCGTAAAAGAGCTTATGATTCCATGGAAGTGTGATGAGAGAATGATGAAAGGTGAGAGAAAATGAGAGAAATGGAGGAGTGAGAAGAAAAAGAAGATGGGATATGAGGAATCCATTCCCACCAAAATCCATGGTTTTGAATAGAGATGAGGGTTCTCAAAAGAATGAGATATGAGGGAGTTTGAGATAGAAGGGAGTTTTGAATCTCAAACTCATTACTTTCCAATTGATCTTCAAACATGACATTTAATAAGTTTAGGATTTTTGAATCCTAAACTTTTTTAAATCTCGCATGCCAAACATGCCTTTAAGTTCTTCCAATCATAAACTAAAAGTAAATTGTCAAATAAGTATTGTCTACTTTTTGAAATTTCAAGTACATTGTGATCTTTCCATCATTAACCAAATTACGCCCCAACATTTTATGAAGTCCCTAAAATTAAATTCTTGTTAGTCAACTTAACAAATAAAATGTACATTGATATAATCATACTAAAATAATAAATATATATTAAAAATAAATGAAATTTAACAATATTAGAAAATAAAACATAAAAATATAAAAAAATAAATCGAAATATATATAAATTAAAAGCTAGTGGCCACCTCCAGTTACTCGCTAGATATTCTCCATTAGGAGATTGATCGAGGACGAGATTGATAGTCACAATCTCCTCTCAATAAATAAGACCCTGCCCCCACACCACCCTCCCCCCTCTCGCCCCGATATAAAAGAGATTGTTGGTCAATCTTCTCCCTTAGGTAGAGATCATTGCTCAATCTCCTCCTCATCAACTAGTTCTCTCTTATTTATTTATTTTATTTTAAATATGATTTATATTTAAAGGTATTTGATTCATTGTCCAAGTCAACACAATCAAACAAATGGTCAATTAATGGATATTAACGATAACATTGGCTTTTCATTAATATTTAGGGGTTAAATTGATAATTAAATGATAAATTAAGGATAAGTTTAGTAAAAAAATCCAAAGATAGGAAACCATTTGAAATTTTGAAAAAAAAAAAAAAAAAACAACACATATTGGTAATTGCTCAAAAACAAACGGTTACAAAATTATATCATTCAAGAAAGGGGGATTATCACTAGGGTGCACCTACGGTATCACTTTTAAGAAGTTAAACCGTAATTATTTAATAATTTTGGTATAAAAAGTGTCGAGTAAAAAGTTAAAAAATAATCATTAAGGTCCCGTTTGTTACGTGGGATATGATTGGATTATTTATATGAGATTGGATTGGATTGGATTGGATGAGATTGATTAAATTACTTTAATTGTTATCTCATGTTTGATGACATTAGGATAAGATAAGATTTAAATTAAATTTTAAAATGTAAATTTACAGATATTTCAATTTTTTTTTTCATTTCCCCCACCATTTATAGCTCCCCATTGCCACTCTCCTCCGTCTCTTATCACCCCCATCCTAAATCCATCCAAAACCCATGTCGTTTCCAGCGACGGGACGTGTGGTAAAGACGACAAAGGCGTCGATGCCTTGGAACGATGGCAAAGATGATATGAAACCCAGCTGCAAATCGATCATATCTAGTCTCGTCGGCTTGGAGAATCGTTGACGGTGGTAGAAAGGGAGAAGAAGAGAAAAACGGAGAAGAAAGAGACGATTGGAGAAGAAAGCGACGACACGAATAAGAACGGGAAGAACGACGATTTGATCGAAGAAGAAAGAGAACGACCAGTTGAAGCAAGCTACGGCGAGGAACGATGGAGTTGAAGGAGAGACAACAAACAGGTAAGATGGGACAAATTAACCCACCAGTTTGAATGAGTTTCAATTAACCCATTGGAGTGGGTTAAAATTACTGTTTGTAAAACTTTGAATAAGTTAGTGAAAGGGCTTTGCTTGGACCAAACATGGGCTTGGATAAAATTTTTGTCGAAACTCAATCCCATCCTGGCCAACAAACAAGCCTAAATAATTTGAGTAGAGTTAATAATAATTTTAAGAAGTAACCGAGAGATTAGTTTTGCAAAATAATTATGAAATAATTTATCATAGAATTTATTATTTAATGAATCTTTTAAAATATCAAATCATCTTCATTAAATTTAATTTAAAGATACTTAAATGTAAGATTTGGCAACCTTACATTTCTTGATTGTTTGTTTTTATCACTTTTCACTTAATAGGTTAAAATATATTTTTAAGTATTTTTTTTAAGTAATCAAATCACTTAAACCACCAAAAATCACTTTAAAAAAATTATGATTTCTGATTTTTAACTAGATGTCAAATCACTTAATGATTTTTTAAATACATTATTCCAAATTTAAACTTCCCAAAATAACATTTTTTCAAATCAAGTGTTTATGCAACAACTTAAAACCCAAATTGCAAATCAATTTTTATAAATATGTGATTATTCTTGTTTAATTTTAGTAGAAAATATATATTACTTTATAATTTTAACTTTTATTGCAATAGTAATTCAGTTTAAAACCATTTTATTTATTTTTGTTTAGATATATAATTTCAATTTACTTTATTATAATAATTTATTTATGGATATATAATTTTTTTAAAAACTACTTTACTATAATAATTAATTATATTTTAATTATCAATAAAAATATTATTAATATATACATAAAAATATTTCAGTATTTATTAGATAATTTATTGTAATTGTTTATATTATATTAAATAAAGTTACATAGCAGCTAATATAAAATATTATAAATCAAAATACTAGTTTTCAGATAATTCTAATTTTAAAAAACAAACAAGATTACTACACATTTAAATGTGATAGAAAAAAGTCATTCGAATTTCAATCACAATTTAGTTTTCAATCTTCAATAGTACCATTCAGTCTTTAGATTAAAAAAAAACAAACAAACGATCCAGAACTCTTTTTCTAGGGGTAGGCAAAAAAGGGGAACCGAATCGACTTGGCCTAAATTGAAAGTATCGATTTTTCACTTGGATCTGGTTTGGTTCAATTTTTGGTGAAAAAAATAAAAAGTTTTCGGTTTACGTTCTATTTTAGGTCGGATAAACCAACCCAAATTGAAAATCAAACTAATTTATTTTATGGATTGGGAAATGTGAATGATGAATGAGAATAATTAATGATGTTTATTTCTTTAAAAATCATCTCATAATTAGAATGAAAATATGGGTCTCACATGGATTTGAGGTTGTGGAATAAGAATTTCGTTTTCTCCACCTCATTTGGGAATCTCATTCTCATTTGTTCTTCCAAATTAAAATAACTTTTATGCCCTTATTAAAAAAAAAAAAACCTATTTTATTTAAGTAACAAATCTCATTCCCCTCTACCTCACTTGGGGTTATGTGTGTGCGTGACCGATACATAAAAAATACTTTACAAATGCAAGCAAATTTAAGTAACATTTTTAATACATATAAAAAAAATCACGATTTGATATACAATACGAAAACACAATATATTTATAATAATATTATTAAAAAAATTATTTTTTAACTGATTATGATGAGATACATAGTAAAAAGTTGGCACTACATCTTAAACATAATTTTATAAAAAGATACATAATACTTCTTTTATAATTTACAAAATCTCAATTGTTAGATTTTTTAAAAAATAAAATCTAAAATGTTTGTAGTGTGCATAATTTAATTAAGAATATTTATCTAATTAGTAATTAATTCATTATGGTTTCAAAATAAAATAAATAATTTAATGAAAATATTACTAATTTTAATTTCGATTCCTGTATATAAATTAAATAACTTATTTTGATCTGATATATTATTACCATCTTAAACCATTCCAATCTCAGGGCCTGAAGGTAGAATAAAGCTTCGAAAAGCCGGCTGAAAAAATCCCCTATCCATTCTTTCTTTTACGCTTTCTTTATCTTTCCACCCCAGGCCGCCGACCCAACTGTTCTCTACACCTCCTCCGCCGCCGTACCCGTCTCTCTTGCCGTTTCCGTCCTCGCAGTCGCCGCCGTCTCCTTCCTCGTAGGCGCCCAGGCATCGTAGCGTCGTCTCACTTCTCAGTCGCCTCTTGCCCATCCGAGTCTCCCCTCCTTGCCACTGAGTCCCCGTCGGCCAGGACCGTCTATCCTAGTCCTCACTCCTCAGCCCGTCAGCCGCCGTGAGTAGCGTCGTCTCATTTCTCAGAACACTGTTCTGTTTGACTTTGATTTGCTTTGCTGTTTGTGTTTGCTTTGAGTTTTGATTTTGTATAATGTTGTGTTTCATTTGCTTTGATTTTGTATAACGTTACTTCTGTTAGATTTGCTTTGATTTTGTTTGATTTTGTATAATGTTGTATTTGTTTGTTCACTGTTGGATTTGCTTCACTGTTAGATTTAGATTTGCTTTTGTTTGTTCCCTGTTAGATTTGATTCACTTTTAGACTTAGATTTGTTCTGTTCTGTTCGGTTCGGTTCAGGTCAGTTTATGACATTCGGTTCGGTTTGCTTGGAAAGCCTGGTTTGGCCTAATATCGAACCAAACCGTGCCCACCCCTAGATCCTTGAGGCTTGAACACAACACTCCAAAGAAGTCTTAAAAAGAAAAAGAACAAGAAAAAGAGAAAGAAAAACTCTGGTTTTATCAGATTTTGATTCTCTCCTGATTTTTATTTTTTATCACAGCTCATTTTACTAAGGTGTGATTTAGATGTCAGGCACTCAAATTTTATGTCAACCGTAGATCTACGTAGACACGCTTCCATCTCTGTAGACATTATCTAGAATTCAAACGGACGCTACAACGCTACCAAGAACGCCCATCGAACAACAAGTCAACATCGTCCAGTGGTAATTTAGTTATTCTGTTCTTTTTGATTCAATAAATTTGGTTTATGTTTAATTATTCAAGATTAATTGGTGAATTTCAATGGAGCATGTTGGTTCTTCATATTTCATTTTGAGGTAGAAACTGAAAATTTATAGAGAAGAAAAGGTTTCCTAACTGAAAGTTTGTCTGTATGTATTCATGTTGTTGTACAGATTTAGAAACCCTAAATGCATTAGCACTTAGGTATCCTCAATCATGGAGTGATTACTAGTGATTTAGACAACTGCCATATGATGGTTGGGACACTGCGCAAGGGCTTTGAGTTCCTTGATTCTTTTATGTAATGTAATGGAACTGTGAAAATTTCTTATTACATATTCCCTCCTGATGGCAGTGCCTATAGATGACTTTATATTGTATATTTGTTTGTTTGTTTAGGCATCTGCATCGCCTTTTGGATAGAACATGTGGTAGATTTCTATTTAAACTGCCAGATGATGATTGAGATTATTGCGCAAGGGTTTTGACTTCCATTCTTCATGGATTAATGAAATATTTATCTGTGATCTATCCCATCTGATGGCAGTGGCTGCTAATTGATTGTTTCCAACTTGATATTTGTTTTTCTATTCTTTTTGTCGAGAGTTGTTTATATATTTATAAAGTTTTGGTGCTTGTGTTTTTTAGTAAGTATCAAATTTAATTGGAGATTGTTTGGTGAACAAATGATAACTCTTGACAAGAAAATGTCATTTTTTGTATGGTCTGCAACGCAAGCTAGGTTCTGTTAATTCTGATATGCTGTTTAGATTAGAATGTTTTTGTTACGACTATGCTGGCATTACAAATTAAGTTATGAATACAATTTCTAACCTTGTTTTGGCTTCTGCTACTGCACTTGGACTATAAGGAGTGATTTTTTTTTCTTTTTTCTTTCTTTTCCGGTGATTTATTTGTGGTGGCCATCTGTAGGTAATTATCTAGTTTCCCAGAACTGTATGTTTTGATTCTTTTTTTTTTTTTTTTCGCAACCTGTTTTGGGCCATGTAATTAGCATTTGATTGTTTCATTCTTAATCAATTCAAGTACACAGGAGATGTATCTATTTCCATGATTTGTGTGTTATGCATGTGGATGAGTATTGGTGGCTGATTAACTACAATGCTTCCAATTTACTTAGAACTTGATTACTCGACCATAAAAATATGGGGCACAAATAAAGCTGGCCCTCTACTTTGATTAAACATATTGTTTTACTCATCTAAGGTATGATATTTTACTTGCATTAAGTTTAAAATTCTCTAGTTATCTAAAACTTAATTAGGTTGCAGAGCACTCCTTCTGCATATTCAATGAAGCATGTAGTAAAGATCTTGACACTAGTGGTAGCTGTCTCAGCCTTTTGGGTTGCCCTCTTGCAGACATCTGTCATTCCGCCTAGCCATACTTGGTTGGTAAGTTTTTTATATATTTGTTTTGTATTTGTTTGTATAAGTGGATTATGCTTATGCCTGGATTAATATGCAAAAATACTTGGTGAGTGCATGGATATAAGGTTTTTTGTTTTCCTTACTTGTTTAGGCTTACCTTATCTCTTGCCATTTTATCTGCCAGCTGCCTATCTACTTTATTGTGTCCCTTGGATGTTATGGTTTGTTAATGGTCGGAGTTGGTGTCATGCGTTTTCCAACTTGTCCTCAAGAAGCTCTGCTATTGCAGCAGGTATATTACGTTTCATGTTATTGTTCAATTGCTCTACGGCCTCTATGCCACTGCCCACCCCCTTATCCTCAATAGAAAATTGTGAGGCTTGTTATGAATTCAAGTGATACTAATTATACAGTTTGATCTAAAGCCTTGTATTCAACTGAGAAATAAGTTGAGTGTTTTAATTTCCTTTGGTTAAGATTTTCCTTAAACGTTCTTCATTGATTTGTAAAATATATTATGTTGTAGGACATTAAAGAGGCCAAGGAATACCTAAAAGGAAGAGGGATTGATGTTGGTTCTGATTGATGGCTTCGACTTGATTTTCCATTTATTTGGATATAGCTGACCATTGAGAATATCTTTGACGTGGTTTGATCTGGCAGTTGAGGTCTTTCCATTTGAAGAATACATATTAAAGCAAAATTGGTTTCGGGGGTTTTAAATATTTATATATAGACTGTATACATGCATGATTAGCAGTTTGAAACCAAAGAAAATAGGCAAATGGGTGTATGTTGAGAACTTTGCTTTTGGTTGTTTACAGTCTCTATGCTGACCAATGGTGCATTGACAAAAGTTTTGACCAAGTAGTGATTAGGTTTATGTTATGATAATGGTATCTTGATTTTTTTTTTCTTTTAATTTTTTGAAAAGATGGTATCTTGATTCTTGAGATGCTTGTTTACATGATTTTCAAAGATAAGTTAGGGCTGTTTGTCTTTCTCCCATTAAGACTTATTTGAGCAGATGTCTAAAATTAAGATATATAATAATGTTCGTTTTTCTTAGGTCTTAAATTAAGGTATATGCTACTAAAAAGAAGTCAAGAGTTCTGACTTTTTTCTTAAATACAAATTGATGGTTACACTATTAATAAACTATCCCTAACTCTTTTATCTCTAGATTTTCACAAACCTTAAGCTAATTCTAACCTTAAAAATTTAAGCTCCCTATGAGCCGCAGTTGTTGTTGTCGGTCACTATTGATCATTGAAGGAGACTGGTCTCTTCTAGGCGTTTGGAGGGGGAAGTGTGGCCTAAATCACTGTTCCTGCTCTTGCATCGTGACAAAGGAGCCCCCTTCCTTTGTCATGCTCCTCCATCACGAAGAGGAGGCTGTTGCCTCCTCTTGCATGGCAATTGAGGCTGTCGGCCTCCATGTTTGAGGTTGGCAACCTCAATTGATGGTATAAGACATCGCCAAGGAGCGAAGGAAGAGAATTGTCGTCCAAATTTTTTTTATATAAATTAAAATATTATTTTATTTACGTACTATCAAATTTATACATAAAATTTAACATATCTAACAATAATAATAATAATAATGTACTTTGAAAAATAGTAAAAATTAATATTTAAAGAAAGGCATATAATGATAATAGTTTAATCACTTAAATATTAAGTCTAAAAATCCTAAAAAGAAAAACAAACAAACCTGATTATAGAGTCTTATTAAATAATGATTTAAAATAAGTTCTTATAAGACTTGGAAAAAAAAAAATTCACCTTATTTAACTTCATCTTTTTGTACACCCTTTAAGTAAAAAAAGTAAGGAATCATTTCAATAACTCTTATAATTTATTGTCAAGTTTAAACAGCAACATATGGAAATGGATCCATTTGATTAATATTATTTAAAAGAGTAAACAAAATTTTACTCAAATTTATTGTCCAAATTATGTAATAAACTTATTTATAACTATCATATCATCAATACGTCATCATTTAATTAAGATGATTGTTATAAATCATCTTATCACACCATTTAAGTAAAAATTTTGGAAAGTTTTTTGAGAAATGTAATGTTATTCTATTTAAAGTTTCAAATATTCGAAATTTTAATGGAGTTTATGCAAATTTCAAATTTGTGCCCATGTTTTGATGAAATATAAATTTTTAAACATGAATTTGCTTTCATACCCATCTTTCCTAACTTTTTTTTTTTGAAAATTTATCAATTCGGTCTCTCATCATAGTTTTTAATTGTGAATAGTGATAGAGAATGCATAAAATATTTATCATTTTACCCTTCAATATTTAAAATTTGTCGATTTAACTTTAATATATTAATCAATAAAAATTTAATATTTATCACCTAAAATTTAGAATCAAATATTAAACAATTTAAAACTAATAACAAATTAACACAAGATCGTTTTTTGAATTAAAAATATGAATGTTTATAAATATAAAAAGTAAATTTCTTTTGTAAAATAATTGAACTCCCTTGGGTAGATCTTAACCATTGATGAAGATCCAATTTATCCATCCACAATGGAGTTTCAATCATGAATCTCTATTTTTTGGGTGTTGATATGTGATGTATTAATTGTTTATAGATAAGAATACTAATAAAACTATTAAATTTGATCAATGCTTGACTAATAGTATAGACCTTTAATCGATAAGGTTTTAGGGATGCCGAATGTAAAAATGAATTTGTAGTTAAAAAATAATATATTTTGTTAAAACATAGTTGTGAAAATGAAGTTTGCCCTGAAGTTAAATGACAATTGCACTTATGGTGGGTTTCATTTTGAAAAGGCTCAGCACGTACGTTTGCGATCCCAATTTTTTTTTTTGTTTTTTTAAAGTCCGAGTAATTTACATTTTTTTTTTCTACCAAACTGGTCCTCATTTTTAGTAAGTATCAAATTGGGCCCTCGTACTAATTTTTATTAGTCAACTTTGTTATTTTATGGGTAAAATTGTAGTTTAAGTTAATCAATTATAAAATTGGCACGTTTACCATGTCTGACTTGCAAAAAAAAAATAAATTAATTATATAATTTATTTTTTATTATAAATATAAATCTATATATAGTAATATAATTTTTTTCAAAAATTTTATTCTTTAGTTTAATCAAATTTTTACTTTTACTTAATCAAATTTATTTAAATAAGATAAATTAAGAGTATTTAATGAACTTTTATAAATTTTGCTAAAGTAAAATTTTGATCACTTCCAAAATGTGAGGATTTATTTAATATTTTAAAATAAATGGAGATTGAGTTAGTCAAAATGAAAAAAATAGTTACAAACTAATACAATATGTTTTTTTTTTTCATTTTTTTTTAAAAATAACACCAAATAGGTCAAAAATTTATCGAAATTATTTAGATTAAATATATAAACACTATTTAAATAATTCAAATATTTACTCCATTAAATAGGAGACAATTATTTCTATACTAAAGAGAAAAAACTACCCACATGTATTTTAACTAGGGCTGTCAATTTGAAACTCGACATGATGGGTTGACACGAAACCAACACTATTATTAAGGGTTAAGGTTGAGCATAAACGAGTTGGATAAATAAATGGTTCAATCTATCCAACCCGTTTACTAATCGTGTCGGATTTGTGTTTTCTTAAACGGGTCACGAGTTGACCCATTTAATGAGGGTAAAAATAATAATTTTATATTAGAGAGGTATTCATGTAATTTTAGTGGTAGTTATATATGTTTTTATATTTTGGATTGTATTTGTAGATGATTGTATTTTTTTAAGTGTTGGATTGCATTTGTGGATTTAAGATGTCTTGTGTATTTTTATTTTTATTTTGTTTTTTTATTAGATCTATATTAAAATTTAAATGTATTAAATATAGTTAAATGAGTAATAAATGGGTCATTAAACGTGTCAGCTAAATGAGTCATTAAACGTGTTGACTAAACGGGTCATTAAACGTGTCCCTAAACGGGTCAATAAATGACCCGTAAATAAACGGGTTAATTCGTGTAGTTTCTGTATCTATCCATTAATAATCGTGTCATATTCATGTTGAAAGGGTTCGACTCATTTACTAATCGTGTCGTGTTTATGTCGTATAAAAATAATCGAGTCGTGTTCGTATCATGTCTAACTCGACCTGTCAACCCGGATTGCCACTGACGGGACCTGTCCTGAATCCCTCTGGAGAACCCAATGAGAGCCCCGTAACATCCTGATGGAACTCAATCGAACCCTCACTTTGGCTCGAAAGGGCCCCATAGAGGTACCACTCTCATTTTAAATTCATTTTCTAGTGAAAATAAATAGAAACTTTTTTTGTTTAGTATACGTGTGCAAAACTGGGTTATTAAAAATTTTGGCAACACAATAGCTATTTTTCTAAATATTTTACCCTGCAAAAATTTATTGAAAATCTGTACACTTTTATAACAACAAAATACTCAATTTTTGAGCATTAAACCCTCTTTTCTTTTTTTCCACAATCAACCACAATCATGCTTTTGCTTACATACTCCACAAACATGATATACACAAGATTTTTCAAACTTTTGAACTTAAGTTGAGATTAAGTTTAATTGCCTACGTACTCCAACTCAGTGGAAATCAAAGCTCTCGTAGTTCTTTTTTTTTTTTTTTTATCCAAAAAAACACAAATTACAAAAGTATATATATATCATCCAAAAATAGTATTTACAAAATATACATAAACTCATAAATAGTTATGCACGCACATGACATTTCAAAAGTAAACAAGTGTAGTAGCATCGTATCCTCAACCTACCTGCATGTCCAACGAAGCTCTTTCCCTTTGATAACTCAAACCTGCACTTAGAGAGGATTTTGTTTTTCAAAAATATAAAAAGAGTGGCAAGTATTTAAACTCGGTGAATGAGTAAACTTTTAAATAATAATATTTGCTTTCTAATTATATATATCCTCTCAAAATAGGTTGGAAAACTAATAATTTCTTTTTAACAGCTATAAAACTGTAAAACTGGCATAAAGTATATAAATAATAAAACTCGAAATTTAGTAATAAATTCCATAAAGTGTAAATTTTCTTATTTTCTAAACTTTACGTCTAATGACGTGCTTTTCCTTCTAAAACTTACCTTACAAGGTAATCCAGAAAAATTCGTTCTTACGTGACGATACATATATACGTCACTAGAACTAGAAAATGTTACCATGCGTAGTCACAAATGCGGGAGCTTTGGGATAGCGATTTCCCCAAACATCAGGCAGATCTACACTACCATATACGTGCAGAGGGCGACACATTAACTCGACCTTCCAAGTTAGTGACTCTCTCTATCTCTTGTCATACACACATAAGATACTTCAGTCGGGTATACTAGGGATTAGAATAAACTAAAGACATTTAAAATCATTTCAATATACTTAAAAATGCTACATACACTAAACATGAAAGTATATTGATTTAATTAGAAAATATTCTTTTCTCTAGTATATGATTTATAACTAAAATACCATCTTTCTAAAACAAAAGCTTATAACTTTACAAATACTCTTAGCATGTCTCTTTTATACATGTCTTCACTCAAATACACTAAATTGCTTTATTACTAAAATATATACATTTATGACATAAATTTAAAAACTTACATACATCATTAGAAAATGCTAATATGCTAAAAGTTTGATCAATTCAACATAATAAATTAAATACTAAAATAAACATTTGCAATTATCAATTATCAACTGATGAAACTCATAAAAGTTTTAAAAATAACCACACTCACAACTTGCTATCCAACTAGCAAACCACTCATTCAAGTTCTTCTTTAACACTTCACTCCTCCTACACTTTAGTACAAGCATAATTTTCACATAGAACTCATACATGCATAAAGCTATTAAAACTCAAATTGTAATATGAGCCATAACTATATACCTTAGCCGAATGTAATGGATATATATACTATCGACGTTGATTTTTGGTCAACCGGAGATTTTAGGCTCAATACCTGTAATTAATGAAAACAAAAAGGAGTGCAAGAGGAAGAACAGAAAGTGCACCTGAACAACAATAAAAAAAATAGATAGATGCAGTAAACGCAATTAAAAGTGAAAGACTGCGAATGTGAGAATAACAAACAAATAATAACAGATAAAAACAACTAAAAATGAGAGAGAAGAAAGGAAGAATAATGAGTGCAAAGAGATTTTTACGTGGTTCGACAGTGGTGCTTACGTCAACGGGCCACTTTGAATATATTTTGACAGAGTAATCATGTCACTAAAAAATGAGCTCCCTCCCCCTTTACAAAGAATTTCACCTCTATTTATAGGGAGAGATTTACAATTGAGTGTAGTACACGTTAAAAAACAACAATTACACTAACTACTCATCCATAACCATACTGCATTAATTAACAACTCTGACATTGTCATTCCTGCATTAATTGCTCATTGAGATTCGAGATTGTATAGATCTCACAAGCACAAGATCAGGAAGCCTTAATTTGAGAGATCGAATCTAGCACGAAACTAGGGAGCTCGAATTCGTCTCGGATTTATTGCTGCCGACATCTGAGGACTGAGAGCTTAGAGCTGAGAGCTGAGAGCTCCATCCTGCGAGCTGGATGTATAGCGAGCTGAGAGTTGAGTGTTCAATCCTGCGAGTTGTATGTATAGTGAGCTAAGGGCTGAGAGCTCTATCCTGCGAGCTGGATGTATGGCGAGCTGGATGCTGGGAGCTGAGAGCTACGAGTTGAGCTTGTTTCTAGAACTGAGCATAAGGCAGTCTTGCGACCTGAGATCTGAGAGCTGCGAGCTGGATGTTTAGCGAGCTGGGGTCTTCATCTATTGGGTCCGTCCCGTGGAGACTTGAGCTTTGTCTATTGGATCAACCTTCTGGGTCAATTTATTGGGCTTTTACCAACCCCTTTTATGCAGATCAGAATTTACCCACAACATTAGTCCCCCAGCTCTCAGTGCGATCTTCGGATTGGGAGCTAAAGCTCGTTGGTAAAAGTCGATGTATTACTATCTATTGTGCTGCCTTTTTAGATTCTCTTCCATCACTTGACTTGTGGCGACTATCTGGGTTAAGTGTTTATTTGCTGCATTTTAGACCGCTATGGGAGCGATGAAGCAGTTAGGGCTTCAAGTTCTCAAGGAGAAGAAAGAGCTTGAGAAAGTTATTTGGTGAGCTCTCGTTCACGATAGTAGAAGCTAAGAGATTATAAAAAACAAAGCAAGCCCTTTGAGCCAAGCTAATGAATGTTGAGGAAACTAAGGAGGAGGCTGAGGACGCTCTGACCCACGAGGAAAGTAGTCATGCAGTCGCGAGGTTGGACTTAACCATCAAGTTCCTCGAGTGAAAAAGAACTGAACAAGACAAAAAGTGAGCTGGAAGACATAGCACAGCGAGCTGAGAGTGCTGGGAGGCGAGTTGAAGCTGTTGAATATCGAGCTGAAGTTGCTGAGTAGCGAGCTAAAGCTATTTAATAGCAAGCTGAAGCTGTTGAGTAGCGAGCTGAAGCTGCGAAGTAATGAGCTGAAGCTGTTGAGTAGCGAGCTAAAGCTACTGAATAGCAAGCTAAGGTTGCTTAGAAAGAGGTTACCAAAGCTCGCTCGACGAGATCATCTGATGGGGGAAGTAATGAGCTGAAGCTGTTGAGTAGCGAGCTAAAGCTACTGAATAGCAAGCTAAGGTTGCTTAAAAAGAGGTTACCAAAGCTCGCTCTACGAGATCATCTGATGGGGGCTTTAGAAATCGTTGATTTTGATATGATATAGCTTGCAAGTCATAGTTTGCAGATTGTAGCTTGTAAACGCCCAGACGCGCTTTTAAAGAAATAAATGACAAGTATTTGCAACTCGTGGACATAAAACAAAGGATTAGCTCAGTCGCGCTTTCTAGAGCTCAATAATAATAATAATAGCTCACAAGAGGCACATACATCTTCCAGAGTTCGATAATAATAATAGCCTCAGCAAATATACTTTTCAGAGCTCGATAATAATAATTGCTTATAGGTAGTAGAAATGAGTTCAACAATAATAGCTCATAAATAACATATAAAAGCTCAATAATAATGGTTCAGCTCGATAATAGTAGCTCATAGACAGCAGATGAGAGCTCAATAATAATAACTCATAAGCAATAGATGAGAGCTCAATATAATAGCTCATAAGCAATAGATGAGAGCTCAATAATAATAACTCATAAGCAATAGATGAGAGCTCAATAATAATAGTTCATAAGCAGCAGATGAGAGCTCAATAATAATAACTCATAAGTAATAGATGAGAGCTCAATATAATAGCTCATAAGCAATAGATGAGAGCTCAATATAATAGTTTATAAGTGGTGAATGTACCTTCCAGAGCTTCAAGAGGTAGCAGCTCATAGGTAGCATATTCCAGAGCGCGAGGTAGCAGCTCATAGGTAGCACCTTCCAGAACGCAAGAGCTAGCAGCTCACAGGTAGCACCTTCTAGAGTGCATAGATAAGCAGTTCACAGGTTGCACTTTTTATGAGACCATGTTTCACAGCTCACAGGTTGCACCTTTTGTGAGGGCATGTTTCGCAGCTCACAGGTTGCACATTTTGTGAATTGAAGGTCCTTGGTAATACCCTCCAGGGCGCATGGATAGCGACCCCTTCCACAGGTGAGATCTTTTCAGAATTAGAGGTCCCCAGTAGTTCTTCCTCTTGCCATGGCGGTTGAGAACTCAAAAAATTGCAGTCTTGGCTCTCCTTTTAGCGTCAAAATGTCGACGTTGATTTTCGATCGACCGGAGATTCTAGACCCAATACCTGCAATTAATGAGAAATAAAGGAGAAAACAAAGAGGAGTGTTATAGGAAGAATAGAAAGTGCACCAGAACAACAACAACAACAAAATAGATAGATGCAGTAAAAGCAATTAAAAGCGAAAAACTGCGAATGTGAGAGTAACAAACAAATAACAACAGATAAAAACAACTAAAGAGAAGAAAGGAAGAACAATGAGTACAAAGAGATTTTTACGTTGTTCGGCAACAGTGTCTACATCTACGGGCCACTCTGAATATATTTTGGCAGAGTAACCATGTCACTAAAAAATGAGCTCCCTATGTTGCGAGCTAGATGTATAGCGAGCTGGATGCTGAGAACTAAAGGCTGAGAGCTGAACATGTTTCTAGGACTGAGCATAAGGCAACTTTACGACCTGAGATTTGAGAGCTGCAAGCTGGATGTTTAGCGAGCTGGGGTCTTCGTCTATTGGGTCCGTCTCATGGAGACTTGGGCTTTGTTTATTGGATCAACCATCTGGGTCAATTTATTGGGCTTTTACCAGCCCCTTTATGCAGATAAGAATTTACGCACAACATATACATATGACTTTTCTTTTCATTATTCTTGATCTCAACCAACTTAAACTCATATAAATGAGCATGAAACCCTATCAAAATCATAAAACATAAATTGAACCAAGAAGTATACACATGGCTAAAAATTTACTTGGTGGGATATCATCATTTTTCTTTCGTTTTCTTGATATATAATTGTCTTAAATCATGCAAGATATTTCCCTAACACTTAAACATAACTCAAATCCAAGTTTAAGCATGGGATTAATGTGCTCACCTTGATACAAGCCACTTGAATAATCTTTTCTTTTCTTTTTTGAACTCCTTAAATCTCAAGTCCAATTATGGTGCAAACCAAAAGTTCAAGCATATCAAAAGTTCAATTAACAACTTAAATTAGAAAACCAAACAAAAACTCATGAAAACCTATAAAATCTAACTTAAAAACTTACTTATTTCTTTACTTTATCTGCTCAAATTCATCCCCTCACACTCTTGAACACTTTTAATGAAAACAAGAGGAAGAGATAATGAAGATCACACCTAAATCACTTGGAATGACTCATGGCAAGCTTAATTTCTTCTTCTTCTTCTTAGTTTGTCGAACTGCACAAAAACAATGGCTGAGAACCGGTTTCGTTTCTGTTGTGGCATCATATTTATACCTCTTTTAATAGTGCTAAAAGACCTAAATGCCCCTTGACCCTCATTTAATACAAAAATCAACTTTTACATGTGTCACACATTGATTTGCTCTCTTTAATGACTTACCAATTCACTCACCATTAATATAATCAAACTTAACCGTTAAGAAAACATATAATTGGTCCTTAATATATGTCATGTTTCTACTAATTAATATTTTCATGCCAAAAACCCATTTTGCCCTTTAATGTCTTAAATTCACATTCTTGCCTAAATAAACTTCAAAAATATCCTGTGATCCTCAAATCTTCAAATTGACCATGTTTACTCTAATTAGATATAAAATCTCTCAATTACATGCTTAGAAAAATTTAAATGGGTATAAAATCATTAATACCCATTATTTTTCAAAAATGATGTTTTTATCCAATAAACTTCGAATTACTTAAAACCTATTCAATTGAATTCATTTTCAATCCATTTAAGTTTCTTTTGACTCTAAGTGTACGTTTGGTATAGCTTATCCATTGACCAAAAATACATTTTTAATGCTAAAAGCTCTACTTGATTTTTTTTACGTCATTTGATTGACATCGTAGTAGAGCTTTTGAGAATTAAAAAAACTGAAAAAGATCTACTTTGAGAAGCTCAAATTTTGAGCTTCTCTAAGTAGATTTTTTTGAGCTTTTTTTAAAATATTAAAATGTCTAATATACCCCTATTTTATTTTGTTAATTTCTTTATACCTTTATAATTCTATTACACTTTCTTTATAAATATAAACACATAGTCTCCATTTTCATTCATTTTTATTTCATAAAAACTTCTGAGAACTCTTCTCTAACCAGTAAGTTTTCTATATTTTGTGTGTTTTTTTTCAATTGGTTTTAGCTGATATTGCAATTTTTTTTTAATCTTATTGTCATGAATATTATATGTCATATTTGTAATATATATATACATTGCAATTGGTTTTGTTATTGATTTATTGAGATACATATATATATACTGCAATTTGCAATTGATTTTGTTATTGTGGTTCATTGACATATATATACTGCGGTTGGTTTTAATTGATTTTATTATTGTGGTTCATTGATATATATATATACACATATACACGTACACTGCAATTGCAGTGTATATATATACACATATACACACATTGAACATATGCACGTGCACTGCAATTGCAGTGTATATATATATACATATATACACACACATTATATATATATATATATACACACTGCAGTTGTAGTGTCACTGCAATTGCAGTGTGTATATATATACTGCACTTGCAGTGTGTATATATATATTGCAATTGCAGTATGTATATATATACACACTACAGTTGCAGTGATATATACACACACTATAGTTGCAGTGTCATTGCAACTGCCGTGTGTATATATATACATAATGCAATTGCAGTATATATATACTGCAATTGGTTTTTATGTTTCACATATGGTTTTAGTTTGAAGTGCACCTATTTTAATAATTGATTTCTTAGTTTAGATATAACTTTAATTATAGAAATTTTTTTATTTTATTTGTTTAGAATGGAAACCCTCGTAGAAGAAAATAAAAAAAGAACTAAGACAGAATGAAATGATTTTACCGTTGAATCTGTCATCAAGATTTGTATTAATGAGACCTTGACAGGCAATCAACCAAATAGTCACTTCAATAAATTTGGTTGGAAAAATATTATGACCAAGTTTAATGTCATGACTGGTAAAACATATAACTATAAATAATTTAAAATCAAGTGGGACTCATTTAAGAAGGATTGGCAAATTTGGAGAAATTTAATAGAAAAGGAATCTGGCTTAGGATGGGATCATGTGAAGCAAACAATTGCAACCCCTAATGAATGGTGGAATAAAAAGTTGAAAGTGAAATTTGAAACTTATATTTATTATATTCATTACATTTTACCATCTTAATTTTAATATAAGTTTGAATATAGTTTTTTTTTTTGGTCATTGTAGGAGTTTCCTGATACAATAAAATTCCGCTCAAAAGATTTAAAGAATATTGATGAACTAGATATATTATTTAAAGATGTTGTTGCTACAGGGGAAGGAGCTTGGGCTCCATCTACCAATTTTGTACCGAATGATAGAGAGGATAGGTCAAATAATGCACAAATTTTTGGCATTAATAGGATGAATGACCTTGAAGATAATTTAAATAATGACTTTGATAGTGTTGATAGGCTCGAAAATATAGAGATTGATATTGGAAGTCCTCCTCCTGTGAATCTTACAGGAGATAATGGATGGAAAAAAAGAAAAATTGTTTGAACGAGAGATATAGTTACAGATCGAATATTTAAACATTTAGAACGTATTATAGATATTATAGATAATAAACAATCTACAAATCTTGACACTAGTTGCAACATTCCAGAGGCTATTGAATTGTTGCGTAGCAATTTAGGAATACCACGATTGAGTGAACTTTACATGTTAACTACTAAACTTTTTCTTAAAAAGCAACATAGGAAGTTGTTTGCTGCACTTAAAGATGATCCCGAAGTCCAAATTACTTGGCTTGAGGAGATGAAGAAGTAGGATTGCCTTTAAGATATTATCTGTTCATTTTATTGTCATAACGTTAATTTGTCTTAATTTATGTTGACTTATCATAACTATTGATTTGAGTATGATTTTAATTTAATTTATGTTGATGTATGAAGACTATTGTTGGAATTTTATTATCTTAAATCGTTATTGATTTGAATGTTAATGTTTACTATTTGGTTTAATGTTTCTACATGTAAGTAATGTTTAATTACTGTATTTTCTTATTACTTTACAGATGGAATTTTTTGGAAGTGATGATGATAATGCATATGAGAATAATGAAAGTGAGGATGATAACGAGCATAGTAACACAAATGATCAAGATGACTATTATGGATATTTACAAACTGGAGTTACATTATGTGTGTAATATTTTCTAAAGTATAGCTTCAAGGTGCCATGTAGAACATCATCTCATACAGGAAATAAATTTGTGAAGAAGGTGCTAAATGGTCATGAAGATAGGGGTCATGAAGATAGGTGTCACCAACAATTTCGAATGGAAAAACATATATTCTTAAAATTATACGATGTGTTGAATCAATCATATGACATTTCAAAAGGTAAAGAAGTATTGTCAGTAGCTATGTTTTTTATAACATTAGGACATGAATTTGAGAATAGAATGGTTTAAGAAAGATTTCAATATTCAGGTGAGGCTGCATCTAGGTGGTTTGGAATAGTGTTAGATATTGTTTGTAATATGGCTATTGACATTGTGAGACCATCTGACCCACATTTTAAAGGAATTTCAAAAAAAAAATTAAGGATGATAATTGATATTAGCCTTATTTTAAAGATTGTATTGGTGCAATTGATGAAACATATATATCAGTTGTGATGCCCACATCAAAGCAAGTATCATATATTGGCAGAAGAGGGGTTCCTACTTAAAATGTGATGGTTGTATGTGATTTTAATATGTGCTTTACATTTGCTTGGTTTGGATGGGAATGTAGTGCCCATGACACGCGCATTTTTTGGAATCTTTACGAAGAGAAAATTTGCATTTTCCTCATCCACCAAAAGGTCCGTGTGTATATGATATATATTTGATTTTGTCATATTTATATTAATTCCATAAGTAAGCAATTTTAAATTATATAATTGTTTGTCAATGTAGGTAAGTATTATCTTGTAGATACCGAATACCCTCACATGAAGGACTATTTAGGGTCGTACAAGGGAGAGCGCTATCATCTTCCAGATTTTTGACGTGGAAGTCAACCAAGAGGGAAAAAAGAAATATTTAATCATACACACTTTTCACTGAGATGTACTATTGAAAGAATATTTGGTGTGTGGAAAAATAGATGGAAGATTTTGCACCAAATGCCTAACTTCCCTTTTAGCAAGCAAGTGAAGATTGTAATTGCTTCAATGACTCTTCATAATTTCATACGAATTCATTTGAATAACGATCAAGAGTTTAAACCATATGATGATAATGATGAGCTACTCTCTGAAGGAGAAGAGAATGAAAGAGAAAGAGTTTGAGAAGAGCATAACACATATTTATTTCGTGAACGTGAGATGGATGAGGAACGTAATCGAATTGCAATTCTTTTGATGCATCGAAATCAATTAGTTTCTGTTATTTGTACTGATTTTCTGTTATTATTACTAAACTTTGAGTTTTTTATATTTAATTTCAAAGATGATACTGTCTTTTTATTGAGTTGTTTTAAAAAAAAAATGATTTGAAAAGTGACATGATATTTCATTGATGAAACGTTATTGAAAATCTACTTAAATCAAATAAAATTGAAGATGTAAAATCCTATTAATAAATCTAAATAAACACTTCTCTTTTGAAAATGAAAAATAGAGAAACAAAATAATTTTACATTTATTTTATTGAAAATCTATGTTTTGAAAATATACTTACATCAAATAATTATTGGTTGTTTGATTGATTAATTTTTTATGGTTAAGATTGAAGCAATTACATTTCTAGAATGAATATACTATTTTTCTCTCTTATACCCTTTTTGATAAATTAATAATCTAAAAGCGTTTTAAAAATAATTTAACCAAATAATCTATAATTTAAAAGAGTTTTTTTTTAATTGACAATCAAATAACCAATAACTTTTTTTCAAAATATCTATTTTTAAAAGATCTATTTCTAAAAGATCCATTTGGAGAAGCTATACTAAACGAAGCATAATACTTATTCCAAAACTTTTTATTTACGGAGTCCGCTTTTCAAAAATTACTATTCATATAGATATTATTCATAAAAAAAATAAATTATTTTTATAAAAATAAAATTTTGGGTTTTACAACCACCCGTAATTTTAACATACATTTGGTAAAATTGAATTTTAACACTTTGATGAATTAGAAAGTGTTCAACCACATATGTTAAAAAATAATGTATAAAAATAATATATTCATTATGTAATAATAATTGTCCATAAAATAATGGTGAAATGTCACGACCGAGATATATTAGAATTTTTATGTATCTAATATGAATATAGAGATATTTATAATTTACGTCCCAACCTTTGATCATGATTTGAAATTGTTTCCTCTGATTTCTTAATTAGCCATTTTCCCCATTGCTGTTCGTTTTTCCATTACAAAATTGACATTGACATTGACACTGAGAGAACAGTAAATGACATTTATTTTTTATTTAAATTTAATTAAAATAAAATTAAAAAATCAAAATAAATTTAATTAAAATAAAAAAAAAAAAAAAAAAAAAAAAAAAAAAAAAAAAAAAAAAAAAAAAATCAAAATTAATTTAATAATAATAATAAATAAATAAAAATAAAATTTAATATTTATATTTATTTAAAAATTATTTTTTAATTTTCTTAAAAAAAAAAAATAAAAAAAGATCAAAGAACTAAAAAAAAAAAAAAAATCTGAAATAATAAAAAAATTGTTTAAAAAAAGAGAAATTAAAAACACCATCAATCCACCATCCTCCAAACTGAACCACACACCACCACCGAACCCAACACCAGCCAACAACACAGCCTCCAACTAAAACCACCAAAACTCGTTAACACCAACCAACACGACCAAAACAACCTTCAACTGAAACCCAAACAAATCCCCAAAACCCATCCAAATCCAATCAACCCTCATAACTACTAACCCCGACTAAATCAAACCAAACCAAACCCATTAAGCCCCCACCCTATCACAGATACCAACAAGGAAAACAGAGAGGGAGAGAATGACAGAGAGGTACGAGAAATGAGAGAAGAGGGAGAAAGGAGAGGGGAGGCTGCAGCGGGCCGTCACAATGGCAATCAACGGACGAGAGAGAAGAGACCAGAGCGATGGGCCGTGGTGATTCGACAAGAGAGGGAATTGGCGAGAAGAGACCAGAGCGATGGACGGTTGCAATCGACGGAGTAGACAATGGGAAAGAAGAGGCGAGAGAGGGAAATGGGTGAGGTGAGTGGGATAAGACGGTTGGTGGCGGCGGATGTGGTTGACTTGTCGATGGGCCTGGGCGGTGGCGTTCTTGGTGTAGAGAGAGAGAGAGAGAGAGAGCAAACTTCATGTCATTCGACGATTAGAGAGGCTGAGAGAGAGAGTGTTTTTTGTTAATTTTTTTCATATAAAATTTCTTTTTAATTTGTTTTTTAAAAAATAAAAAATACATATTTATTTATTTATTTTGCTTTTTTATAATTTTTTATTAATTGAAATTTATGTTTTTTATTAGTTTTATTTATCATTTCACCCTTCTACCCTCACGCAATCGACAGAATTAGGAAAGATTATTTAATTAAACTTTAGGAAGGTAAACTATTAATTACGAAACTAAAGTAAGTAGTTTTAAACTATGATCAAAGGTGGGGGTCTAAATTATAAATATCGTTATAAATGTATGATGAGTGACTTGGACTCCAAGTTGATTAGCTTTTGTACTTGCGATGTGAAAAGTTCTATTCAATTGATGCGATTCTGGACTTGTGACGTGAAAAGCTTTAGGTTCCTAACTTCTTACGTGAAAAGTTTTCTATTCAATTGATTATCTGTTTCTGATGTCAATAATAATAATAATTGTCTGTTTCTTGGCGTTCAAATCCAAGGTTCTTACCGGGTTTCAAATTTCAATTATTAATTTCGAACTTTATGTTGTCATAATACTTCCAATGCATGCTAACTTTTTACTTTTTCTTTTTTATTTTTTTAAATTAACACCTAATTAGAGCATCCTTATCAATTTAATTAGTTTTGACTTTGAGAGGTGAGACTCTCTTTTTTTTTTTTTTCACTTGTCAATTTTTTTCCATTAGGTTTTTTTAGTAAGGTTTGTAATGAGATAAGTTTTAAGGTTTGATTTGTAATAATTTGGTTTCGACCGAATCATATGTTACATTTCTCTTGTCATGATCTTATTTTAATCTTTTAAAAATTGCATTTTATTTCATTTTAGGCTTATGTCTTGCTTATTTTTTTTTAATAAGTTTATTTTCTCTTTTTAATAAAATTTTGGCTTTAACCAACAACCGTATAACAAAAAATCATCCAATGAGGGTTGAAGGTCTATAACACGTTGACTTGTATTGTAGTTGTATATGGTGTTATTTTAACTTATATTGTAGTAGGACTATAACATATGTTAAGGATTCAAAATTTGAATTAGTAATTGATAATTATTTTTTATTACATCAATACACAAAGAAATATAATTTTTATATTTATTTTGTTAACATATATTTTACAATATATCCAATATATATATATATATATTAAATATACATATCAACATTTTTTTTAAGTAGATATAATCTTCCATTGAGTTCATTAATGCAAAAGATAGGAAACTAAATTTTTAAGTAGTGTTTCAAAATATCTAAGGTGGTATTTTTTTTTTCTCTTAAATCTTAATATAACTTAATTTAAGTAAGATTTGAATGATATTTAAGATTTTATAACTTGTTTGTTTTTTATTTATGAATGATTTAATTTAGAGTGGGTTGGTTTTTACCCATATAACCTCCCACTAATACTCAATTATGTTGACGCAAAAATTGTCCTCAAGAGATTATATCAATAATAACATTAAAAGTTCAACTAAATACAAAATGAGAAGCTAATTTCCAAGTAGATCCCTTAGTTATTTAGGGGATTTAGCCCCTAAGGTTATTATTATAGAGTGCCGGTGGGTAAGGGATCTTAACTCCTAGGTTAATGTATCTATTTCCTCTCTTCGCTCATTTGTTCCCCGATTTTACCTACAAAATGAGGAATAGAGGTCAAAAGTCGTTAATGCTTCATCAACAAAAACCCTTTGAATGCTCAAGTTAGACGAATTTTGTGCAAGAAGCTTCTCTCGACTAGAAATCGAGGGGTTTTTAAAGAGTTTTTAGGGGAAAGAAGGTGCTTAATACTTAGTAGGGCTAGAACTGGATTTTGTATTTTTGAGGATCCCTTCAAATAGGGTCTTCTTGTAGACTAGTCTATTCTCTGCCGTTTTTTTCCAAAAACTGACCCTTTTAATAAATAGTTACCCTTTTATATATACTACTACCTATACTTTTGAGAGTTTACTGGACATTTTCCTTTCCCCTAATATGGTCAAATTCCTATCAGCTCCCCTTTTGCTTACACCTCTGTCTTTTATCGCTTGTTCCTCCTTTGTCTCATTACTTTCCAACCTTACTATAAGCTGCAAAGCTTTGCTATAAGCTATTTTACAGTGGTTATATGCTCTCCTTTCATTGGCTGACCTGACTTTAGGGATAGGTGGCACACTGTGACCATTTCTTTTGTTGAAACCTATCGCACCTGCACTATGTCATTGTCGCACCATATACTGCAATTTGTCATTTTGATAACATTGAGAGGCTTTGCTGGTTGGAGGGGATCAACTCATTTTTTAGGTTTTCCCTCATTTTCAAACTCGTTTTCTTTCATTTTGCTAAGACAACTTGACATTTTCCCGCTCTTGCATTCCCCAGGGGTGATTGGGTCTAGGCTTTATATTCGGATTTATTCCTTATGGGCTTAATTCCACAAAATTAATTTAGGGGCTTTGGCAATCCATTTGTATTGGGTTAAAAGGACCAATTGATTTAGGATTGTCTTGGTTGATTTCCAATTGATTTTTGAGATGTTAGATTTCCCTTCAAACAAATTAAAATAACATATATATTAAATAATTATCCAAATTAATTAAAAATAACAATAATTTAATAATAATTAATCTTACAATAATTAATTAGAGTTGAGGAGGCGAGATGCCTAGTGTTTCCATCGAAGAACACAACAAAACTCCAGGAGCTGTAGCCGTCACCGCTGATGTTGCCATTGCAGTCATTGTCTCGCCACCTACCTTCTCTCCACCACCCAGAGGATCAAATTGCGATTCAACACAACGAGATCCAGTCTCTATCGGTGGAGAATTAACAACTGGCAGCAACGCATGTCGCATTGAAACACGAGTTGTCAGTGGCGAACCAGGATCGCTGGTAGTTGTCGTCAATGGCAACGGAGATTAAGGCAGAGAGAGATGTTGAGATGCAAATGGATGGAGGCCATCAATCCTGAGGTGCTCTCCAATTTGAGTGGGACATCAAATCATGAAGAGGTTGGTTGGCCTCCTTAGAACAACGAGGAGAGGAGGCCAGCTGGCTTCCTTTAGTCACGAATTAATGATCAGTTGCCGCCATCGCCGATTCGAGGGTGTGATAATGTTAGGGCTAGGGTGGGGTTGGGTTAGGGTTAGAGTTTGAAATTGATTGGAACTAGGGATTTTTTTTTATTTTTTTTTTATGAATATTTTGATAATAATATAATAATATCAGACTAATTTGGAAGCTATAGTATATTTATTAATAAAAGTATTTTTCGTTAAGATAAAAATGAGAATTTTTAAAATGATTTTTTTTTAATCTTTAATTATGATATAAATGAAAAAACAAACAAAATAAAGTCACTTAAATTAATATTTAAGTGGAAATAAGTCTTATGAGGGGAAAAAAAAACCAAACAAACAGTCCCTAAATCAAACTTACAAACAACTGAACCCAAATAATAACAAAAATTACTTTGGATCTATTTTTTTATTTTTTTTCCTCTGAAGTAAGGGAAAATAAGTCTCAAAAGTTAATTTTATCACTAATCAGAAAGAGATCTTTTAAAACTCAATTCAATTTATTATTATTATTATTATGATGATGTATCTCGATCCTCATTTTTGTTGAATTGAGTTTTAAAATAATAATAATAATAATAATAAATTGAAATTACGTGGATCTTAATACAAGCAAAAACACGTGAACTACAGCTTGAATTGGCAATAGCCATTTCTTATCACATAGGCTGCGATTGGAAATTTGTCTACAGTTTCTTACCTTTGACCAATAAGTTTTGTGCATATCACAAACAATTGGAATCAACAAGTCCATATCAATCAATTTAAGAAGCCTTTTTATCTGTTGCGCTTTACAAGCATGTGATAGATGCACAATAACTTTACATAATCAACAGTCATTATCACCTGTAAATAGAATAAACCTCTCAAGATATCTATGGCACATCAATTGTCCTTATTCAAACAGCTTTCATACAAGTACATGAAAAATCCAAATTTAAAATTGTTTAATATTTCCTTTGCAAATTGCAACCCACCATTTTCATGCAATTATTGAATCACATGATAGGTCCTCTCAATATGTAGTCACTGATGCTAGCAAAAGTGCACCACACACTGCTCGGGAAACCAAAAAAAAGTTGTCACTTTTTTGCATGTTCCACGCCAATGCTTGCTGTTGAGGAGCTCATTGCTCATGTAACTCCTAGCTGTCATTTGGTCAATTTTTTTTTTTTTTTGTTTGAGAGAGATCATTTGGTGATTAATGGCTTCACTAAATCAATGAATTTGAATTTTAAATATATAACTGCGAACTTCATATGATTTTATTATATTTTAATTAAGAACAAATTACAATTTACCCCTCCTTGTTGAAATGCATTCACGAACGGAGTAATAGTTTCCGTATTATTACAATTTACTCCCCTACCGTTAGTAAGGTTCTGTTATATTTAACCGTGAACAGTATCAAATCAGTGAAAAGATAAAATTACCCTCATATATATAAAGTTTCTCTCTTTCTCTCATCAGACTCTCTCTCTCTCTCTTCTTTTGCTTCTCTTCCTCTCATCAGACTCTCTCTCCTCTCATCAGACTTTCTTCTTCTTCTTCGAACCCGATCTGGGTTCTTCTTCTTCTTCTTCTCTCTCTTCTGCTATTCTTCTTCTTATTCTCTTGTTCCGATTCACCTTCTTCTTCTGGGTTCTTCTTCTTCTTCTTCTTCTCTTCTTTTGCTTCTTCTTTCTTCTCTTCTTCCCTTCTTCTGCTATTCTTCCGCTTCATCTTCTTCTTCTGCTATTCTTCTTCTTTTCTTCCGCTTTACCTTCTTCTTCTGCTCCTCAGCCCCGCTCTCTTCCATCAAATCTGGGTTTGTGCGAACCCAGATTTCTGGGTTCCCAGAAATTTTTTTTTTTCAATTTTCTTCTTTTTTTTTTTATTATTTGAGTTGAAATGATAATTTTTATTTTGTTATTGATTGGGTTGAACTGGTGATTGTTTGAGTTGATGATTTTATTTTTTCAACTGATGATTGTGGATGATTTTTTTATGGTGAACTGGTGAAGATGATGAAAATGATGGGTTGAAGTTGGATTTTTATGGTGAACTGGTGAAGAAGATGATGACGATGATAGGTTGAAGTTTGATTTTTGGTTAATATTTAATTTTTATTTTAATTTTGTTTAATTTTTTTTTATTTTTTTAAATTGATCTCTACCATTCATCTTGGGATGGACGGTGGAGATCTGGTTATATTTTTTATTAAAGTTATTTTAAAATTTATCTTAAAAAATTAAAAATAAGATTAAAAAGACAATTTTACCTCTCACATATTTAATTTTAACGAATGGATGTTAACAGTAGGGGGGTAAATTACAATAATACTGAAACTATTGCTCCACCTGTAAAAGCGTTTCAATGGGATAGTTAAATTGTAATTCGCTCTTTAATTAATATAACCTATCTTTTGATTTGTCAATAAAATTAAATATAGTATTCATCTATAGCAATATTATAATACATTAAACCGTTCCAAAGCAAAGTGTCCCCAACCTAAAATCTTTTACTCCTTTTTGAATAAAAATATAAAGGGCGCATTTTGTTGAAGCATTTAATATGCAGATGTAATTCAATCATCACGATTCCCTGCATAAAGCTAAAAACATCACTGATTCTAAGCTCCTTCCCATTACTAAAACCAGTAACAAATATATAATTGGTTATGTTCTTCCAAGTGAAAATGAATGAGCGTTTGAGGAATGAAGGTGATGTCATAATCAATGACTTTTCTCAATAATAATAATAATAATAATAATAACAATGATAATAATCAAGGACTCATCAACTTTATCAGCGATTACTAATGCTTCTCAATCATATTGTTATATATATAAATGAAATGTTTGCTTAATATAACATCATCATCATAATAAGTATGCTAAGTTTACAATTTTTATATTTTAGAAACAATATTATCATTATTATTCGATGCAATTACAAAGAACTAATGAGGGTCTGTCAGACTAATTGATATTATAAATGCACCTAAAATCTATTTACATGATATCGAATATCTTGCTTTTAAACACTCGTAATGAAATATGAGCTTTTACTATGGATGTGAAGAGGGGGAGGTGCATTAGTCATTTTAACTTTAAGTGTATATATAAACAATTATTATTTGTTATGATTGAAAATATTTAATTAAAATACTTAGCCTAAAATTTGGGCAAATAGTGTCACCATTTTCTAGATATAAATATTCAAATATACAAGTCAAGTGTTGTTTGGATTCGTTTTTTAAAATGATTTTTCATTTTCAAAAATGAAAAATGAGTGGAAAGTTTTGGTTAGCTATTTTGTAAAATGTGTTTTTAAAAATGGAAAATACATTTTTGAAAATGATAACTAAACGGTGAAAAACATTTTTTTTAATGTTTTTCACAATTTTCAAAATAAATTAAACTTTCCTTCAAAACAACTATTTTAATTATTTTTAAAAACAATATGAAACATAGTTTTAAGAAAAACATATTGCATTTTTAAAACATCATTTTCAGAACACGTTTTTGTTTTTAAAATAGGTCTAAAAAAATCATTTTAAAAATGGTTTCAAATGTGCAGTAAATTTTTTTTAGGGATAATTCTATTTTTTTCTCTTGTAATTTGATGTAATAAGTAAAATTCAACATTAATTTAAAAAATCGTTAAAAACTCTCATACCGTCTCATTAAATAGACAAAATTCGCTTATAGTTTAAGGAAATGTCTCAGAAAACCCATTATAATTTAAGAAAATATTTGGAAAACTCCTTAGTCTTTATTATCATTGTGTATATCAAAATTATACACGTGATAAAATGAGATTTTTATAAATGATAGGGGGTAATTAACGAAACGGGGAAAGTGGGATTATAGATTCTTTTTTTTTTCACCTGCCCGGATTAGCAGTGAGGCAGCACGTCCCCTTTAACACTCTGACTATTAAAACGGGGCAAAAAAAAACAAAAAAAAAAACAGTGACAAGGAAGCTAAAAACAGTAATGTGGAGAGAGAGAGAGAGAGAGAGAGAGAGAGACAGCGAGAGGACAGCATTTTTGTATTTGCATTAGACCAATAAAGTGAGTGAGTCTCAAAGTAATTCCAGCTCAAAAATACTGAGAGAGGGGGGGAGAGTGAGTGACAGAAGAGAGAGATACACATAGTCTTAGTCTCTGGAGCCTTTACTCATTTCACGACCATCTCGTCTTCTTGTGTGGAAGAAGTGCAACCCCGTCTATTTTCATCAAATGAAATGCAACCCTGTCAACCCCGTCTATTTTCATCAAATGAAATGCAACACTGTCTAGATCCAACTCTCTTAACACTCTAAAAACAACAACGACGACGACGACAATGGTGGGCTTGAGAGAGTCATGGTGTTTCTGCAAAGGTGTCTCCAAAACCGAGAGAATGAAGGCCGCCATTTTCTCCACCAAGACTCCGGCCATGGCCACCATCTCCGCCAACGCTACTGGCTTCTTGATCCACCGGAATCTTCTTTTGACTACCCATGTCAATCTTTCCTCCGTGGCTGCCGCCGAGACTGCCGAGATCCGCCTCCAGAACGGCGTCGCCGCCACTCTTGTTCCTCACAGGTTTTCAATTTTGTTTTGTTTTGTTTTGTTTATTGCTTATTTAATTTTCTGGGTTTTTGTTTGACGCTCGAAATATGTAGAAATTAAGTTTGAAATGTGTTTGATGGTCTTTCAGATTTCTGCTTAGATTCATAGACGTGTGCTAGTAGCAAAAAAAAAAAAAAAAAAAAAATTAACAGTTTTTGGTTAATTTGCTGCCACAAGTTGAAAAATATATAATTTGGTATCAGTATGGTTACTTTGTGGGTCTCCTTGTTGCTTTTTCGTGCGGGATATTGCTGACTTTGCTAGTGCTCATTGCTTATAAGTTATAGTGATATAGCATTTGGACTTGGTGATTGACCTTAATCAATGCAGCCTCATGAAAGATTTACTTTACTTATTGCTTCGTAAGACAAGCATATACCTATCTCGTGGGGTATCCAACAACGCTAATAGTTAAGCACATTACTGGTTGAAATAAAAATAGATAAATAACACAAGTAGAAAATTATTTAAGAAATTCCTGGATTCTTGATGGTCGTATGCTTTCTTATCAAAAGAAAGAAAGAAAGAAAAAGATGGTGATATGTTCAACTATCTATGTAACAGCTATTGCATGAAAAAAATCAGAAGGGTGATAGGTGGCTTGATGTCTTGGCATAAAAACTGTCATGCAGTTGTATAAGTTTGTAAATTTTTTTTTTTGAGAAGTTTTTTTAGACGATGTCTAAACATAATTTCTTGTCAAACATCAAAGTTATTGTAACTACAGAAATGGCCTTAGTTTAAGTGTAGTTTCTTCTGTTGTCATGTTGTGTCCTACTGGGGTTGAAGAAAATTGAAATTACTCAGGTGTCAAAAGTGCATGAACTACGACAATACTTAATTGATGATACGCATGCCTGTTCGTGTGCATGGATTTTATTATTCAATTACTTTTATTCTTTGGTGTATAATAATGCAGCACTTCTTGTTCTTATATCTTTCAAAGCACTCACAAGTTATTGTTTTGATAATATGTATTCATAACCAACGCCCACTCTACTGTCCTCTTCCTTGCCCAACTACCACCAGAACATGATTTCCACTGCTACCTGGCACGCTTTACCTTAATTACAATTTCTTTGATGGTACTAACTCCTTGGCAATTTTCAACTGTATCATCTGCTCTGTCTACTAGTATAATTGAGATATATCACTAGTGACAAAATATATCTACAGATGATTTTGAAAACAAGAATTTGTAATGTTTCTGAGCTAGACTTGCTTTTATCTGCCAAGTTTAATCCAAATCATGGACTGTTGGCAATTGCTATAGGGATAATTGAAGGTTCCTTTGTTGGAAAATTTTCCTTAGAATGCACTATTGCATTAAAGAGAAATGAAATGGGTGCGTCATCTTTCTCTATAAGAAAAAAGAGAACAATGGTGCGTTTTCTATAGAAATTATTTACTTGATCAATGATTTTTGGCTTTAATTTTTGAATTGTGTATTGTGGTATTTAGCATTTATATAATTTAATAGTTTTACAATTGAACAATCGATATTGATGTCATTCTGCTATGGTTAAATATTTAATGTCAATGTGAATTTCAAGGTTCACAGATTTAAAAGAAAATTAGTCCTTTAAGGAGCCATATGTTTAGGTAGTAGACAGCGTAGACATTATGCATTCCTCCATCTGCTCGGCGATTATGGTCCTCATAGTTGAAAGCAGAAGTGTCTTCCATAAAATGCGTCATCTTGTAACATTGTTACTGTTATATTGGGCATTCTCTGATGAAATTCTTCCGTCTCTCATCTGGTTTCAGGTTCTTCATCACTAGCTCAATCCTAGATCTTACAATTGTTGGTTTAGATTCCATTGATGGGGACTCAAATGCCCAGCAGCCTCATCCATTGAAGACCTGTTCTAAACCAAATCTTGACCTTGGAAGTGTTGTTTTCCTGCTAGGCTATACAGACAACAATGAATTAACAATTGGTGAAGGAAAGGTGGTGATAGCCACTGACAATCTCATAAAACTGTCAACTGATGGAGTAATATGGAGGCCCGGGTCTGCTGGATTTGATATTCAAGGCAATCTTGCTTTTATGATCTGTGATCCTATGAAACTTGCCTCATCTCCCAATACCAAATCCTCTTCAACTTCGACATCGTCCTCGTCATCATGGAAGAAGGATATTCCTATGCAATTTGGTATTCCTATTCCCATCATCTGTGATTGGTTAAACCAGCATTGGGAAGGTAGCCTTGATGAACCTACAAAACCCAAGCTACCTCTTATTAGGCTGATGTCCACAGGCCAAAAGAGTGAACATTCTTGTGCTTCCTTCACGATGAGACGGGTGTTTAAATCGACAGAAGGTAATATTGATGGAACACCATCTTCATCAAATACAATCTCAAAAATTAAGGATCAACCTTCTGCTGCAGTGGATACTGTTGAAGAAGAAACCTTAAGTACTGAGCCACATGCTACGCATGTGCAAGGAATACCAACTCCAGAAATATATGAATCACCAAAGTTGACTTCAGTACCTATTCAGAGAAAGGAGAGCGGCCCAACTCAGCTTTTAGATATTAATTTCCCTCCAAGGGTTGCGAAAACTGTGGTTCTACCAAAGCCAGTTGAAAGACTGCCTCCGAACTCTGATGAGAACTTTGTTAAGGAAGTTGCTTCAAGTAGTCCATTGAGAGAAGAAGACCGAATGAAGGATACAGGACCAGCCAATCCTGATGCCGATGCTGAGATTTCCTCGACAGGTTCTGTAAATGGGGCCCAAAGTGAGGTCCAGTCTAGTTCATCTCCGGTAGAAGTTTCGGAGAGGCATAATGGGTATAGTAGTGAAGGTGAGACAACAATGTACTCTGCAGAAACCGCTGAAAGCAGAAACTATACAAATCCTAGAGAAGGAAAGTTTCAGCAAGTGGGAAGGAGCCAAAGTTGTGTGGGTTACAATAGATGGGGAGCTGGTCAAAGAAAACCTGTGAACCACAAGGCTTTGCTAGAAATGCAGAGGAGCTTCATCCATGGAAAGAAGATGTATTCGCAAGGGGCAACTTCTCAAAGGAGTAATGACTACTTCAGCCCCACAGTCTCCTCAATTATGAAGAAGCGCAATTCAGACCAGCAGCAGCCAAACAAACCACGGCAAAGTGCTGTACATTCATCTCCCAGGTGGATGTTCTGATTGATTCTCAATGAGAGTAACACATCGCCAACAAGAAATATATAATTTTCTTTTTCTTTCTTACAGTGTTTTAATTAATGCCCCACTACATATAGTGTAATTAATTTGTTGTGACATTGTGCAGACTGGTCCATGATAAATAAGAAAAATCATCCGGGCAATTCTACTTTGGCTCAAGAATTGATACGGGTAGTTGTTGCATATGACGCTTCTGCATGAGATTGAAATATCTGTCTGATAGAAAACGCTGGAGTGCGCCGGCTGATTTAACATTGTATCAGGTCTGCCCATATTATGTTGTATGATATGATTGCTTGATACAATTGGTCAGTCACATCACATGGCATTTACGTGAATAGGGTGCACCCAAGCTTCTATTTTATCCGATTGTTTCTCTTTACACTTTACACCAGCCTATTGATTCTGGAGTATAGTTACTAGTCCACGGAAGCTAGAATAGAAAGATGGAAATACTCACAGGTGGTTTGCCATGATGGCTAGTCCATCCTGCTTAATATCACTCCCATAAAAAAGTGGATAATTTCATTTTAGGTGTGGACAATCTACTTATAAATCCTTCTGTTAGAGGACTGTTTTATCTATTATTAGGGAGCAAAGTCAAAATAAGTAATGTAGGTCATCTATAGTGTCCTGTCGTGATAGAGAGTAGAGTCAAAATAAGTAAGGTGGGTCGTTCCATAGTATTCTATCTAGAAATCACACTTATATTTGTAATATGAAAAAAAGAAAAGAAAGAAAGATGGATGGAAATACTCCAAAGTCCAAAACTATGTGCATAATGAAATGTTTCAGAATTGTTTTCTTGTATTAATATTGCTCTCAAAAATTTGCTCTAAGCCTCCAAGGACCATTTACAGTATGGTTACTAGTGATCACGAATGGTGTTGGAGTTGCCATCAAAGCTTGGATATAAAGAAAACACTCCAAAGTCACTATGTGCATAATAAAGTTTTTAAAAATTGTTAATCTTATAAAGTTAAAAGGTATTGATAATAGAATTACAATATATATATATATATATCTTAGTGTTGCCCTAAATCTATATGAAACATTTGTTGGTTGTATTGGATTGGTCCTTCGGACAAATACTCCACCCTTCATTGTCTTTCCTTAATTTATTTTGTTAATTATTTACATTTGAAATATTATGTATATTTAAATTTTAATTTAATATGTTTTATTAAATATTTTTTTAATATCAATTAAGAAATAAATATTTTTTTAACTTAAATTTAATTGTAAATACTTTAATTCATTTAAAAATTAATTTAATATAATCTGACACGAACTCAATGTTACGTTGTATTAAATAGAAAATATCCTTATTTCTTTTTCAATCTCATACTATATCAAACAAAAAGATAGTATTTTAGTCCAATCCAATATATACTAAACATCTCACAAAACTAGGGGTTATTTGTTTTTTGCACTTAACATTTAATGGTGCTTAATTAGGTCAATTAAGAGGTTTTTGTTTGTTTTTTTAAATGGTCAAACCACTTAAAACAACCTAAAAACCACTTAAAAAAAAGTTATATCTGATACGAACTCAATGTTACGTTGTATTAAATAGAAAATATCCTTATTTCTTTTTCAATCTCATACTATATCAAACAAAAAGATAGTATTTTAGTCCAATCCAATATATACTAAACATCTCACAAAACTAGGGGTTATTTGTTTTTTGCACTTAACATTTAATGGTGCTTAATTAGGTCAATTAAGAGGTTTTTGTTTGTTTTTCTAAATGGTCAAACCACTTAAAACAACCTAAAAACCACTTAAAAAAAGTTACATGTTTTGACTTTTCACTTAATACAAAATCACTTAATGATTTTATAAATATATTATTCCAAATTTATCCTTCCCAAAATAACATATTTCCAAGTTTATCATAATTTTATATTATATAAATTTCTTTTAATGTTTTAACAAACAACATTGAAAAATAAAAATCCAAAACATCTCAACATCAAATTTTCCTATAGTTGGATTATTATATTTCTCCCATCAAATTTCGGTATGAATTTTTATTAATTTTCTTTATTAATATACTTGTCGAGTAATCCATATTGTATTTATTTGTTAAAATTTCATTGTGTTATTGGTATTTTTGGTTTATGTATATTGATGAGAATTTGTTTGTATATAACAAAACCTCAAAATTTCTCTCTCATTTCTCTTTTCGGTTTTTTTATCTCAAAGTTTTTATTAAATTTGTTATCGATGTCTAATAGAACCTTAAAGTTTTTTTTTTTTTTTTTTTGTTGAATCTGTTATCGATATATATTACTTTACAATTTCAATTTTTGTTGTTGTAGTATTTCAATTTAAGATCATTTTATTTATTTTATTTGAATATATAAATTTAATTGACTCTACTATAATAATTCATCTTATTTTAATTATGAATCAAAATATTATTTATATAAGTTATAATTTCAACTTTTACTGTAATAGTAATTCAATTTAAAACTATTTTGTTTATTTTTATTTGAATATATAAATTTAATTGACTCTACTATAATATTAATTTTATTTTAATTATGAATAAAAATATTTATATATAAGTGTTTTAATATTTGTTAAATAATTTATTGTAATTGTTTATATCATATTAAATAAAGTTACTTAACAACTAATAGTAAAAGGATATAAATGTTAAATTGTTAGTATTAAGACAATTTTAACTTTAAAAAACAAACAAAATTATTATACATTTAGAGGTAAGAAAAAAAAAACAAACATGTTTATCAGATTTCAGTCACTATTCAGTTTTCAGTTTTCAGTAGTATTGTTTAGTCTTCAGACAAAAAAACAAACGACCCCTAATTTAGTCCAAGAGCAGTGATGTTTCCACCCATTAAATATTGTATGTACACCCATTTTATACACATACCCCATTAATAGTTGTTTTACAATATTATTAATTGTAGGATTAATTGTACTAATATTCTCTAAGTATCTCAAAATTGCATTTAATGGTAACTTTAACATTTATTGCACTTACATACCTAAAAATATTGACTATCATTAAAACTAACTATTGATTAACCATTTATTATTAAAAGTTAAAAATGCTCTTAGTGTATATATATGTATATATATTGTTTATTTTTAATATTATATTTTTTTGAAAAAACTGTTATAATTATTTTTTTGAAAAATTGTTAAGCATATTTACATGATAAAAATTAATTAAAAAATCATATCTTAATTATAATTTTGAGCAAAAATTTTGTTGTGAAATCATATATGTTGTTTCTTTGTTTAGGAAAATATTTGCATAGATATTTTTATCAAAAACATGCAAATAATTTTTTTTTCTTTTTATATGTGAAACTTTTGGACATTATGATCCAAGTTATAATTATGACATGATTTTTATTATATAAATATATAAAACAAAAGTTTCAAAAATATATATATAATTAAAATAAAATAATAAAATATATACTAGAATAATTTTGATTTTTCACAATAAATAATTAATCAATAATTGATTTTAATGGTGATCAATATTCTTTATATTAATGTAATAAATATTAAAGTTGACATTTAGTGCGCAACTTAAAGGACCTGAGTTAATGTCACGGAGGTCAAAGCAGCGGAGCAACTTGCAAGAAAGAAAAACGAGTAGGCGGCTAGTTGGCCCACTAAAATCTGATTCAATTCTAATTAATTAGGGTAAATTACACAAACCTGCCCAAGATTAGATGAAACTGCATAAAAATAAGGATTTTTGTGATACTCGCACTTTAATTACATAAGGTTTCAAAAACATAGTACAAACCTCTTATGTTGTATGTGAATTATTAGTCAATTATAATTAAATCAAAATTATAAAGGATAAATTATCGAATCATAACTAATAAATATTTTAATTAAAAATAATATTTTTAATTAATAAAAAATAAAATAATATTTTTATTAAAAAATAACATCTTCATTTTCTATATCCATCATCATCTTCCTCATCTTCCATTTCTTGTTTTCATCAAAATCATCATTTTCATGACTCCATCACATTTATCAAACCAACATCATCTAAATCAATCATCAGCATCAAACCAAATATCATCCAAATCAAATAAAAAATTCAAAGTTCACAAATTTTAAAAAAATAATAATAAAAAAATTGGAGATGACATCTCCAATCAACTTTATCGCCAATGACCATAGTTGGTCTTTGGTGTGGAGACCAGCGTGTCTCTAGCTATGGAGACGAGTGGTCTCCATCATCTCCATCATTGGAGATCAATTTTTTTTTTTTAAATCTAATTTTTTTTAATTAAATTATTCATTTTTAAATCTATAAAAAAATAAAATATTAACTTTAAATTTGATTTGAATGGTATTTTAGTCTTTTTATATCTTTCACTGTTGACTGTGAGGATTTAATAGTAGTTAACTAATAGTATGAGAGATTTATGTTGAGTTTTTGAAACCTCAGATAGTCAGAAGGCAAGTATCCTAAATATCATTATTTTTGAGCAATTTCGTCTAACCTGGGGGTAGAAGGTGCAATTTGCGCAATTAATATAGTATTAAGAAGAAGGGCAAAGCAGTAAATGTGAGTGAAAGGAGTGTCAATTCCCGGGCGTAAGACATCCTCGGTCGCATCGATCGTCCACAGCGCAACGCACCACACCGCACGCACTAACACAACGAGCGGAGACAACAAGAGAAAGAGAGAGGCTTGTCTTTCTCTTATAAAACTTAACAAGTAAAATATAGAAGGGAAAAGTGTTCCGTTCCCATCTATAGAGATTAGAGAGAGATGTTGAAGTTGTCATGCAATGTAAGCGACCAATTCCAGATCCCGAGGCATGCTCGTTGCAGATTCCTGGACCCACCACCCAGGCCCATTTCCTCTCTCCGCCGTCGAAATGCATCTCTTCCCTCCTCCAAAACCAGACCTTCTGAGCTTCAGATGCAGGCTGTTGTCTCCGACCAGGGTGGCTCCTTTAGCCGGGTCGACTCCGGCTCAGGTAGCTTGGCTGACAGGCTTCGCTTGGGCAGCCTGACTCCTGATGGCTTGTCTTATAAGGAGAAATTCATTGTCAGATGTTACGAGGTTGGAATTAACAAAACTGCCACCGTCGAAACCATAGCCAATCTCTTGCAGGTTTTGCTTTCTCTCTTGCGCGTCTTGCATCTTCGCTCTAACATTTTCGATTTATATAAATAAATATTCAATGTGTAGGAGGTTGGATGTAACCATGCTCAAAGTGTTGGATTTTCGACTGATGGATTCGCAACCACCACCACCATGAGGAAATTGCATCTTATATGGGTCACTGCTCGTATGCATATCGAAGTCTACAAATATCCTGCTTGGTAGATTTTTATATCTCCTTTATTTACTTTGGAGGATTTGAAATTCTGTTTATTTTGACAATGGACATTATTATTATATATAGGAGTGATGTGGTTGAAATTGAGACATGGTGCCAAAGTGAAGGAAGAATTGGAACTAGACGCGACTGGATTCTAAAGGATTATGCCACTGGTCAAGTTATTGGAAGAGCTACTAGGTGCATTACAAGTTTCTCTTTTGTTTGCGCTGCGATGTAATTATGTTAGTGATAGGATGTAATTGGAACATGCATTGCTTTTTTAATCTGGTATCATCCACATAACATACAAGAGATGGGTTCAATCTGGTAGGATGTATGCTTAACTGCTTAACTGCTATACTGTTATCTAGTGGAAATCACGTTTTTTTGCTTGTTGCTGTGAGAGATCCTCATTTCCCATTTCACTAACATAATTATGTAATTATGTTAGTGATAGGATGTAATTGGAACATGCATTGCTCATTTAATCTGGTATCATCCACATAACATACAAGAAATGGGTTCAATCTGGTAGGATGTATGCTTTACTGCTATAGTGTTATCTAGTGGAAATCACAATTTTTTGCTTGGTGCTGAGAGATCCTCATTTCCCATTTCATTATCTTGCTATTTGTGGGGGCTTTGATTGCGGTAGTTCAGACATCTGTATTGGTTGTTCAGAGTTTAGTTGATATAGTGGCATATTGTATGTCTCAAGAGTTGTATGAAGTTTAGCACTAAATCTTAGAAATATTGTCAAGCCTTGTTGTCCCCTCTGTAAACATCCCATGGTTGCCAAAATTTGACTAAGAAAAGTCATACATTAAAAGTGAAACAGGGACAATGTAAGCATTGTATTGCACATTTGAACAGTTTCTCTTATGGCCATCAACAATCTTTAGTCTTGCTATCTTCAGTGATATGACTATAGATGTTTTTAGATATTCACTTGAAGCTCTACACACAAACTAAACCTGCATATCAGTTTTGCTTCATATGTTTACAATATACATCTTATGACTGCAGCAAGTGGTTGATGATGAATCAGGACACCAGGCGGCTTCAGAAAGTCAGTGATGATGTCCGAGATGAGTATTTAGTTTTCTGTCCACGAGAACTCAGGTGAGCGAGTGCCTTATTCTTTCTTCCAGACCTAAACCATCACCCTTTTTGCTTACATAAACGATTATGTAATTCATTCTACTTCGTGATTTCTCATAACTAATATGAAATAAAATTTAAAGATTGATTCATGTAAAAGTGTTGGATAGCTTTTTCAGCTGTGTTTGCCACATTGCTGGTCAGAATATTGAAGCCCAAATAATTACTATGTCACAATAGAGGTGATTGCATCTCGACAGCTGAAAAAAATAGAATAAAACTTCAGATACATTGATTATCTTGTCAAAATTTCAAGCTTATGAATTTTCAAAGTGGTGGATTTATTTATGCTGTAAAAAACATCAAGTTTGAGGCAATAGCCTTCATTTTAATCCACCTGCTCTTAAAGTAAAAACGAATTTGTTCTATTTTATTTCATTTTTTGGAACTGTTTCACTTTGTTTTTGAATTGTTAACCGAGTGAAAACATGATATTTTTGGGCCTATTAATTGGTTAATGGTTTGTCTTTTGAACCCAGAAGAGTTTCCTGTAGAAGTCTCCTGAAGGGGGGTTGTTTAGAGGACAAGATTTTAACAATATTTTCTGGAAATGGACTACCAAGTAGTTATATTTTTCCTTGTGGCTTGGACTAATTTTAAGCATTGCCTACTCTCTCTTTCTCACTCTGCATTTAAATTGTGTGCAATGGGTGTGGCTATTTTAGTGTGTGGATGTGTGAAAACTTACAATAATTTCGTTCCTTAGCAAACTCTTTTGATCAGATAATGTTTTTGGCATTAGTATCACTCTCTTTATTGTTCTTTCTTCTACCTTGTATTTAGTGCCATAATCTTTTCTGTCTTAACTTACAATATTTATTTTCACTGCATAATGATGTTGATAAGTCATTTGTTATGGCATATATAGACTTGCTTTCCCAGAGGAAAACAATAGCAGCCTGAGGAAAATTTTGAAGCTTGAAGATCCTGCACAGTATTCCAGACTAGGACTAATGGTAATGCTATTTTGTTAAACTAAATGCTGTCAATATCTCTGAGGTTCTCAATGAGTTTTGGACTTTGCAGCCAAGAAGAGCTGATCTTGACATGAACCATCATGTTAATAATGTCACCTACATTGGATGGGTTCTTGAGGTTAGTAGATATGTCCGTTTTAGATGATGTTTGCATTGCTCTTTGTGATAGGAAATCTGTTTTTATAACGCCATCTCATTTTCTTTCTATTTTTTTATTTTTTTTTATTATTATTTTTTTAATCTTTAAGAAGTTTCTTTCCTTTCATCGAAACTCTTATAAGAAACTCTTATCGTCTTTATGCCCATAACAAATTCTTTATTTTTTTTTTTTTCCAAAACTGAAACTGCGCTTGTATCGTTTCAATCTGTATGCCCTTACTGTTTCTGGCATTGACTTCTCATTGTCACAGAGCATGCCTCAAGACATCATCGATACCCATGAACTACAGACTATCACTTTGGATTACAAACGAGAATGCCAACAGGATGACATAGTTGATTCCCTCACGAGTTCAGAACTGATTGATGATACTGAAGCAGTTCCAAAGCTTCAAGGGACAAATGGGTCTGCTGCTCCATTAGGAGAGAAACAAGACCATAGACAATTTTTGCACTTACTGAGGTTGTCAAGTGATGGCTCTGAGATCAACCGGGGCCACACCGAGTGGAGAAAGAAACCTGCTAGATAAGAAGCTAGTTTTGATACCTCTCCTTTTCATGCTTGTATTGGTTTTCAGAGTAGTTTCCTTTGTTCCTGTTTATTTTTCATTTTTGATTCTCAAGGGATTTTGGTCCAAATTTATGTGCTTTATTAGGATAGAGGCTGCAAATGAGGAACTTAAAACCATAAATAGATTGAGCGCCAGGGGAGAATGTACTTGATTCTGTCATGATAGAGAGTCCACTCAAGCTCCATCAATCAGTTGTATCTTTTCTGTTTCCATCTAATTATAAGCTTCATGTTTGCTGTATCTTTTTTATTTATATTGAAGATCTGGTATGGATTCTGATTTCAGTAAATTTGAAATGAAGTCTTCTGTCAGACTATCAAAATAGGATGATACTATACGTTTCAAACCTCGGGTTAAGTTATGATACCTACTGAGGTGATAGCAATTGTAATTATGTGTAATTTTAAAATAGTGAATGAATAAAGGTATGATATCATTTAATGTTTAGAAATACGTCTACATTACTGGAAGTGATGTTATTAAAGTGGCATAAAATTAAATACGTCTAGATTACTTAAAGTGACATTTAATGGTCATAAAATTATGGCCTATGATATGAAAAAGTTAATTATTAATTGTATGAGAGATTCATGCTACATACCATAATGTCATGTGATATGAAACACTAGTTATATGAGAAATTCATGTCTCATGTCCTAATGTAAAAGGCACTATATGTCCGTGGATTTAGTTACCTTATTGGTTTGGATAAAATTATCTAATAAGAATCTTTAATAATCATTCTTAGATTGGTTGTAAGATTTTTCAATAATTATTCTTACAACTAATCTAAGGATTGTTATTGAAGAAACTAGTTTGGGTAATCTTACCTAAATCAATAAGTTAAGAAAATCTCATGTGCTAATATAAAAGAATTGTACTTATATTTATAGATTTACTGATCTTTTTTTCTGTGTCAACCTCAAATTTTAAATATTATGGTTGGACTATTTTCTATCAGCTTAAATTTTTGGATATATTGGCAATTAATATAATATAAGAGTTTGGAGGTTTCTGGTTCATACACTCTTTCTCCTCCCCTTTATCTCAAATTTTTATTACACATATTATAACAGTAGGGACATTTAACATGTATCCAATATCTATTATCTGTCCACGTTATATGCGAGGGAGCATATCACGTGTCAACCTTAAGTCTTAAAAACTATAGTTGAGTCATTTTCTATTAATTTAAACTTTTAGATATATTGATAACCAACATTCTCTATTAATGAATTATGAAAAATTATTCATAAGACATTACATCATTTAAGACATGTTTTCTATGACATTAGGATTGCCAATTGGTGGTTCAACTATCCAACCGAAGTTAATTCATATGTTTTGGGTTTGTTTCAATTGGACAAACATCCATTGAAACTAAAGGTTAGCTAATTATTCTATTCTGTCGAGGTCTGTCTTTGTAAGTATCTATTTGAAGTTTTTTTTTTTTTTAGACATATTACAAAAACATATTACACGTACAATAACTATATGTCGAACTCTCTTAAATGGAACACTGAGAAGTAGTTTGAAATTAAAGCTTCCCAAAAGTGGGAGGGGACAAAGACTTCTAATCGAGGAGGAAAAACAACCTGAAAATTGCCCACATAGCGGGGTAGATGAGATTCAAACTCACAAACTAAAAAGGTTCACGAGCTGAGTCATGACTTACCACCTAGTCAAACCAAGAATCTCTTGTTTAAAGTTTCTATTATTTGATTTTCTCTATTTTCATGACTTTATTAATGAATGAACATATCTTAGTAAGTTTGATATCATACTTCTCAATACTTGTTCAAAAAATACTCAGGTATCTTTTCTTTCATCTCTCTCTCTCTCTCTCTCCACGAATCTCCTGTTTAAAGTTTATATTATTTGATTTTTCTTTATTTTCATGACTTTATTAGCGAATGAACATATCTTTGATATCATACTTCTCAATACTTGTTAAAAAAAAAAAAACACTCAAGTGTATTTTCTTCTATCTCTCTCTCTCTCTCTCTATATATATATATAAATATATCCCAAATTTTTTATTTAAAAATTCTTATTTATAGTCCATCATTTCTAGTGGATCTTACCACAGTGACGAGACTCACTAAAAAAAAATATTTGTAATTAATGATATATATTTTTAGTTCAAAGCTAGTACGATATTCTTTTTTTTTTTTCTTCATTCTTATGTTGATTTAGAACTGGTTTTGGTTATTTAAATGTTGGTATTCCATAACTTAATGGAAATACATGAAGATACTTAAGGTGTTTTTACACAATTTTATATTGATAAGTATAGAAGATTTAACCGATTTAATAATTTCAATTATAATCTTCGTAGAAATTTTTGGGTAGAATAGAACATGTAAAATCATAAAATGGCTAGGCGGAAAAAATTTAGAGTTGTAAAAGGAAATGAGGGATAAAAAATTTGTTATCATGTAAGGTTATTTTGGAGCTTTAATGGGGGTATGGTGTAAACTTTTATTTTTAAATATTGGTCCTCAATAGGTGTTTGAAGAACATTTTCTCTTCTTTTATTCCGAAATGGTAGTAAGAGTTGGTTAAGATGCATTTGTATTCTTATTGATTATAATCACATTTATATATTTTAAATAAATTTTAAAAAAAAATTCAAACCACGCACAAGCAAGCAAGCACACACATTTATGGATAATAATCCATCAAAAGTGCTTAACAATGAAGGATTATGGCCCTGTTTGTGATCCATCAGGAAGAACTTATTTTGGTTTCTTGAAGTCAGAAGCCATTTTGCTAGCTGTTTGGCTGAATTCAATAAAAGAGCTTCCTGTCTTAGGAAGCTCTTCTATCCAAAGCTACTCCACCCAGCTTCTCTTGGAAGCTCTTCTGAAAAACACGGGAAGTCAAAATTTGGTTTAATGAAGCAATTTAAAAATTTTAGCCCTTACTTCTCTTCTGTTTCTCTTCTTCTACTATCAAAAGTCAGAAGTAGAAACTATCCTAAACGAGCCCTATATAATGTGTGCCCAGAGATGCAAACTAACACACTGCGCGCATACACAATGCCGTGACTATATACAATAGTTGTTCCTAACACAGCACATGGACTCCATTTGGGGCTTAAACATAATCCTAGACATTTAGGACTATGCACCCTTATGGATAATAATCCATCAAAAGTGCTAAACAATGAAGAATTACACAATGCGTGCCTTGATGATACACAATAACGTGCCATTTCGCACGCCAAAGACGAGGTTGGGACTACATTTCCAATCCCGAACCCTTGTTTGGTGGCTGTTCATGATAGCATATGAATCCCATGTAGGGCCCAAGCATAATCCTGCAAGGCCTGGATTATGCAAACCCTCAAACCGACCTACTTTCGTGGGTTTACATAGTCTGCCAGGATTTTTTTTTTTCAAAACTTTTTTATAATTTAAAATTAGTATTTTTATAAATTTAATATTAATAAAAAAATTAATGTTATTTTATTTTATCATATATTTATTAATCATTTATAATTTATTAAATATGCTTAAAAATAATTTAATATTTTTTATTAACACAATTTTAATATATTTTAAGATCAATTATAAATAAATATTATAATTTGATTGAATCTCAAGATTGAAAGGAGATATTAATAGTAAATAATTATAAAATTAAAAATTAATTTAATATAACACTATATCAATTAATATCATAGTTCTTTAAAAAAATAATACCCTATACCATTAGACATAAAATATAATTATTTTTTATCTAATCATAAATTGTAGGAAACAAAAGACAGGATTATTTTTAATCCAATTTCAATTATACCAAATATATTACAGTATTAATTTAATTCAGTCTAATTCAATCAAATTATATCTAATCTCATCTCATCAAAATAAGTCAATCCAATCCTCCACACCAAACACCACCTAAGAGGAGACTTGAAACATTTTAGGTTAAAGATAAACATTACACAAACTCTCGTGTTTTGAAGAAATAAAATTTTTATTTTATATCAAGTTAATTTTAGAAAAGAAGGGGGAATACTAATAATTATGATTTTAATATCAAGCGGGATGTCAAGATTATAGAAAATGTTTGTACGATATTTGATGTTCAAATCGAATTCATTAAGTTAATATTTCTCTCCATAATCTAAAAATAAAAATTAAAAATTACTAACTACCATTTGAGATAAAGATTAGGATTTATAAAGTTGTAATTAATTTGGGTGAGATGGATACAACCCATTGTCTCACTCTCCAATAATTCCATAATATAACTCCATCTATAAATGAAACAAACCTAATCGGTGGCTCCTAGTTATTGGCACAAATCACACTTTTCAAAACAATTTGAGATCATTTGACTTGATGACCTCTATAAATGGGATTACTCAGCCCGCCCAGAAATGAATCTCAAACTCCATTCAAATGTCAAACACAGGTCCTCAAATATAATCTATCGTAAAAAAATATAAATAAATAAAGCTTATAGTGTCATCAAGTCTCACTGCCACACTTATTATATCACCCAACAGCAAAGAGAACTGAGACTTGCCAGAGACACACAGTCGTTTCATGTAAATGTTATTGGCACCCAGTTAATTCAGGGAAAATGTCTCCTACGTCCCGACACCAACCCAGTTTAATATGTTGTTGCAATGGGGGTAACCTACCTTGCCCATACTTGTCATGCAAGGGTCAGGTTCAACTCACTTGACCACCCACAAAATGTGACAAATTTTTCTTTATTCTGTGTAAACTACTCCTTTCTCTTTTGGGAGCCTTTCTTTCCATTTTTGGGAGCTCTAATTCCGAGTTATATCTCAAAACCCCTGATAAAGAGAGTCCAACAATATTAAATGTATTTATAATATGGACATATGTCAAAAAAAGTCCCAACAACAAGTAGACACGTTCAATTAGGCACCCTAACGCTATCGGACTTCCATATACATCGGACTTCCAAATATGTATATGGACTATCGCTTATTACATTACACATTGAGATTGAGCATATTGATATTCTGATTACTTTCTTTTTTTCCTTTTTTTGAGCTACTGATTACCATCTCTATGGTACGTTACTCTGCCCTTCGTTTTTGTTACTTGCACAACTACATTTTCTACAAATTCAAATTCTTTTATTATTTTCTAAGAGTAGAATTCATGCCTCATGGTAAACATTTTTGTTTTTTAATTTCAATTTTTATATTATAATTTATTTAGCACGCAAAACAGCATAAGCTTATAATTTCAATCTGAAAGATCATCGACAAGGATACGGTTGTTGTCTTGTTGACTTAGCTCATGAAATGCAACCTAACCTCCTATCTCCGCTTGCTTACCTACTCTTCCAACAGTGTCTATTTTTCGCAAAATTGAGGCATCAGGCCATTCCTCTCAAATGGCTAAATGCCAATGCTCATTTCAGAAGCAATTCTCACTTGGTCCCATGAGGCCATTAATCCACAACTATAACCATCAGAAAAACCTATTATCTTAACAATAAAAGAAACCAGCATTAAACACCTCGATCATTTTCTAAAAGAATCAACTGCATTTTCCAAAAGAATAAACTGCCTATTGCATAAATCAATTAAACTCAGTCCCTTGCCAGGTAAGTGAAAGAAACCTCTCTCTTCTACTATTTGCACTATAAATTGTGACGCTACTAAAACAAAAAAAATGGAGAAGAAAACTGCTAAGGCAATGCGCATAAAACACACAAGTAAACAAAAAAAAGTTTATAATGGAGAAGAAAACTGCTAAGGCAATGCTGATATCTGTGATTTTCCTCATGGGAGCTCCTTTTGCTGCCGAAGGAGCTAGAGATGTGGGAAAGAAGGTAGATATCTACAATACCCAGCATTTCTTTCTCGGTTGGCCATTTGGTTTGAAATTGTTCAATCCCCGGTTCCTCCGCTTTCCTTTTCTCACTGCTGTCCCTAATCATAATGCAGGGAATAACGCCGTGTTTAAGGGAGAAGGTGGTGCCATGTTTTAAGGTGGTGTCATTAACAGGTTCAGGCATCTATTTGAAACATTTAGATGACATGTTTTAAGAGACTAACTAGAATATAATGACCAGAAGATGATCAATACATACAGCATTAAAGAGTCTGAAATCTTTCCCATACTATACATTAACAGGCCTAATAAGTTACCAGGTACAACGAGCAGAAGTTTAGCTGTCATCGAATCTACCACTAAAAGAACACAGGAAAGTGAAAAGTTGTTTATATAACCAATCCAGATGATCATCAATTATCCATAAATTAATATTTTCCAAAGCTTGAATTGCAACATGTCAGTCTAATATTTCAAAGTTCAAAAATGAGAAGCCTGACCACCTATATATATGCCAAAATTATTCCCTTCCAGTCCCACAGCAGTTTGCATTAACCCTCCCTGTTTAAGAACAACTTCCATCAGTTATTAGAAGGTAAAGGAAACAGGAAACATAAGCATAATGTCTCACATTAAATATATGAGTAATAACCTAAACACATATTGCATATGATAAATTTTTCAAAGGTTGAAATGTTTAAGAGCAGACTTAAGTTGGGGAAAAAATTAAAGGTAATGTATGCCATGCACACATGTTGCATTTTCCAATAAGGCTTCTTCAAATTAACTATCCCAAATAAAAAATAAATTCGTTAAAAAAAATGAGAAACCATCTACAGTACTTTTTTTTTTTTTCTTTTATACCAGCTTCTTAGTCAGATGTAGCTTATCTACAAATCAGAAAAGAGGACTTTCACGTTGTCACACATACATTAGTTTATAAAAAGAGTTTGGAGAGTTGCAGCATGCAATCTGCTTGTGAACTTGAGGATGTTAACAAAACACTAGTATTCCTTTTACCTTTTCTTATAGTTTGAAAAGGTCAAAAGTTTAAAAGAAATTACAAGAAGTAAAAATTAAAAATTCAATTATAAGTACAATCTTCAGCTGTTTCTGTAAGCTAATTAATTTATTAATCAACAACTTCATGGTATCTTGGAGTATGATTGATCCTTTATGTTAAAGTACACCTTCAATATTTAGTAATTGTAACAACCTTAACACAGATTTCCAATTTCAAGACACACATATAGCAAACTTCGGCATTTCTATTCTGAGTTTTGAAATATTTCCAAGTAATTTGACATTAAAGATTTCATTACTTTTGGATAGATTTAATGGAAAATACTCTTCAATACAATTAGACAAAGTAAAAATTCATAGACTTTTGTAAATTCATTTATATCGCATGCAATTCATGTATATCCTCCATTTTCTATTTCTAATCGTGTCGGATACTAGCTAAAAAGAGCACTTAAAACACTTACATTCTTAGCAATTGAGCACAAGACTCACATTCAACTGGTTGCTGGAAGGAAGACCCTAATGAGTTCTTTAACTGTGACTCTCTTCCTACATGTTGGACACTTATTCTGTGCAGCTATCGCAGACTTAATACATGTCTTACAGAATATGTGACCGCACTTTGTTGACATCTCCTCAACTAATGGTCCCATGCAAATGGGGCAAGTGAATGTAGGCTCCTTTGGAGGTGGTGGTGGTGGTGGAGGAGGAGGCGGTGTAACTGTTGTAACTCTCTCTCTCTGCCAGCACAATAATAAACGAGTTAAGCAAGTATTCAAACGCATATAAGAAAGAGAGAGAGAGAGAGAGAGAGAAGGTGCGAACGGAACCAAACGCAACATTCTAAATTTCAGATGACTAGAAATTTTTGTAATTGTCTAATTGAAAGGATTGCACCTCAATTAGCCATAAGAAGACAAGAGGACAATTAAGATCAAAGCTATTACCGAAGTGTTGCTAGCACTTTCCAAATTTATGAGATCACAATTTATAATTGCTGGATAACCAGAAGGAACTCTTCTGCGCTTGTTGCGGTTATTCTGAGACATCCTAGTTGTTCCTCCTGCAATAATTATGAATATAATGAGCGAGACATATAGGCAGTAATCTGAACTATAGCTATATCTTCAAAGAACATGTAAATAACTCAACCACAAAGACAGTTAATTAAGCAAAAATCATTGTCAGTCAATTAGATTCTAATGACATCTAACACAAACTACACAAGGGAGCACTAGATGCTACTGTTGCGATCTTCCTGTTAAGATGAAGAACTGTTTCATAACAATTCCAAGGGGTATCAACAACAACCAATTCCAACTCCCAGACTTAACTTCAGACTGTCCAAAGAAATAAAGATCATCTTGTTCAGAGAATAAATACAGGATTACAACTTGTTTAACAACCACTAAAAACTACATCAGCTTCAAAAAATGATGAAGATGTCTGCTGCCTGCATCTGAGAATTCTTGTGTCTGTCTCTTAATCATCTGCCTCAATTACACACCTCCCTTTTTTTCACTAGCATCCTCTTTCCTCCTATTAATCCATTTTGTATCACTATATGAAAAATAATAGACAAGAACTCATAAATCAACCAATTCTCTTATATTTATCTTCTTCAAAGGGTCATCTTGCCTCCTAAAGTCATGTAAAAGTACATACAATATGTAAAGCACGCATATCATTCTGTCTTAAAAGCAAATGAGATTTCACAACATGCAATGCAATCGTCGAGATGTATAGGTACAGCACAAATGTAACAACATATACCTTTCCATTCAATACAAAAACTACACAATGATAATGAAACATAAGATAATGAATGAAACATGAATAGGCACAGGCACACATGAACAGACCTACAACTAAATGAGAGAAAAAACAATAAGAGAATTGATAGTATTACCTGAATCTACATCAACTACAACAGTCCTGCTGCTACGATTCCTTCTGGAATTGTTTTTAGCCTAACATGAAGTTCAACAAAATAAATTAAACACATTGCAACTCAAGTGAACTCAAATGAAAAGATCAATGATCAACAAATAATAGATAAAACCCAACAAACACAACAAAATTACTTCAGCAAAGGCCCTGGGAGATGATTCAATAACATCATCATCAATAGCCTCAACGTCAATAGGAGCATGTGGTATTGACTCCTGCTCTTGTTGGCTTGCTTGAACTTCCTGAGACCTGCCTTCAGTTGAAGTCCCCTCCCGATCTCTGCTTTCACACGGAGGCACATTAAGGTCCAGCACCGCCTTCCTCCTTCGATATCCCCTTAGAGCAGGCCCCCTTGCTGGTTGAGTGCTCATTCTCTAACTCTTTTCAAAACCAGATTTTTGTAGACAGAAATCCTACATACATTAAAACATTGTTTACTTATTTTACCACATATTAAGCATTACACAGACATGCAAAACACAATCAAAACTATATTTTTCCTCTGTTCCACAATTTCTCAAATGTTGCTGGCATCATTACAAACAAACGAAACCCTACTTTGTAAGCTCCAACCTAAGTCTGAGAACAAAGCCTACCTTAATAAAACTGAGACTCCTAGTCAAGTCAAATACTGTACAACAAACCCTCCTGATTTTTTCACTTCAATCATCAATAAAAATTACAACATTAAGCCAATATCAACAATCTTCAATTGACAAACCACAGCAAAACCATGGATTCTATAGCAATACCATCAGACGCATTGAATTGAACCATACTATCATATCCTAACAAACTATCAGATCCTAACAGAAAAACTACCATTTAAGTTCGTTTCCCAGTTTTACTGTTACATAATGTATACAGTCGCTCAATTGAATGATCAATAATCAATATCCAAACTAAAAACCCAAAAACCTACAAGAACATCAATAATCAAAACCCAAACTAAAAAACCCACGGACTCGTGACAACGTCAAAAATCAAAATTTAAAGCACTAATATAATAACATAATCGGGCTGCGATTGAATGGATTCAAGAAATGTCACACCAGATTAACATATCCGTACAAACAATCGCGACAAAATGTGGCCGATTGATTGAAAAATTGAAAAGAAAGAAGCAAAAAAAAAAAAAAAGATAAATCGAATAAAAAACTCAAACCTGAACTTCGAGAAGCAAAATCAAACCAATCAAATAAGTTATCGTCGAAAATAATTTAAATAGGTAGAGAGACAGGGACAGAGGTGTTATCAGTCTTCGTCATCTAGGGTTTCAAAGAGGGGACGAGTGGGCAGATCAATAACGATGCAGAGAAATATTTGAAGCGAAACGTTTGGGGTGGGGTGGTGGTGTGACACAATAATGGGCCGTTACTGTGAGACGCGGGTCTGTGACTACTAGATTGCGTCCACGTGGCCCTCATTCGAAGACGTGTAAGCTCGTAGACGGTTAATATTCACGTAGCAAATTGGGACCGTCCTTTTGCCCCTTTCGATTTGAAAGATGTAACGGAGCCAACCTACAGTGAGGGCACTTTCGTGGATCTTACGGTGAGCTATCTTTTCTGTGTCATTGGGTTCTAAAATGGGAGTTGACCCATTGATACAGCGGTCAACATCCTCTAAAGTCTAAGCACACAGCGTTTTCTGAAAGGGCAAATTCCACTTTCCTCTCTCAAGTTTACGCAATACTGCACGAAGCGCCGGTTTTTCCCATAATTGCATTAACATCCCTCGAAATTTGTTGACTATGGTCTAGATATAGCGATTATGGTAAAAATCCTCGATGGGATCTAAACTGGCGAGCTTTGATCCATTTGGAGCAGTTTGTAAAATTGAAAATGGATTTTGATTCAAATTTGGCTTAAAATTTTTATAATTTGATCAAATTTTGATTAAACACTTTCAACTTATTTTAGCCCAATTATCCATTTTATTAATTTTTCATTATAGATTGATATCATCATCATCATCATCATCGTCATATTATTATTATTATTGTGCATTACTTTTTTTTTAATTTAATATTATACGTGTAAGTTATCTCTAAAACAAACTATTATTATAAATAACAGAGATGCTTGAATTTAATTTAATTGGTTGTTATGATAGATTGGCACTATTGTACTAAACTTGATGAATTTTATGTTCTTTAAGTTATTTTAACGTTCATACTTTATGTTTAATTATCATATTTATTAGTTTTGGATGACTTACAATCGGATTTGAATTTATGTGTGAATCTAAATAAATATTAAACTTTAAGTGCACATTTGAACTTAAGTATATATTTAAATCTAAAAGTATTTTTTTTAATTTAAATATATATTTACACTTAAGTATACATTGAATTATATATATTTTTAATTAATCAAATCAAAACAGGTTAAATATGAGGTACCTTACCCAAAGTGAGTTTAGGTTTAAAGTGAAAATTGAAAACCTATTCGAATCATTGATCAGATATAAAGGAACTTCACTCTAAACTACTTTCAAATTTAAAGTGAATCAATTAGGGCTTCAATTTGTATCATTGTCATTCTTAATGACAATTAAATTATCATGAACCTTGTAATGACTAAATTGACCTTGTGCTAGTTATTTAGTAATATTAAATTGAAATAATAACTCAAAAATCATATACAATTAAATTAACTTATTACAATATTGAAGTTTAAAAACTCAACTAATGGTGGCAAGAGGACTTTATCACTCGTGAAGTGGGGAAATGTTGATCCCCTACTGGACCTACTCTTTCAAAAGAGTTCATGATCTCCTCTAGAAAGATATGCAGATATCTTCCAAAATAGAAAAGATCATGCAATCTCTTGTAGATGAGAGGAGATTGCAAATCACCCCATATATCCTCACTTTAACAATCAATTTTTTTTTCAACAACAATTTTTAAATTTATCGGGCCTCCTTTATAAGTTTTGTTTTAGTATATAGGTAATTTTATAAATGCTGAGGTTGCATAATTTCCCTACGGTGTTAATTAGTAAATATCGTGTAAGACACATTTTTAGCCTTAAATCACAGAGTCATACAATTAATCAGCAGATAGTCAATACATTCTAGGGGATGTTTGAGCAATTATGTCAAAAGTTGCTATCACGTGAAATATTACCTCAACTCCAAGGAAGTTTGTGCAATTTTTCCTTTTATTTTGGCAATTTTACAAGAGCTTTTTAACTAGGGATAGGCATTCCTCAATTCGACTTGATTTTAACCATTAGCAAAGAAACCCAACCAGAATCGTTTTTGGTTGGCTCTCTTGGTTTTATGCTGGTTTGGGAGGGGCCCTTAGGGTTTTGGACAAAAACTTATGTTTAATTGAATAAGAATGGAAATTGAAAAGCACAAGCAGGACAAATGAGAGTCGGGGTGGGTTCCCTTAATTTGATGGGGTAAATTTATCCCCCCATGTGGACCTTTTTTTTTTTTTTTTTTTTTATATTTTTCATTTCTTAAATTAATTATATAAAACATTAAATTTATAGTTAATTTATTTTATATATTTTATTAAAATATTAAAAATTATATATTTCAATAATAATTATAAAATAAATATTATTTTAAATTTTAATTTCAAAGAATTATATTTTACTTTTCAAAATAACATTGCAATATTTTTAATTTTATTTTATAAAAATAATATAATTATAATTATTTTTTTATCTAGTTTCATAATAGATCAAACAATAAAAAATATTAATTTATAATTCAATTTCATATAACATCAAAGATACTACAATATTAATTTATCCAATCAAATTCAATCTTGTTAAAATAATTCAATTCTATCTTGAATATAAAATGTGATCTAATTGTGCACAATAAAATGCGCCTGCACATACAATACACATCCGGTGAATAGAAAAAGAAAGCTGACGGGACAAAAATGAAGATTTAGCTTCAAATTCCTTGAATGACAAATGAAGACCAAACTCTTTTGTGTTTTGCTAAAGATAATTCAAATCCTTGTGGAATCCAAGAACGATGTAGAAGTAGAACTAACCATAGGGGATGAAAAAAAAAAAACTTGAACTTTGATCAAATGACAAGAAATAGAGGATCAGGGTTCATGAAATACTAAATACTGAATATGAAATTGATTGTCAGCTAATATTCTCAGAAGATCTACCAATAGCTGCCCTGATAAAGAAATTACACCAAACTGCTTGGAAAATTGTGATAAAATGTTATAACTCCAAAATCCCTTTAACAAGCCAATCATTCACGCATTTTCTATATTATATCGACCAAGGAAATGGTAATCACTCGTAATGTCTCTGAAGAGGGTTGTGTAGCAGACAAATTTGTAAACCCCCCAGTGCAAGAGAATATCACCTAATAAATCACAACAAAACCTTTGCCTATGATTCCTAGAAGTTTAGAAGCAATTCTGGGATGATTTTAAGGTGCAAACACAGATCTAAAACACTCTCAACCTAAAACTTCCCTCTTAACTTTCCAGATTTGATTTTTATTTCAAATGAGTACTTCTAGAGGTCAATAACAACTAAAAAAAAAATTTGAAGTCTGACAAGTTCGTTTGGATATTTGAATAAACAGCTGAACTTTAAAGATTGTTGTAATAACCGGAATGGGGCTATTCTACCTTAAAATTACTTCTAGGAAGCAAAATCCTTAATCAGCTCTATTGCAACAGACTCTACATGTATCGTGCAAACACACACAGCCAACTTCATAACACTGCCTTTTCTTAATGTATAATAGTGTTACAACTGCAAGGAACAAGAAGCTAAATATTACATGAGATGAATGACTACATACATTATGCAAGGGCAGCATGCCCATAAGCCATCAATATTAGGCATATAAATTTTCCCTTTTTTTTGATGTGGAGAATTTTGCGCGATTTGGATGAGTACAATAAAAGATAGATTACATAGGAAAAAGGAAATGAAAGGCTGTCATCATTATTTGAACATATGATTTCACATTTATGAATTATTCCAAAGAAGCCACACTCAAGGAGAGAAAAAAAACAACAAAGTAACCGATAAATGTTCTCTTGATGTTGAAGTTAAAACACAAATAATCTAAAAAGGAAAATTCTACATTAGAGTTGCTCAGTTAATCTGATCATAAAGGAATTAACTGCACCTCTATCCAATACAATCCATGAAGATTCAAAGAGCTCATGGAAGAACTCAGCTCCAATCTCTGTAGCTGCATTTCTGAAGGCTGTCCCAAATGCATTTCCTTGAACTGCCCCAAGTCGAGGCTTGCCACAGACCCCAACTATTAATACTTTGTTTGGTTCTTGAGATAAGCAAGCACAGAGAAGAGGCTTCATTCTAGCTCCCTTCTCCCTCAAGGCATCCATTAAAAAGTAGCAGAATTTAGTCAAAGCCTGGGGGTAGCCCAAAAGCTTTGTATCCACTGAATCTTCAAGCTTCACCCACCTGAATTTTCTTCCACTTCTAATTGCACCATTCTTTGTAATGGCTGCACTTCCTTGCCTAAGAATTGCCCTTTGTACCTTAATTGCCTGGTGCATTCCAGCTTTTAGCTTATCAAGATTGCTCAATGATAATGCATCATAAGCTACGCCAAACTGCTTTGAAGCACAAGAACCATCGGAATTCATGAATGACTCAAGCAGTGCAGTAACCCCATACACCACATCTGCTGCAGATACCCTAGAGCTGTAGCCATGTATCCTCAAGAAACTCCGGTAGTAGAAATCAGTAAGCCCATACTCAGGTAGAAATCTTTCAAATTCATCTTTCATCTTCCGCTTTACTTCCAAATTCATGTATTGAAACTTTTGCTGGCAATCCACAAGTGCAAACCCCATTCTAGCAAGGAGAAGCTTAAGCTTCTTCATACCATTGTCACTCCATGTCTTCAATTTCGTAGCAATATATGAAGAGCACAACATAGAATCAAATAAATTCCATTCCTGTAACAGCATAAGTCTTGGTTCATCCTCATATGCAATTCTCGAGGACTCAGGTGCTCGAATCTTCGTCCCATCCTTAAGTGTTACTGAAGTAACCGCATCCAAATTTCCCGAACTATTAATATGCTGCTCAAGCTCCATAACTCCAGCTTGGTACCTCTCATCAGTCAACCTCTCATGAACAAACTGATCAGTCAGCGAAACACAAGCCAACCAAAGCAACTCATTCGTGTTCTTCCTCAAAGAATGTGATAAATCATACATCAAACACCCAGATGGTTTACCATGATATGTTCCCATTTTATAGTATTCCCTCTTCAGCTTCTTAAAAAGCCGTTCGGGGTCTTCTTCATTTTCCAAAGAAACCCTTCTCCGCTTCCTTGACCCCTCCTCATCTTCCTCGTCCTCTTCCTCACTTTCGCTCTCCTTTTCGTCATCACTATCCAAAACGTCATCATCATCTGCCTCCAAATCACAAGCACTAGCCAAAGCCGAAACCTTAAAATCATACGCCAAATCAGCCTGCTGCTCATCATCAAGCGTGTAGAGAACAACAACACTCTCATTACGATCAGTCAAATTATGCAAATGAATTGGACGGTGACTATCAACCACAAAAACACGTGCCTTGGAGCCTAAACTGAGAACCCTTTTCAAATCCCTATGAGAACCCCAATTAATCAAGAGAATAGAGATTGGATTCTCAGAGGAGGAGCACAAGTTGGGACCCGCATACTTGTGGATTTCTTGAAAGGAAGACACAGGGTAACAAGCGTAGCGCACTGAATCAGACTCCAGCACGTGGAGGATGATTTTCAGGGCGCAGATTGAGTCCACATCAGAGGTTGATGGGAATATCAAAAGAGGAGACTCAGATGAAGCCATGGCCGATTCGCGAAGCCGCCTGTAGAACGTCTCTACCCTCTGTTCTCTAACCATAATTCCTCAAACCAAACTCTAATTCCTTACGCTAAATCTACTATCCCAAACAACCAACTCACCGCTTTTTTTTTTCCTTCTAATTTCATCACGTTCTTATTCTATAAAATTTTGTCGATACACAAATTACCCATCAAATCAAATTTAGAAAAACTGAATTAAAAATTAAAAAAAAAAAATAAAAAATTGACCTGGGCATACCCATATCCTAACTAATATACAGCTACAGGAGACAAGAGGATAGAAAATTAAAGTGAAAGGCAGGGATCGAAGTACCTGAGAAATGTAGAGAGAAAAGCTGGAATGAGTGAGGAGATATGTGTGATGATAATCAGATCTGGGTGTTTTAGTTTAGAGGGAGCGCGATTGCTTTTTGTTTTGTTTTGATTTTTGAATTAGAGTAGCAGTAGTCATAGCAGACGCATTTCTCCCAATTTTTTAAATTTTCAAGACCGACCGCCAAGTTTTGGCGCTATCAATTGTCAATGACATGCGACCGGCCCCACCGTTATTTCGCTGTCTCCGGATTCCTGATCGTAGGATTATATTGAGATCTAACGGTGTGGATCAATTGCTTCCTATGATTATGTTGTGACCATTACTTTATAGGTCAACGCATTGCCCGAACGTCTCAGATCAGATTTCCAGATACTGCCACCACACCTTTTTTTGTTTTTCGGTAGTCCGAAAAGAACTTTGATTGATCAACTTGTAGAATGAAAGCAGGAGGATTGCAATTCGTGATAATTTGTGGGGCAAAATCCATAATTAATCTACCAAATTAATGTTTCTTTTTAAGACATCTGCCAAATTAATATTACTTCATATCGTTTTCACAAAATATTGTTATTATCGATAATTGGTGTGTCAATTTAAACATAATTCACTTTATTAATTGTGTTAAAATTCTCAAGTTTTTGTTTGTTAAAATTATTTTGTATTCGTTTGTACTTGCAAGTCGTGCATAAATTTTATAGATTGTATTAAAAAATCTACATATTGCAAGTTTTTAATTTTAAAATTGGTAAATTTCGGTGTCTTTTTCTAATATTTGACTAAAATACTAGTGAAATCAACTGGTTTCATTTTTTTTACATCATTACCATCTATCATTTGAAAGGCTTATAAAATTTTTCAAAGATTTCAAAATGTGGAACATTTACAATACATTTTTTGGTGGTTGAGATTTTACACTATATAAATGAGATTCTTCATATCATAGTCCCATTTCATATTGGTTAAATTTGTTCTAATAATAAAAATATATATAAATACATCATCTCTTAACATTGATAGTTGGGCATTTCCCCATTCACTAATATATTAAGGATCCAAAATCTAATTGAGCATTTTAACTGTTAGAAATATTTGCTTAATTTCTTAGTTGTCCATGTCAATAGGAGTTTATTTTTTTAGTAGTTTTAGTTTGTTTTTGGTTTTACCTAGTTAATAAAAGAATACATAGCTTTAGGTAGCTTAATGGAGTTTGTTGCATGTTTTTTTTTTTTGTACGTGAGCACTTTATCAGGAGTTTGTGGCTGCACTTCCTAGTTTCAAGCATTTATTCATTGGCTTTAGCTCTATAAATAAAACAGCTTCTTATGAGTGAATGTATCAGTTTTCAAGCAATAAAAAAGTTCAGTCCTTATTTCTTTTATTTTGTCTGTTCTTTCTCAATAAATATTTTTCAATGGTATCAAAGCCTGGTTTGAAAGAGAGTCGTGAGTTTAAAAATATAGCAGCAGCTTTGTTTTTTTTTCTTTTTTGCAATAGCAAATAACTATGGCATCCAACAAGATGTTCGACGATTTTATGCAACCAACAATTCTACGTTTTGACGGTCATTATGATCACTAAAGCATATTGATGGAAAAATTTTTAAGATCTAAGGAGTATTAACAGGTTGTTGAGTCTAGGGTAACAGAGCTAACAACCGACACGATGTTAACAAAAGCACAGCGAGCAGCATTGGAAGGCCAGAAATTGAAGGATCTTAATGCAAAGAATTATCTTTTCTAAGCAATTGATTGGTCAATCTTAGAAACCATTATCTGTAAGGACACCTTCAAGGATATTTGGGACTCCATAAAGAAAGAGTATCAGAGATCAATAAGGACAAAGCGGCAACAGCTTCAAGCACTTTGATCTAAGTTCGAAATGCTTTGAATGAAGTCAGGAGAGTCAATTTTTATTTCTTTTCACGAACAATGTCAATCATTAACAAAATGCGGGTTCATGGTAAAAAGATAGAGGATGTAACTATTATTGAGAAAATTCTTAGATCAATGACGCCAAAATTTAATTATGCTTTTTGTTCTATAGAAGAGTCATGATCAGCTTTCAATTGATAAACTTCAAGGTTCATTACAAGTTCATGAGCAAAAGTTGATCCAACAGGTCAAAAAGGAGCAAGCCTTAAAGGCTTCAATTGAAAATAATTCTAATCAATTAGTCGACCGAGGAAGAGGAAGATAAGGCAATAGAGATGGAGGCAGACCAAACAATGATCGAAGAAACCAGCAATACAACCAACACCAAGGTAATAAATTTCAGGGAAAAGGAGGAGGATTCAACCACTCAACTACTTACAAACCAATGTCAGCAAACAAATTTAATGTTGAATGCTTTAAATGTCACAGATACGACCATTATCGATCAGAATGTTGTACAAATATATCAATAGGACGTAGTGAAAATTCTCACTATGTAGAGAAAGAAGAAGAAATTTTTTTATTGATGGTCTGCTATGCCAAGGAGGAAGCCAATCAGAATCTTTGGTATTTAGACACAGGTTGCAGCAACCATATGTGCGGTGACAAATCTACATTCTCAGAGTTGGATGAATCCTTTAAAGACAATGTGAAATTTGGAGACAATTTTAAAGTCTTTATAATAGGGAAAGGAAAGGTAACAATCTAAACTAAGGGAAATTTCCTTCGAAATATTATTGATGTACTATTTGTTCCAGATTTGAAAACAAAGCTGCTTAGCATTGGCCAGTTACAAAAGAAAGTATCAAAGAAGAAGTCTGTAGAATATTAGATGAAAAACTGGGCTTAGTTGCTCAAGTCAATATGACTGAAAATCAAATGTTTTTCCTGCATCTCAATAACACTTCTCATACGTGTTTCTCTGTAAAACTAAATGAAGAGGCGTGGCTATGACATTTTTGCTATGGACATCTGAACTTTGGCAAGTTAAAGACCTTACAACAGAAGAATATGGTGGAAGAACTATCATAATTTGACACACTTCCTCAAGTTTGTAAAGTGTGTGTTGTTAGCAAACAACCTCGTAATCAATTTCCAAAAAGAAAATCTCAGAGTGCTACGATGGTGTTGGAATTAGTGCATTCCGACTTGTGTGGGCCGATCACTCCAATGTCAAATGGAGATAAACGATATTTTATATCATTCACTGATGATTTTAGCCAAAAATTTGGGTTTATTTTTTGCATGAAAAATCTGAAGCTCTCACAGCTTTCAAAAATTTCAAAGCACTAGTTGAGAAGAAAGTAGGTGCTCTAATAAAAGTATTGCGCACCGATCATGGTGGAGAGTATAACTCAGAAGAATTTCGTGATTTTTATGATAAGCAAGGAATACAAAGGCAACTAACTGTAGCTTATACACCTCAACAAAATGGAGTTTGTGAGCTGAAAAATTGTACTATTTGAACATGATGCAAAGTCTTTTGATGAGAAGCGACATTTTAAAGATTTTCTGGGCTGAAGCAGTCAATTAGAGTATTCATATTTTGAATAAAAGTCCCACACTTGCTATTCAAAATATGACATCAGATGAAGCATAAAGTAGACGAAGACCGGTGATAGATCATTTCAGAATTTTTGGGTGCATAACTTTTGCTCATATTCCAGACCAGAAGAGGACAAAGCTAGATAACAAGGGAGAGAAATGCATTTTTCTTGGTATTAGTGATCAATCAAAAGCTTATAAGTTTACAAGTCTATCATTAAGAAAATTGTTATCAATTGTGATGTCATTTTTTATGAAGAAAGGTTTTGGCAATGGAATAACAATGTTGTTGAACAAATACCTGTCAACTTTGATGAAATTAACGAATAAGGGAGGCAGCAGCCGATGGAAAATGATCAAGAAATTCAACCAAATAGTCTAACAGATGTTCGAAGCTCACCAACAGCAGTAGAAAATGAAGATTGACCTCAACGTGTTAGAAGAAGACCAACATGGATGACCAATCATGAGCTAACTGGAATTGACCAATCTGAGGACTCACCTACACATTTTGCTATATTTTTTTTATTGTGATCCTACATTTTTTGAAAAAGTAATCAAGGAATCAAAATGGCAAAAGGCAATAGATGAAGAAATTGCAGCCATTTAAAATAATATTTATGAGTTAATAGAACTTCTAGAAGGACGAAAGATGATTGGTGTTAAGTGGATTTATAAGACAAAGCTGAAGGAGAATGGTGAAGTTGACAAATACAAGACACGTTTAGTAACTAAAGGTTACGAGCAAGAGCTTGGTGTGGACGACAAAGAAGTGTTTGCTCTTGTTGCAAAGCATGACACAATCAGATTAATTATTGCATTGGTAGCTCAAAAATCATGACCTATATTCCAAGTGGATGTAAAATCGGCATTTTTACATGGAGACTTACAAAAAGAGGTATTTATCGATCAATCTCCTGATTATGTGAAGCTAGGAAGTGAAAATAAAATTTTCAAACTCAAAAAGGTATTATATGGGCTAAAACAAGCTCCACGCACTTGGTATAGTTGTATAGATACTTATTTTTCTAAGAAGGGATTTAAAAAATGTCCATATGAACATACTCTTTTTACAAAGATTGGAGATGGAGGAAAATTGCTCATTGTGTGCTTATATGTAGACGATCTTATTTTTACTGGAAATGATAGTGCCATGTTTAACAAATTTAAAAAATCTATGATGGTTGAATTTGACATATCTGATCTTGGAAAGATGCATTATTTTTTGGGCATTGAAGTGGTGCAATCTACAACTGGAATTTTTATTTCTGAAAGGAAGTATGTGCAAGAAATTTTGGACAGGTTTCAATTGAAAAATGCAATTATGTTAGCATGCCTACTGAAGTGGGTCTGAAGCTTGTTTGAGATCCTAAAGGAAGGAAAATTGATAGCACTCTTTACAAGCAAATTGCAGGAAGCTTGATGTATTTAATAGCTATAAGACCTAACATAATATGTGCTATAAGTCTAATAAGTAGGTTCATAGAGTGTCCAAAGGAGAGAGTCATCTTTTAGCTACAAAATGAATCTTTCGATACTTGTAGGGGACAGCTAGTTATAGACTGTTCTATAAGAAATGTGAAAAGTCAGATTTATTTGGCTTTACAGACAATGATTATGCTGGACATCAAGATGATAGAAAAAGCATTTCAGGATATGTTTTCATGCTTGGTTTGGGGGCTATTTCGTGGTCTTCGAAAAAGCAAGCAATTATCGCATTGTCAAAAACTGAAGCAGAGTTTGTAGTTGCAAATGCCTATGTTTGTCAACAGCTGTTTGGTTGAAGAAAATTCTCGCAGAGCTAAACTTTAAATGACAAGGACCTGTGACAATTTTTTGTGACAACAGTTCTTCCATCAAGATCTCCAAAAATCCTATTCTTCATGGAAGAAACAAGCATACATATGTGAAATTTCGATTCTTAAGGAACCTGACAAATGAAAGAGTCATTGATCTCGTCTACTGCAAGAGTGAAGACCAGATCACTAATATAATGACCAAGCCTCTCAAATTGGCATTGTTTGTGAAGTTCAGAAAATTGCTTGATGTCTCCACTTTGGAAGGTCCAGTTTGAAGGAAGTTTGGTGATTTGCTGCTAATATTTTTAAACTGAATATTTGAAAACTTTCAGTTTAAAGGAGGGATTGTTAGAAATATTTGCTTAATTTCTTTGTTGTCCGTGTCAATAGGAGTTTATTTTTTTAGTAGTTTTAGTTTGTTTTTGGTTTTACCTGGTCAATGAAAGAATACATAACTTTAGGTAGTTTAATGGAGTTTGTTGCATGTTTTTTGTAAGTGAGCACTTGATTAGGAGTTAGTGGCTGCACTTCCTAGTTTCAAGCATTTATGAATGTATCAGTTTTCAAGCAATAAAAAATTTCAGTCCTTATTTCTTTTATTTTGTCCGTTTTTCCTCAATAAATATCTTACATTAACAAGTTTTAGAATATTATTAAATTCCTCACCTTAGTTTTTCTCTCTATTTTTCAAATATATGATTAGTTGTTAGAAAACAATAATAAAAACAATCATATGCTAATTATTACATCATCGATATGCTTATAAAATTAGTTGAGCCGAACAAAAGTTTAGGTTATAAGAGAATCTCAATAATCTAATATCCAATGTATATGTTGAGAAAGATTAACCGTGTTTACCCAAAAAGAACATAAATCCTTTCTAAACCTGATTAAATGAACAATTTGAGTCACTAGAAAGTGTTGACTACTTACCGGGCCAATTCTTCTTTAACTAGACGTTTAACAAAAAGAAGCATGAGATTCAAAGGTAAAGGTTACCATTTCTTCTTTTAATTGTAGTATAATATAGTAGTCACAACCCATCTACACACTCATGCCTGTAAAATGTAAATGACACACAACTCTTACAGGACACAAAACTGAAGAACCATATGAACAACACAGGCAATGAAAACAAAGCCCCTTGAGCTGCTTAATTCACGATTAAGTTACAAAATTTTGTTTCTGAAAGCAATAAACAGAAAAACATGCTGTGAGACAGAGGCCGAATCCTTGAGGAATGCGACACAAATGGATCAAGTCATTCAAGTGACTTCAGCCAAGAACAATGCTAAATCTGCAATCATAAGACGTTTTCTTTCATCTGACTTCCATAAACAAAAATGAAATTAAGATAAATATACAATGAATAAACATAATAGTAAAAAGAAGAGAAAGTAAATTCGGATTCATTAGAATAAAAGAATCTATATGTGGTATTTCCCAACCAAACATGACTGCAACATTGGAAATTAAATGGTACATTACAGTGAAACATGTACGAGTGGAAATAAGACAACGAAAAGGAGCAAAAAAAGGATGTTTCTCCGTCCAAAATACTATGTTTGTTATCACAAAAAGCACACCAGTAGAAGGGCAACAAATGCACTAAAAAGATGTAAACACTCCTCGGAGATAGCCTTCAAAAGTATTTACAGTTCCCACCCACCTCAACCATCCTCAATGTAATTGAAGAATCATTTCCTGCCCCAAGGAAAGCAGCAACTCTGAAATTGAACAAGATCATACAAAGTTAGAAAATTTAACATCTTTAAATAAATAAATATAGCAGTTTATGTGCTTTGCAAGTTGATAATGGCAATAGCATATACTATATACCTTAACACTGTCATTAGTAGTACTGGGCTTCGCAGCATAATATGGAGCCGGACTTGACATGACTGGTGTTTTTGCTCCAGTATTTCTCTCCTCCCGCACTTTGTTAAAAATGTGGGTATAGCCATCAGCAGATGCTGGGTTGTTTTCATCCCAATCACCAAATTTTGGAACTGCAGCACCTCCATCAGGCTGTAACAACAGAAAACATACGATCAAGAAGTTCAGAAAGCTGAAACTGTGGAAAAAACAACTTAAAAATTTTGTTAAGAGAGCAATCTCATCTTGACTGAGAATATAAAATAATGTGGAAAGAATTTTGAAAGGATGAGGTTCCAATGCAATAAAATGATAGAGAAGGGAGAAAATTTACACTTTCATCGCCTCTAGCAGTTGGCCTTAGTCGAGATCTTCCAGGTGTACCCTGGCTATTTTTGTACAAACCTTTTCCTTCCCATGAAGGAGACTGATCCCCATTACCTCTCCCTGAGAACCTAGCCTGGTTATGCAGTGGAGATCGCTCGAAGCTGTTCTCAGACCCAGCATTTTGTCTTGCAGGCCTCTTGTAAGCTTCACCAGAAGTTGCTACCCGTCCCTGACGTTGATGAGCCGACTCAGCAGCAGCTTTTCGGCTTGTCTCATCTTGACGTGCTGGAGAGTTTTTGAACTGTTTGGGGTCACTATCCTCACTGCTCCTTCTTGTTCTAACTGCCCCCTGTCCATATGGTTTCTCTGGTTCACCCATGGTTTTATAAGCTGGAGCTGGAGCTGGAGCTGGAGCTGGAGCTGGAGCTTCATAATCAGAAAGCATATCTGGGTTCTCTTCAGGATCATTTGGATTCACCATTTTTCCACCTCGATTCTTCCGGGCCTTATCGAAATATGCTGTGTAAGGAACATTTTCTCCACTATCCCAGTTTCCAAATTTTGGTACATGTGAACGTTGCTGTCACAGTAACAAAACACAGTTATATTACACCCAAATATCACCTATAAACACAAGCCATATTTCATCTGCAGAATTTCAGTTCATCAGCAACTGTTAATACAAGAAGCAACAAAAAATTACTTCCACTTTGTGTGAATTGTTTAATCAAAAGGGCCAAGGAGAATCATAACAAGCTAACAAAAGCAAGAACAATGACTGACAGCCCCAAATAATGAATAATGGTTTGTAATGGGTAAGAAGTCAAGGACCACATCTCACATTATAGAAGTTATTCTTCATCATTCCTAAAAACCAAATGGGTATGTCTGTGATAAAATTATTGTAGTAGATCATATATTGTCCATTTGGTAACCTTTAAAGCAGGATTAACATTTCTTATCAAAAATTAGAAACATAAGCCAAACAAAAATCTTCCCTGTAATGCAATAAAAAAATAGAATAATCTATTTGATATTGAAGGCAAAAAGTTCTCTTTTTACCAACAGAAAAGGAGAATGAGTATGATTATGATGGTTATAAGTTCATGAAGCAATAATCTAAGCTTCTAATTGGAAATTAAAAAGTTATTAAGTTATAGAACATATCTTAATTATATAAAAAAAGAAGAAAATGTGTATTTATAATAACAGGCATGAAGCGGAAGTTGTTTCCTCACTCCTAGTATGTATGTCAACAAGGTAATCTGTGATTCTTTGTGGTAAAAGGCAATTGCGAAAATTTGTACTTCTGTCCTTCATCATTACCAATCACATACTCTCGTGAGTCCTTAATATGAAAATCATCAATAAAGCTCAATAATACTATGCATACCTTGACTCTAGAAACCAACTTACACTGAAAAGGTTGAGAAATTATTTCCATACAAAATTGAAATATCAAAAAGGATATAAGTGTCCAGGCCAAAATGAAAATGTCTAACCATTTAACCCAGAATTAGACTTCAGCATTTCAGGGCTACTAACCTTCTCTGTGGTTGAAGGGAAAGGACATATAACTCAATGACCACATAATGCAACACAATGATTTTACGTCCGTACTATCAACTAGTTACTAATTATGACAAAACTCAAAATTCAATTCTCTACCAAAAGAAGATTACAAATGAAATACTCAGATCATAACTCAGGTGAAAAACTCCATTTGTGACTTATACAAACAAAATGACTACCGGTCAGACATCTAACTAGAAACTTGAATAATGCGCATTATCAACTAAAATGCAACCAAATACCCAACAAATGTTCTTTAATAAATTTATCTCACTGCAGCAAGCAACATTGCCTCATACTAAACCCAGCAATCGATATCCAAAATTAACAAATGCATCCTTCTAAAAACCAGCTCAAGGTAATTTATTATACTACTTATACAATCAGGATACCCTGGATCAGATATGATGGGTTTCTTTAAAAACTTTTAGGCCAGAATTGCTATAAATCAAGGATTTTAATCAGGTTATGTTAATTCACTCTCTCAATTTACTTTCATATTCACTTCATCTCTTTTGATTGTCTTGTTTTGTTCTCCTAAGCAAATCAAATATCCAAAACTGTCACGTTGTCCCTTTTTGCCTTATCCAACCACATTAAGGAACCTTGTTTTTTTCAATCAAAATGTGATTTTTAAACTACAAAATTAATGAGATCTGATATGCAACCAGTGAATAATTATCCTATTCATTCATTTAAAAAAAAAAAAAAAATCAATCTCATTGACCCGGGTCAACAAACGTCTAATCTTGTTTCATATACAATTCAGTGGACGGCAATAATCCAGCATTGCTAATCAAAACAAATTGACAGAAACCAAAATACAGTCCGAGAAGCAGATATTTTACACAACCATCCCATGTATCATTTCCATAAATTCATTATCTTATTCAAAAAACAACAAATTAACATGTATTCTTCTACATATAACAGGATCACATATACTCTTTCAAAACAACTAATTTAACGTAGAGGGCATTCAGATCATATAAAAACTCAACCCAAAAACACAAATAAATATATAAATAAATAAATAAAACAAAATAAATAAAAAGCTCCTTTCAACTGAAGCTTTAACTTCTGTAGCATAGTTGAGGTTACAAAAACCAAAGTGACACAAAAAGGAAACACAAATAAATAAAATAGAGGTCATTATTAAATTCTCAAAAAAGCAAGCAGAAAAATTATGTAAATGAAGTTGCAAAGATGGAAATAGAAAAAAAGAGAACTTACTGCCATGTCTTCTCAACCAAACTAGGGACGACAAAATAACAACAAGATCAATCTTTTAATTGATTTAAAGTTGGTTGATGAAAAAGACCAACACCCACCAAAAAACAGGATTCAGCGACCCAGCAAGAAGAGAGAAAAAGAGAAAGAGAGAGAGCGAGAGAGAGAGAGAGAGAGAGAGAGAGAGAGAGAGAGAGACTTGTTTTCAATGAAGAAGAGGGAGAGAGATGGAGTGTTTAAAGAGAGAGAAGAAGGTTATCAACCATTGACTGGTAAAATTTTGACCATTCTAATCTATACATTTTTCTCTCTGTAAAATAAAATCTCTGTTTCTTCCAAGTTTCAAACGTCCCTCTCATTAGCTTACACACCTTACAGCCGTGTAAAATTTTAAATTTTAAAAAAACACATTAAAAAAAAAAAAAGAGAGAGAGAGAAAACGAAATAGAATTTTGATTTGTTGGCAGAGAGAATTGAAGAGGGAATTGACGTGGAAGAAATGGGGATGGGAGTTAGTTGGCTGGCTGGCAAATGGGGTCACACACCTTAACGCCGTTACAGTTAGTGGCGGCTCGCCTGTTTTTGTTATTTTTTTGTTCTTATTTAATTGGTCAAGTCTGCATGCATTCGTCCCTCTCCGCCGTTAATTCACCTTTTCTTTGTCTGCTTCTGATGAAACATTTCTGCTGCCTTTCCCACTCTAATCTTTTTCTTTTCTTTTTATTTGTTTTCAATTATTATTTCATTTCCAGCCTTGTTGACTTCGTGTTTTATGAAATCTCATTTCTTTTAGGAAAAACATTGCATCATTCATTGAATTATATTTGCTACTCCACGAAAATCAAAATTTAAAAAGAATTAGAAAAATTATGGTTTGGAAAATAACTTACCGTTATAGTACTATCCGTCCATGATTTTCATAAAGTCATGGGTTCTACATCCCTTTCCTTTACTATATGTGAGTCTTCCTCTCATCATTATAGGCTGCTCCCCACCTAATATTGATTGTTTCCTCTTAATTTGGAAACGGTTTTTCAGACCATACCGCCATGATCTGATTCTTCTTAATCTCAACTACCCTTGAATTAGTATTGGTACTAAAGAAAAAAAGAATTAGAAAAATTAACGATATTTTTTTTTATAATTAACTATACGTAATTGATTTTGTGGAAGTGGTTATCAATTATGTAAATTGAAATCTAAATCAAATTAACTACCTGTAAATTTAATTTCTTTACATTCATTATATGTTCAGTATGTCGTTTATGTGCAAATGTCTTAATTTTATAAAATTTGAATATTAAATTCTTTATTATTAAATAAAATAATGGATGAGATTGGTGATTTTGATTGTTATTTTAATTAAAATACTATGAAATTGAATATTATCTATTACATGTATTAAATGATTCAAATTTAACAGTATCCAACACCGGCAGTAGATAACCATTGTTTGTTATTATAATTTTTTTGAATAATCATTGTTTGTTAAATAGTTATATCCGTGTTTTATGGAATTTTAACTTAAGATATTTGTTTATAAAATAAAAACACACACTTGTAATAGATTATTCAATTTTTTGTTTTCAAAAGTTAAAAAATAAATTGTCCAATAGAAATGACTAAACGGGTTAGGTAATTCTATATATTTTTAATTTCTATTTTCTAAAATTGCATAAAATATGTGTTATTGTTATATAATAGTATGTTTGAAAATAGAGTAATCCAAGTCATTAGTTTAGCCTATATTATTGGTTTGACTTCTTCTTCTTTTAACTTGTGGGATTCTTCTCCTTGAGAGTCTGAAACAATCAACAAGAGGTTTGTTGATCATAAATGCTTGTGTTCTTCTACAAGACAATATCACTCAACTTGAATCTGAAATATCATGCATTTCAAAAAAATCAGTTAGTGATTACTACTTGAGTGGTAGTATTTAGATACTGTGAGTGTGAGGTTGCTTTTAATTTTTTGATTGAAAACTGAAAATTAAATTATATAGATTAAGAAATAAAACGTTTATTTCTAATTCAGTAATTTTCATTTAAGTTGAAAATAAATAGTTTTTAATTCAATTATTTTAAGAGTTATTTTAATGATTTTATCATTCGAAAAATCAAACAAAATTTTATCCCAATTATTTACGGGATACATTAAATGCCATTTAGTGTTTAGCAAAAAAAAAAAAAAAAATCAAATCAACCCTAAGTCATCTCTCCGTGTTTAAATTCTAAATTTATTGTAATAATTTAAAAAATTAATTTATACTTAAATAATGATATATTAAATCATTTACTTCATACATTCTACACCCCATAAGCTTTATGTTTTTACCGTTTACTCTACCGATACCTAACTACTCATTCATAATGCGTGAAAATCTAGCACCAACATTATCAAGTAGTTTTTTTTAAAGGAATATATAATTAATTGTTATTAGATTTTTGACAAAGAATTGTTATTAGATTAAACTATACCTAATTAACAAAAAATAAATTTTTTGAAAAGATTAACAAAATATATATTTCAAAAAACGATTTCAGCGTTTAACTATTTACTTTCATATAATTCAAGGATTTTGTCTTTTTTTTTTAAAATTTAATTCAATAGTTGTTTTTTATTTTGAAATCAATTACTTTTTTTTTTTAGCATTGAATTGAATAAAAAAAAATCAATGATAGTTGAAGCAAAATTTTGTACCCATCGAACTATCTTCGAAAAACTGAAACTAACACCTCAATCTAGCTTAAATTAATTAAGTTTGTATAAGACATTCATGTCCAATACAAAAAAAATATATATATGTATATATGTTAAGATGAAATCATGGAACCTAATATTTGCGCACGATGTTTTTTTTTTTTTTTTTTACTGTGGCAAATAGTTTTTTAAAAAAAAAATTTAAAAATATATGTATATCTCGGGATCTCACCGAACAATCAGCATCGCTCCGCATTCGCTCCTCGCTAAGTTCGAAACTAATAAGACATTAACGTAATGATTAATCGACAATGGTGAGCTAATCTGTCTAATTGTAGCTTTTAGGCAATTATCATGACTATTAGCATGCAATCACTTTTTATTTTCCTAACGCTACGAAAAGTACCATTTAAAAATGTTCTTTTTTTTTTTTTTTTTAATTAGCCCTCTTTGAGTAACCTTTTATCATTTTTAGTTTGAATTTTGATGACACCTATATAAATGTGAGAATAGTTTACCCCTGTATGTAAAGTAAGATAAAAGTAAGGTCTATCAATTGACAACAACTTCAAGGAGAGGGAAAGAGAGTGCCGACGACACGTTCCATAGTTATTGTGATGGTGAGTTTGCTGAGATCGATTGATTGCACTCTGGGTTTGTTAAAAATAAGATCGATTGGTGTTAGCTGAGTATAGACGCTAAAATTAAATGTAAAAGTTGTTTGAAGAAGTCATGAATGAAGATTGAAGAGTAGCAGCTGCTTTCATGTTTTAAAAAGATGAGTTTTTTTTTTTTTTTTTTTGAATTAGAGTCATGTGTTCGACAAATATGATATTTATTTGAAATTATAGTCATGTATTTAAAGACTAATATCATATATTCGAGACACTGGTTATATAGTTAGACATTTGTTGAAAGATAAAATGACTTATGTTTATGTACTACTTAAATTCGAATAATCAATTCAATGACAATGGCTTAAAAGAGGACAAACGAGTGACAAATCCTTTCATTTTCACTATTTGAAATTTTGTTAATTTTGATTATTTAAAAAATAATTATAAGGTAATCTAAGAGAATATCATGTTCACATGTGTGAAAAAAGTATAGATCATTAAACTTGAAATTAAATACAAAATATCATAGGATAAAGATACTAATAAGATGAGTAATGTTAGGGTAAGCCCAAATTTTTTTGTATTATCTTTATCATAGTAGGCTTCTCAAAATTTTTTCCCAAATCATGTTTAAATAATATGAAATGTAAGTTTTAAAAATCTTATAAATCATACGATAATATGATAATTAATATAATATTGATAACTCATATGTCATATCATTTAAACATAAATTTTTATAAAAAATTTAGAAAGTTTAATATTATTCTAATAAGATTTATGGCACCTGGATGTGAAGGAGAAAGAAGTCTTTTTTTGCTCAGAATGAGAAGATGATACATATATCGACATGTAACCGTTGAACTTTGACGAAAAGTCTTTCTGATCAAAGTTTTTCAGCTTGAAGAGTCTTCAATCTGTACTGGAAATTTTGCATTGAAAGTTAAATGTGTCGATTTAAATATTGTCCGAAAATATCAAAGACCATGTAGTTGAGAGAGTTGACCCATTTGAAAAGTTAAAATTAGAGTAATATATGGTTGCTCTCGTGGCTATGACTTTTCAAATATTGAAGAGAAGATGGGCCGGCTTCTTTGACAAACTACCAGGGACACCACACCGCATTACTATTTCACAACTTGTCTCTTTTATTACTTTACACCTACACCTACGTGCCATGCACCACTCCATATGCTTTTTTTTTTTTTTTTTGGGTACAAGCTACTACTTTATATGTTATATTTATTCATCATTAATTTATAGTTCAACTTGTTGCCCTGTATTTAAGTCTTTAGATTCTGTTATTGAAATGTTAAACATGTGGTCAAATAATTTGTTGGTGAGAGTTGGTAACAGCTGCACTAGAAAACCAAATAAATATTTAAATAAGTGATGGTGAGAGCAATTATTTTAAAATTCACTATAAATCTCATTTAGGTTTTAATAGGTTGTCAAAAATCTTTCATAAAATCGATAAGCAATCTTCTTTGTTTTATAATAAAGGTGGTTGATTATGATTTATGAATTTCTCCTTCATATTTGTAATAAATGTTCAAGTACCGTTTTTATCTATAAAATTATAAATTGTTTCTATAATGAGAGTTACTTTTGGACTATATTCATAACCATTGATTTTAAAAGATGTCAATACATTTTTGGTCTAATTTGGAATAGACTTTAAAAAATGAAAAAGAAAAAAAGAAAGTTGTTGATTAAAGATATAAATTTTATATTTTGTTTTGTATATATGCGGGAATCAGCCATAGGCAAAGGTAATTTAGAAAGCATCATTTTGGAAGGTTTGAAAATGTTAAGGAAGATGATCTTCAATGGACATGCACGTAAAATGATTTGTCGACAGATTAAAATGGCATTTGTATGGTAGTGGAGATGTCATATCATAACCCATGAAAAGGAAAGAGCCAGCTTAGTGACTCTGGAGAGCCGAACCCCACACGACAATACTAGACACTCGTAGCCAAACAAGGTTGAAGCAACATAAGATGATGGTTTGATCATCTATCTAACATTTTTAATTGCTGCCAGATGAGAAATGATGTTTGATAAGCAAGTATCAACAACATTTTGGCCAATCTAATTAATGCACTTCTAGTTGCATTTCAAAAAAACAAAAAATAAAATAAAATAAAATTAATGCACTTCTAGTTTGTATGTATTTTATTATTCATAACTTTTGATAAATTTGTAATTGTTATCCTTTTATTGTCAGATTGATGAATTTTCGACTCAATTATAATTAAACGTCCTTTTAGTGCAGCCACTCTGCATGTTCCTTATATATATACATATATAAAACACATTATAGTTAGTCGTAATCTTTGATCACCTCGATAGCTATTTGTTCATAAGGGATTTTTGGTCTTGCACCCTCTACCACTAGGGTAAGTTGCTTACTAATATCAGGTTTGCAACCAAAATATTTTTAGGTCTTTAGTTTAATGGAAACGACATCTTACTTGATTATTTATGGTTTAAGAAAAATATGTCTTCACCACACTCTACTCTGTGCTTTGTTCTGCTCTACACTGTCTCAGTCTGGTAATTCAAGGAGGGTCAATCTCTACCACACCCCTCAAGGGGTAAGGCCAAAAACTTCTTGTGGACAAATAGTCACTAGTTGTTACGCTTATCAACTTGTGACAATTATCAACTATGATTTAATGCCTATTTGGGATCCATTTAGAAGAACTTATTTTGGTTTCTTGAAGTCAGAAGTCATTATTTGAAATGTTTGGATATTCTCCAAAAAATGGCTTTTAAGTTTGGGAAGAACTTCCAATCAAAGCCACAAATACCAACTTTGGTGAAAAGAGCTTCCAAAGCAAAAAAATAGGGAAACTATTTTGTTTAATAAATTTTTCAGAATACCAAATTTGACCTTCAAACTATTAATATCAAAATAAAATTTTTGGTCATATCCTTCCATATGTTTTGTTCTTCCCAATTCTTCTCGTTTCTTGTCCGACCTTATTCTTTTCCTTTCTTGCTCGATCTTGTCGGAAAAATCACAAGGTTGGCTTGAATTGATCTCTTTCTAGCTGTGTATCTTCACTCGACACCGTGAATCTTAAGTAGTAAGCTTCTTTTCGTTGTTCTCTTTGTCTTCTTTTGTTTCAATTTGTTAGAGTTTTTTATTTAATTACTTTCTCTGCATCATATCTTGGGTATGTTGAGTGCTGTGGTTGGTGGATTGTGTAGGTAAGACATGGTTTTTAGTAGGGGTGGCAGTATAGGTTACGATATAATGGGTTAACACGAATTCACGAAAAATAAATGAGTATGAATTGATGTTAAATGAATTAGTATCGTAATCGTGTCAACCCGCTTAATTTGTTTATTAAACGAATTGAATTAGGTTTGTTTAAACAAATCGCAGGTTGACACAATTAAAATAGAGATAAATTGTAATTTAACATATTAGAGAGATTAGTGTGTAATTATACATTTATACATATATACACACACACACACACACATATTCATCCAAAAGCCTAAACAATCTAATTCATTTGGCCATTTCAAACCTATTTTAGTAGCCACACCTACACCACACCACCTATTCCATTGAATCATCCCTTTCTCCCTCACGATCGTTGCCCATTCTCCCATCCTCTCCCATGATTGCCGTCCGATCTCCCCTCCTCCCCCACGGTCGTCGCCTATTCTTCTCTCATCCCTCACAATCGCCACTCATTCTCTCCTCCTTCCTTACGATTGCTGCCCCTTCTCCACTTCTCCCCAAGGTCACTGCCTCTTCTCCACGGTCCACCACCAGATCCACAGCTTCACCACCAGATCCACCATCTCCACCACCATAATGTTATGCAATTTTAATTTTATGGATTTGCATTGAGTTTGAGCATGATTTTATTTTATTTTATTGTGGTTTTTAAATGTTGATGATATAAAATTTTATGCAATTGATTTATTTTACTGGTTTTTTTTTAACATTAATGTGTTGGTTTTTATGTGTTGAATTTAGTGTTTAAATGTTTAATTGTGAATTATTTATTATATTTATGTTTAAAATATTATTAAGATTAAACAGGTTAAACGAATTAAGTGAGTTTAACGAATTAAGCGGGTTAAACAGGTTAAACAAATTAATGGGTCAATGAGTTTGAGTCCTTTATGATTCAAGTACTAAATGAATTAATCGTGTTGTATCGTGTCATTCGTTTATAAACGAATTCGTGTCGAATCCAAAAATATCAACCCACTTTTTAAACAAATTCGTGTTGAATTGGTCGAATTTATAAACGAATCGAATCAAATTCAGCTCGACTTGACATGCCAGCACGTCTTGCCACCCCTAATTTTTGGGGCTTTGAGGGACATGGTGACTGCTGGCTTGGTGGTGAGTGATGGGTATGTCTTCAAGATTTTGAGGGTTTTGAGGGACGTGGTGGCTATTGGTTTGGTGGTGAATGGTGGTTTGAGAGAGATTGTGTTTAGGAGTTTGTTGAGAGAGGCTAGAGTTAGGGTGGCTAGGGAGTTGGATGCAGCTTTGAAGTTTGTTGGGAGTGGTAGAGATTGGGGTTTGAAGAAGGTGTTGGATTTGTTAGACTAGATAATTGCTAGTTGGATTGAGTAATGTAGAGGTGTTTTTTTATTTGATTGTTGGTTGCATTGTGTGTGCTTTCATTTTCATGGCATATTGTTAGATTTGGTCTATAAAGATGGTAGGATATATTTGTATGTTTTGGTTTTAATTATTGTGGTAATACGGGGAAAACTTGTTGTTCATATCTAGATAAAGAAAAGGTGGTTAGAAATTGGAGAATTAGATGCTTAGGATGCAAATTCATAATGGATGAAAGTCAATTTCTAAGTCATATGTTTGAGTAGCTTGCTAGAATTTTTGTTTTAAAAAAATTTATTTGTTGTTCAATCTTCTCTTATAAATTAAGATATTTCTTGAAAAATCTGAAGTGATTGAAACTATATGTATATTGGAGGCTGATTGGTTGCTAGCTTTTTTATTGTGTCCTTATTCATTATTGAACTCGCTTTGTATTAAATGAGTTTTATTGTTCGCAATCAGGTTTGACAAGACATGTTAGAGTACAAGAAGTGAAGAAGAGCTATATTGAGTGGTTTTAACTTACTTTTCATGTAGTCATTGCATTTTCAGACATGTTGAATAGTACTCCAAGCAAAGGTTCGAGGATCTATGCCTATTATTGTCTCTGTGTTCTGACTGGCATGTTGAAACTGTAAAGCTCCACGTTAGCCTTCTGATGAGGACATTATACCTTGCTTAAGTTCCGAAGAGGATGGAGTCAATAAAACAAAACGTTCTTTGTAGTTACTTCTCCAAATTATATGAGAATTGTGACTAAATGAGAGTAGCAATAATACATTTGTTAATGATGTTTCTCATGTATGCAGTGTCATTGGATGTTGATGTCCAATGTTTGCCAATGGAGCTTAAAGATCTTGTTTTTACCATCATTTGTGAGACATTTTAGACAACCAAAAGAATTTAAACAATAGCTTGTATTATGTACAATTATGTCTAGGTAACTCTCATACTACAATGATTAAAGAGAGAATTTGAATACCTTATTTATGTTCTTTTAGTTGGTAGTTGCTAGATTTGTGAGAAAAAATTTTAACAATAGATTGTGTGCCAGAAGATGAAAGAATTATATATTAATTTAACAATAGATAGAAGTGAGATTAGTGTTGTTCATGATAGAATTGCAAGAGAATTAATACTTAAACTATGTTTTTACTTTTATCAATACAATTTCATGTAAAATTATTAATATAATTTGTACAACTTATTATGAATATATTTATGTGTAATTTTAATTTAATTTTTATTACTTAATCTATTTTAATAACCAAAATTTAAGTAAATATATATATTTTTAAAACAGTTACATTTATGTAGTAAACTATTAAATTGTTTGTAAATAATATAAATATAATATTTCGGTGATAATTAGAAATGTTTCAACCAAACATATTTAAAAGCGCTTCTAGAATGATATAAAAAGTATATTATAACTAGAAAACATTTCAATAATATTCTAACCATACAGTCTCAAAACTCCTTTAAATATAAAAACTCTTCTGAAATATATAATTCAAACAGTATTTAAAAAGGTTCGGGCTTTAATTTCTCTTTTTCTATTGTCAAAAGTTAAAAACAAAAGTATTCTCAAATAGACCTTTTGTGATAAAGAATGTTCATTCCATTTGATAATATTTAAAATTTGATGGGTAGCTAATACTTCAAGTCTAAGAGAAAATTGAAAAAAGCTCTCAAACCCATGACTTATTTAGTTTTTGTTCTCCAAACCTCTTGCATCATTCCTTCGGTGGAATTAATGCATTAGAAAACACTCTTTGATAAACATTTTTATGTGTTTTTTTAAATGTATTCTGATACTTAATTGTGTAAAATATTCAATTATTTTAACAATATTAATTGTGTATAATAATTTTTTAATTGAGTAGATTGTATATCTTTTTTTAAATTAATGATAAAAGTTAAATGTTATACTGTTTATTAAAAATAAGTGTTGAAACGATCTTTCTCATAAAGATTCTAGGAGGACTTCTCTCTCTCTCTCTAAATATATATATATATGTATATATATATATTCTTTCAATTATAAAAACGGACTCATATTAATTGTTAATTACTATTAGATCTAAAGTTTAAATTAATAGGAAAAGACCATATTATAATATTTAATATTTGAGTTTGACACGTAACACACTCTCTTACGTGTAACAACATGTAACGTAGATAAATAACGGATATCGAATACATGTGAAACACGCCCTATATATAACATATATAACAAGTAGATTTTTAGATAAAAGAAGAAAAAAATGTTTGAACTGAAAATTTTAAGCTTTGATATCATATTAGTTAAACTTAAGTTAATAAGAAAGAACCACACTATGGTATTGAAAATTTGAAGTTGATACGTGATATTAATAATATTATTTTTAATTTTGTGAAACACTGATTATATATATACAAATGATGAATGTCGAATATTAATTATGAAAAAAATAATGCATCAAATGGCTCGCAATAAAAGACTTATACCATAATTTGCAAATTAAAGGAATAAGTTGCATATCATGTTATTATTACAAAACTCAATTTGCATATATAAATTGTCTTTCTGTATACAGCTAATCTAATTGATTGAACTTTAAAAAAAATAAAAAAAAAATCCAATTGATTGAAAAGGTCAAAAACACTCAACCTAATTTTATTAGGCAAATTAGTTGAGACGGTCATAGTTGGTCGATCATCAGAGTTCTGATATTACACTTGCTGGCACTCTATAGAATTGACGTATAACTAATTTTGAGCAACCAGTCCATGAAGTATGGCCTTCTTCTTTATTGGGCTTAAACTAACCCTCTAGTGAGAGCAGTCGGATTTGTACCTCTTTAAAATCGTGTGTACGCAGTCACGCGCCCAAATTAATTACCTTTTAGAAGATTCCAACATTACCCCCAAATTAAATTACTAAAATGTTGAAAAGGTCAATTGCACAAACAACCCTGAAATTAAGCAAAAAATACATATATATATATATATTCTACTATTAGTGTTTCATAATTTAAACAAATTAGGACGAGCGAATTAAATTCATCCAATACATTATTTCTCTTAAAATAAATTTTCTTTGCTATTAAATTTAAATATAATTGATTTATCATAACCTTTAAAAGTTAAAAAGCACGAATGATAGAATCTCTCTCTCTCTCTCTCTCTCTTTCTCCATACATATATATATATATATATATATATATCTTTTAGTGTATGATTGTTGGCCAAGATTGGACTAGGATAATCCTTTGTTGGTAAGACATTGGATTGGACAAAATTCTAGGATTGGATGAAAAAATCTATAAACCATTAAACCGAATAAATCAAACCACACCACTTAGTCTGGTTTGGTTTTCGATAATTTTGAAAAAATCATATGATTTTATTCGTTTTATGATCCGACTTCACCAAGCTGCTTAGACTAAACTGTCAATCAAACACCTTTAAAGCAAATTTTATGTTAAGAAGTCATACATAGTTCTTTCTTTTAAAATAGTAAAAATGATACAAATTGTTTTTAATACTTATTTAATTAAAAATCCTTATATATTTATTTAAAATGAGCAGCACATTTGATAAAGATTAAGTGTAATTATAATTATGAAAGCTAAAACTAAATTTGTAGTCTAAACCAAACCAAATAGGAAAAAGGATTGGTTTGGTTTGGTTTGATCTAAGAAAAAGGATGGTTATATCTTATAAGTTCAATATTTTTGTAATTGACTTAGTTCGTGATAAAATACTTTTCATATGTATTCATAGTTTCATAGGATTTGAAGTTAGCGATTAAAGATAAAAGAATGAGGCATGAAGATTAAAAAGATAAAACATCAAAGTTGAAATTGTAAGTAGGACAACAAAAGTCTTGAGAAGCAAGTTTGTATTTGATATGCTCAATCAATTCTAGGTTTGCATTCATGTCATATTTTATGTTATTAATATCCTAGGAATAAGATCATGTAGTTTTATAACTCATAGGTATGCATTTATTATAAATATTGTGTGTTCGCATGTTTTCCGTCAAATTCAAATCTAAGAGTCTAAAAGAAAAGATAATTTTGTATAATACAAATGTTGTTGGAGATCGTTTCAAATAATTTTGTCATGATACAAATGTTGTTGAAGATGGTTTCTTCATGAAAAATGTAGTTCTAGATATTGGCTAACGATCGAAAAAAATCGTGAGTCAAATCAAGGTCGAATAAGGATATTATGACTGATTTCAAAAAATTGTGCAAAGTCGTCAACATTTATTAGATAGACCGTTCGAGCGGCCTCCCATACCGTTAGAAGGCTGCTTAGCAGTCGTTACAGCCCCATGCACCGATTTTATTCTGTTGGACTTTGTTTTGTGTGTTCTTACTTCTAGTTTTTTCTCTTAAGACATCTTATATGACTAAAATACATATTGGGAAGGATAAATATATCTTGATAAGGTTAGAAATTGACTTTCCACAAGATTTTCCATTTTACATTTCTTATTGAATTCAAAGTCAAAACTAAGTTGTATTAGGAATCCAGTATGGGAGAGTTTCCTAATTTGTTTTTAACTTTCCTAATTGTTTGTCCTAATTGATTTAAACTCTAACTTTAAATTGGAAAAAGGGTTTTCATTTAGGAATGTTTACTAAAACATTTTAAACTCTAAATCTTGCATTATAAATAGTGTCTCTCTCACATTATTCATTTACCAATTACATAGAGTTATTTTGTTATGTGAGAGATTGTTTTCATTCTAGTGTCTAAATCATTAGCGAGAATGCTTGTATTCCATCAAGATTCTCGTAGTGCATTTTAATCAAGCACATCACTTGATTGTGCATATATATTTACTTGTGTGTGCAATAAACCTTAATTGGTTCAATCAACTTAAGGTCTTACTTCTCATGTGATAAGAGGTAGTGGTATTTCTCACAAAGAAGTAACACTAAGGTAAGGTGTTATAAAGAAGAATCGCTATAATATTTTATCCAAACAATTATGATGTTACAAAGAAATAACATCCATATATTTTATCCAATAAAATCAGGTGTTACAAAGAAGTAATACCATGATATATTATCCGATGAAGTGAAGTATTACCAAAAAGTAACATCAGAATAGTTTGTTTGATATTTCAAAAAAAAAAAAAAAAAGAATAGTTTGTTTGATAAATCAAAGTGTTACAATAAAATAATACCATGATATTTTACTAACAAAGTCAAGTGTTACAAAAGATGTAACACCGAAATAATTTATCCAGAAAATTAAGTTATTATAATCGTAATGGGTAAAAATTACCATTCCTAATTAAGAAATTAGGTTTTTACGACACTAACAAATTGTCAAAAAGCTAAGCTACCGACTGTAAATGAAAATGATGAATGAAAGTAAAAAGTGGGATGAAACCCTAAGGTTTCTCAGATATGCTAATGAGATTGGATTGGTGATGTCGACGTTGGATTTCAGTCGACGAGTAATCAATACCCAATACCTGTAATCAATGTGAGAAAACACAAATACCAAGAAAAGACACAGACAAATACCGAAAATCAAACGAGGAACACGGAACTTTTACGTGGTTCGGCAATAATAGGCCTACGTCCACGACTGTCTGTCTCTTAAATTCTGCAGAGTGACAGTGTATTATTGATTATTCTCTCTTGATGTTACAATGATTTTAGCCTCCTATTTATAGGGAAAGAGGCATTACAATTATGGTTGTAGCAAATCAGGAAAAGAATCCTGAATTAATTACATTTCCCAAATAATCAAGAAAAATAAGGAAAAGAATTGTAAAGTAATTATACTTCCTAATATGGTTGAATAATATCAGGAAACTGCTTCCATAAAATAAGGGATGATGTTGATTCGGTTTGAATTCGAATAGACTTCCATATCTGAAGAGGAAATCACGGTTTGATTGGGTAACTGTCATATTCGGAGAGAGAATCATGGTTGAAATAGGCAACTGCCTGTTCTGGAAGATACTGCATTCATTATGCTTCTGAGCGAGCTGACGTGTCTATGGCGGTTTATGAGCTTGAGCTCGCATAGCGAGCTACGCATGAGGTGAGCTGCGGTCTGACTGTGTTCACAAGTCTGCTGATGTCAGCTGAGAGATTTATCTGAGTAAGCTGAAGAGTTTGCTGGCCTTAGAATCGATACTGAGCCTCGTCTGATGGGCCTTGACTGGGTTGACTTTTATTGGATCTTATATTGGGCCTAAACTGGGCTTTTACCAGCCCATTTAATGAATCCGAAAAATACATATAACATTAGCTCCCCAGCTTTCAGTTTGCTTCTGCGAGCTGGGAGCTTGAGCTTGCTGGTAAAAGCTGGTTTCCTTGACACGATAACCTTCATAACTGCTTCTGTGCTTTTTCAAATTCCACCTTTTCAATTGCGACATGTGGCAGTCATGCAGAAGGTAACTGAAACGACGCCTACACGTCCTTTACACGCGTATTTGATGCGCACGTCTTTCAACTGACGACTCCATGATTACACGACCGTACCTCGCGCTGCACCATTGGATTTATGATGGTTATACTTTTCAAAGATCTGACGGTTGGGGTTCAAGTTCGCTTGTCTATATAAACTGATGGAACCTCTTCCATTTTCTTCTTTCATCTGTCATTTTCTTTCAAAGCAATCAAGTATTCAAGCATTCAAGCAACCAGGATCTACTGCCTTTTCACAAATCAACATCCTCATTCACTGTTTTTCAATCTCTTCGACGATTCAAGATAATGCATCTTTTTCTTCAAACTTTCTGTTTTTGGTTTGTTTTCGTTGAGTTGATATTGAGTCGTGCTTGTATCTGATTATCCTTGTGTATGCGATGGTTTGAATATGTTATGCTCTTGATATCAAACTGTTGTTGTTGCTTGAACATCACTTGAACATAGCATGTTTGTTGTTGTCGAGTCTTTCTGATCATTGTTGAATCTCGTTGCTATGGGTTCTTTGTTTGAACGTGACTTTTCAACTTCTGCTGGTTGGATCTGGCTTTTTTACTTGTTCATGATTGGACTACTATTTGTGACTTGTAATGCATGCTTGACTGTTGATTTAGGATTGTTGTAGTCTTGTTAGCTCGCAGGTCGTTGCTTTTGTTGACTGAAACCTCCATTACATAGTCTGACTGTTTTCTTTTGTTTAGATGTCCTCAAGCGGAGCTCGCAAGGGAATTATTCCAAGCAGTGAAGCTCGTGAGCGAGATCAAGCCCGAGCTCATGCTATACAGGGAAGAGCAGCTCGAGATACTTTCGCTCGCCATCCTTCATCGTTAAAGCGTCCTGTTGACGTTCAGAAACGGTCAACCAGAGATTCTGGGGCCCAGACGGCGAGCTTGGTAATTAAAGGTTCTGGTTGTACTGATGGAAGGATAGTAAATGGACAATTAATGAAGTTCAAGGTTGGTGGTGATTAATTCAGGTGAAAGAATATCAGTCCTGGAGGTTGGTTGGATTTAATGAGGTGATCAACGAGGAATTAAGGAGAAAGAGAGAGAGGAAACACAAGGATTTTCATCTTCTTTGGGTTTGGAGAGAAGTGGAGCTCGCCCCATATATTCCTTCAACTGCTGGAAGGCTATTTCACACTACTCAGTCCACTCGAAGCTCTTTGCTTTCTTCAGAATGTCAAAGAAGGGGACACACTTGTCCGTAGCTTTCGAAATGAATCTGCTCAATGCTGCGACCTAGCCATTAAGGCTCTGCACGTCTTTCACCCTGGTTGGCGATCTCATGTCGATCAATGCCTTGATCTTCTCAGGGTTTGCTTCGATTCCTCTACTGTTGACCATGAAGCCTAGAAACTTCCCAAAAGCTACTCCAAATGCACATTTGAGTGGATTTAACTTCATCTGGTAGCTTCTCAGAATCTGAAACATCTCTCTCAGGTCGCAAACATGGTCACCTATCTGCTTGGATTTTACTAGCATATCATCGACATGGTCTTTCCGATCTGCTCCTCGAACATCATGTTCACCAAGCGTTAGTAGGTCGCTCCAGCATTTTTTAACCCGAAGGGCATCACCTTGTAGTAATATAATCCCCTATCGGTCATGAATGAGGTGTGCTCTTCGTCTTCAGGTTTCATTGGGATCTGGTTATATCCCGAATATGCATCCATGAAGCTCAGGAGCTCGTGGCCAGCAGTAGCGTCCACGAGCTGGTCTATCCTTGGCAGGGGAAAACTGTCCTTCGGGCACGCTTTGTTCAGGTCAGTGAAGTCGATGCAAGTTCTCCACTTTCCATTCTTTTTCTTTACTAGCACAGGGTTGGCGACCTAGGTCGGGTAGTAAGCTTCTCTGATGAACTTGTTAACCAGCAGCTTGTCTACCTCCTCCTTTAGTGCTAAGTAACGTTCCTCTGTCATTGCCCTTCTCTTTTGGCGAACTGGCTTGAAGTGAGGATCAATGTTAAGCCTGTGGGACATCACCTTTGAATCTATTCCCACCATATCCTCATGATTCCATGCAAACACATCCAAATTCGCTTTTAGGAAGTCAGCGAGCTGGGCTCTTAGTTCTGGAGCTAATCCTCTTCCCAACTTTAAGCATTGCTCTGGATCTGCCTCGCTGACTTGTACATCCTCCAATTTTTCAACTGGCCCTGTAGCCCGGTCTTCATCTACCTCGTGAGGGTCCAGGTCGTGACTGACTCCTTTCTCAGTCATAGCTCGTGGCTCGCCCCCTGAGACCACGTTTACTTTCTTTCCTTTTACACCCATTTTGACAGCATCTTCATAGTAGCGTCGAGCTAAGTGCTGCTCTCCTCGAACACATCTGATGCCATTGGGAGTTGGGAACTTGACGGTAAGAGTTCTGGTCGAAGTAACCACGTCCAACTCGTTCATGGCAGGTCTCCCCAGGACCACATTATATGCTGATGGGCAGTCAATTATCAAAAAATCTGTTAGGGTTGTTGCCTGACGACCTGCCTCCCCCAAAGTCAGTGGCAACTTAATTTGCCCCACTGGTACTACAGCATCTCCAGTGAAACCGAACAAAGGCTCTGGGGACGGTGCCATTTGTTCTGCTCGTAGCCCCATCTGATCAAAACAGCTCCTATACATCACGTTCACCGAGCTTCCAGTATCAATCATGATGCGCCTAACTTCCACATTGCTGATTTTAGCTCGTATAACCAGCGCATCGTTATGAGGCCAAATCACTCCTCTAGCATCTTCATCTGTAAATACAATCTCGTCCGAGGTCGGCTTTGCCCTTTTTGCAGGTTCCTCCGACCCGTTGAGCTGAAACGAATGATTCGCTTCTCGGACGTACCTCTCATGCGATCTGTTAGAGTCACCTGGGATATGGGGGCCACCATAAATGGTAAAAATGGTTCTTACCGCAGGTTCCTGACCTTACTCGGAAGCTCGTAGGGGCTGTTGCTGATGCGTTGGTTGTTGTTGGTGAGGTCGTTGTTGTGGAGGTCGCGGGTCTGTGGGTCTTGCTACGTAGTCTCCCAGGCGACCTTACCTGATCAATTTCTCGATGGCGTTCTTCAACGCCCAGCAATCTGAAGTATTGTGTCCGACCTCATTATGATAGGCACAGAACTTGCTCTGATCTCTTTGCTGAACAGGAGCTCTTAAGGGATTGGGTCTCCCAAAATCTTCCCTGTTTCTTTCTGCAGCGTAAATCCTGTCCGGTGAAGCCGTCAGGACGCTGTATCCTTTATAACGACCTTGACGTCGAGGTCGCTCGTATCTTGGCTCTCTCCTCGCCTTCTTAGCGATCTGGTTACTTGAGCCACTATTTCTTCCTTCTTCGTTCCTGCCAATATTTCTCCTCTTTGGCTGACTGGAACTGGCAGCTTCATTCTTCTGATTCTGCTTCTTTGGGCCGAAGGTCTCTTCCCACCTGATCTCTTTCGCAGCTCGCTCGTAGAATTCTCCCAGATCATTCACTGGGGACTTATAGATGCTCTCGTACAATTTTCCATCCTTGCGCAGTCCAGCTGAGATCGCTGTCAGTATGTTTTCATCTGATGGATGCTTGACATTCGCGACCTCGCGTCTAAACCTGGTGAGGTATTCCTTCAACGACTCACCTTGACGCTAAAAGATGCTGGCTAGGTGGCAGGATGGAGCGAGCTGCCTTCTCAGTGCTCTGTACTGACCAATGAACTTCTGTTGGCATTGCTCCCAACTTCCTATGTTGTGAGTTGGGAGATTCTTGAACCACGTCCTCGGAATATCCCCCAATGTAGCTGGGAATACTCGGCACTTCACCATCGGACTTCCTGTCTGCAGGTCCATCTGAACGTTAAAGGCGTCGAGATGGTCATAGGTAGGGATGGTAAAAATACCCGATCCGATCCAAACCCAAAAAAATCCGATCTATTTGGGGCAGGTTTGGAGCAAAAAAAATTGACTTTGGGGCGGGTTTGGAGCCAAAAGATTGACCCGATCGGGTTACTAGGGCAATAATGGGGCAAATTTTTTTGCCCTGACCTGCCCTATTAACCCGACATATTTTGGCAAATTGCGATAACTTAGATATTCTTATGTGGTGGAAGACAAATGGAAGTAAATATCCTATTTTGGCTAGGATTGCTAGAGATATTTATGTCATTCTCATATCAACAGTTGCTTCAGAATCAACCTTCAGCACTGGTGGTAGAGTGGTTAGTCCATATCGTAGTAAATTACACCCAAACACATTAGAAGCATTAATGTGTGCACAAAACTGGTTATTGACTGAAAAGCGAGGTATGAAAGTTATAAAATTTAAATTAGTGTTAGTTTATTGTATTTATTTGATACCGATTAACATATTTTATTTGTACGTATGTGTAAGGTTAGATAAAAAAGTTCAACAAATTAATTGTTATGAAGAAGATAGTGACGGTGATAGTGAAGGGGTAAATTATGATAATTATATATTACATTTTTAATATTATTTTTATGTAACATTAAAACTTATTAACTTAAGTTTTTATTTTTTTTTTGGTTACAGGTTCGTGTTTAAAAACATTGGGATGAATTTTTAGCATGAATTTTTATAATATTTTCGGTTATTTATTTATTTAGTGTTTTAAATGAAACTTGATTATATTGTTGCTATTATTTTGGTATTTATGACTATGTAGTATTAATATTTTGGATTGTGTAATGACATTTCATCATAAATGTAGTTAATTTTTTTTATATTTGTTGTGTTTTTTTTTTATAACATATTTGTTTTAGTTAAAAATTAAATCGGGTCAACGAGTCGGATTCGGGGCAAGTCCCTCCAATTGGGTTTGGGTTTGGGGTAGAAAGTAACGATCCGTTTGGGGCAAGGGTTGAGTTTGGAGCATCCCTTAAAAATTTCAGATCGGGTTTGGAAAGGACCAAACCCGATCCGATCCGATCCATTGCCATCCCTAGTCATAGGGGTCACTGTCCCTATTATACTGCTGGATGTTTGGCATCTTGAACCTTTGAGGGAGAGGTTGTGTCTCAATTTCTCTCGAGAAGGGAGTCCTTCCCCCATAGTACCCACGCTGCTCCGGGGCTCCAGGTCGTGCCTCCAACTGCTGGACCCTCTGAAGGAGTTCTTCTACCTGTGGATCTCGGAGCTCGTACCTCTTCCTATGATCATGACTAGAGGCAGGGTGCTCTGGGTCATACATTTCGTCTTCTTCGAACAGACCCTCAGGTTGAAGGGATCTTCCCTGCCTATGCTCATCATTAAATCGCCGAGCTGCAACTCTGGCTCTATCGTGGTCAACCTCTTCCCGCCGGTTTCCATCATGGCTCAGCCTTACCATCAGGTTATCTGGGCGCACGACCTCCCTTTTTTCCAGAACAGGGTGTCTTCCAGCCCTAAAGCGTGCATTGGAGGAGCGAGCTGAGCCTGCAGGTCGTGAGACTTCCCTTGCCAGCCTGTCAGGTATTTGCATCGCTTCATGCTGCTGGGGAACATGCCTTGGTATCTGAACCTCAACCCTGGGCATGTTCTGTACCTGAGTTTGTACCAACATATTAACAGCCTCTGTGAGTTGTCTGACCGTATCCTCCAGCGCTTCTTGTCTCTGGATCAACACATTCTGCCCTTCGGCTAATGGGGCGATTGGAACTGTCTGACGGGGAGGCAAATGAGGGATACCAGTTGCGGCGCCAAGTGCTTGTCCATGGGACGTGCCTGCTGCATGCATGAGTGCATCCTGCACAGGCTGTAAGTTCTGTTGGGACTGGTTCATGCAACTTTCCGCCTGATCATCATCTCCAAGAAACCTGTTTGATCTAGTCTTTGTCATGTTGTCAGAAATTGATGAATTGGGATAAAAAGATTGCAGTTTAAGCCCTCCTTCTAGCGCCAAAATGTCAACGTTGGATTTCAGTCGACTAGTAATCAATACTCAATACCTGTAATCAATATGAGAAAACACAAATACCAAGAAAAGACACAGATAAATACCGAGAATCAAACGAGGAACACGGAGCTTTTACGTGGTTCGGCAATAATAGGCCTACGTCCATGACTGTCTGTCTCTTAAATTCTGCAGAGTGACAGTGTATTATTGATTATTCTCTCTTGATGTTACAATGATTTTAGCCTCCTATTTATAGAGAAAGAGGCGTTACAATTATGGTTGTAGCAAATCAGGAAAAGAATCCTGAATTAATTACATTTCCCAAATAATCAGGAAAAATAAGGAAAGAATTGTAAAGTAATTATACTTCATAATATGGTTGAATAATATCAGGAAATTGCTTCCATAAAATAAGGGATGATGTTGATTCAGTTTGAATTCGAATAGACTTCCATATCTGAAGAGGAAATCACAGTTTGATTGGGTAACTGCCATGTTCGGAGAGAGAATCATGGTTGAAGTAGGCAACTGCCTGTTCTGGAAGATACTGCATTCATTATGCTTCTGAGCGAGCTGACGTGTCTATGGTGGTTTATGAGCTTGAGCTCGTATAGCGAGCTACACATGAGGTGAGCTGCGGTCTGACTGTGTTCACAAGTCTGCTGATGTCAACTGAGGGATTTATCTGAGTAAGCTGAAGAATTTGTTGGCCTTAGAATCGATACTGAGCCTCGTCTGATGGGCCTTGACTGGGTTGACTTTTATTGGGCCTTCTATTGGGCCTAAATTGGGTTTTTACCAGCCCATTTAATGAATCCGAAAAACATATATAACAGGTGACAAGGTCTGGGGAAATTTCTGCATAGTTTCTGCTCTTCTTTTTTCTGTCTCCTCTTCGAACTGAAGTGGAAGTTGCTTTTTATAGCTTCCAGACCCTGCGTCCCAAGGTGCGCTGCACTGGGGCACAAACTGGTGCACGTTATCTTGCGCTACCCTAATTTGCCCTCAAACATGGGATGACAGGCACTGTTTTGTTGGATCGGGTGATGTGACTGAGTCCAAAATAAGGGCTGTCTTCATTTGGGTTTGAAAGGTATAGGCCATGTATTACTCTACTGACTGCACCGCGGACTTCTTTTTAATATTTTGTATATTTGGGCCATTTCTAGAATTTGGGCTCCCAATAATTATTTTCAAATCCTATATAATGATTTTTACCAATACAACAATGAAGTAACATCAAGATGTTTATCTAAAAAAATCAAGTATTACGCAGAGAAGTAATGCTAGGATAGTTTATCGAATAAATGAAGAAATTATAAAGAAGTAACACCATGATATTTTATCTAATAAAAAGGGGGTTACAAAGAAGTACCACAAAAATGTTTTATCCAATAAATTGAAGTGTTAGAAAAAAGTAACACAAACACAAGAATATTTCATCATAAGTCAAGTGTTATAAAAAAGTGGCGCGTGATTTTTTGTCGAATAAATTGAGGTGATACAAAGAAGTAACATTGAGATATTTTATTCAATAAAATGAGGATATTTTGAAAAAAAAAAAATCGGCTACATTCCAAATATGAATTGATCATGTTTGTATGTAATTTGTTTAATTTGATCAGATCCATCTGTCACTACTAGGTTTGTGGAAGAAGTGTGGAAGAAGAAGATTGTCAATCCAGATTGAGGAATTATTCTCTCTCTCTCTATATATATACACACATATATATATATATATATATTTTCCCGGTTAAATTTACTTCTTGGATAGATTTTTTATTATTCACTTCAGTTTTTTCTTCAAAATGTTTTTTTTTTTTTTATAATTTTGTTTTTCCATTTTTTAAAGTTTTTTCCGCATTTCTTTTTGAATTTGTTTCTCTAGATTTTTTGGTGTTTCTAAGATTATAACTTATTCATTTTTATATCAATTTTTTAAAATGTTAAAATATTATAAATATTTGACTAGGGGTATATATGACTTTTTAGATTAAAAAGGAGGGGTAAAATTAACTTTTCAATGGTAAATACTGATCAATTGTTAAAATTAACTATGGTATATTTGACCAACCTTATCAAAAAGATGTTTATGTAATCAACTTATTTTTCATCCGACGTGCAATTTTGAACTAAAGTCCGGCTGTTACTAAAATTTTTCCTTATCATAGTACCACAGTAAAGACACTCGTGTGAAATTTATACACTTTATGTTTTTCTTTTTTGTTTTGAGGTACAATTATAAACCATGTTGAGACATGCCTTGGTGTAATTTTTCCAAAACCGAAAAAAGGAGGGGAGAAAGATGTCGGATGGCTCAAATGTAAATAAAGGAATAAAGAGGAACGGTTTGTTGCGCGTGAACCTAGGAAGTCGTGCACGTGTGGGCAGCAGCAACTTCTTCTAGACCACTTGTCAAGTACAAGCAGCGAGTTTCAACGGCTCATCTACGCTCACAGACTGGTACTACTGTTCCAAACCAAACGAAGCTACTTTAACATCAGTTTCTCAACGCATCATAATCTAATTGCCCTCTTTTCACGCTTTTTTTTTCCTGCTTTTTCTATTTTCTTTTCTTATTTTTATTTTTTATTTATAATTATCATGTTTTTAGAGTTTATTTATTATTATTATTAATGTTTTTCGTTTTGACTTGAGAATCACCTTTTTTCTTTTAGAAAAAAAAAAATTATATTAGAAACTGCGACTACATTAAAATTTCGAGTTAGGGTTGGTGTACTTGTACATATTAAAAAGAAGGCTTTGTTTATATAACTTTTTTGACGATTGGCTATTCGTTCTTTTGAGCTTTAATCCTGGAAAAAGCAAATCACGCGCCACTTATCCCCAATCCCACACCATTAAGAAAAATGGTAGCTTGCTTAGGTTAAAGTTTGAGAAGCCAATGAAAAACAAAAATGGGTTCCTTCAATACAACTTGTTTTTACTTCTACTTAAAGCTAAATGCATAGATCTTTGGCACTAAAAATTTTTCATTTTCCATCCATGAACCTTTTGTCTATTTTCCCTTTTTAGATGAATCAGAACCTTTATTTTTCTTTTTGGGTTTTATGTTTGTAAGTGTGTAACGTTATAGTCAAGTTTCACTAGTTGTTTCTGTTGTTAGTTTCATGTGAAGGCAGAAAGAGAAGTTGGATGGATCTGTGATTGAGCTTAAAATTTAAATGGTCCCATTTGTTTAGGTATAGAGAGAGAAGAGGAGAGATGATTCAGTTGTTGTTCTTGGTTCTGTTCGCGGAGGGGGCGTTGGCCTTTCTTCTATTGGTAAAGATTGGCCCATTGAGAGAGCTCGTGATAAAGAGTTTGGATCAGCTGAAAATGGGGAAGGGTCCTGCTACTGTCAAAACCATTGCTGGCACCATGTTTGTCATTCTCCTCTCAAGCCTTATGAGCATTGTGAAGATCCAGAATAAAGGTGCTAAGCTTGGTACCATGTCTCCTATGGATCAGGTTCTATGGAGAACCCACTTACTCGAGGCTTCCCTCATTGGTATTCTCTCTCTCTCTCTCTCGCTGTCTCTCTCTGTGCCCCTTTTTTTCTCCGTTGTTTTGGATGGAAAGGATTGTTCTCTCAATTAATAGTTTTGGTTGATGTGATTCTACGAAGTACAACATTCGGATTGTGTTTTTTAAAGATTAGATTTAGTTGCTGAACCATACAAGTGCAATGTTTGTATTTTGAATAAATGAACATAGCTAATAGTGTGGATTTTTCTTATTTATGAGGTTAGATGTTGAAATATGGGGTAATGGGTACGTTGAAAACAAAACCTTGTAGTTATGATGGCATATATATGCTCATGTAAGAAAAAATGTTCCTAATGCAGGAGAATGGCTGAACATATATAAAAACACAATCTGACATAGTTAAAGTCTTTTTGAGTTGGTATTATTATTGCTGAAACAGAATGATTAATGGTATAAGTCATTCTCCGTTGATGATAAACCTGTGTGGGATTCTACATATGTTTCGTTTGGGTAGAACTTATGTGAATATGATAATCTAGGGAAATTGATTGGAAAAAGATTATATATCTCATAATGTCACTTTTAATGAGCTTTTTATTTACTAAGTTGCCTTATTTGTATCAAGCCTGGATTTCCCTTTATTGATATTATATTCTGTTATTGACTTATTGTTATAAAATTCATTTGTTAACCGGTGGATGAGTTCTGAAGCGTTATTATTGGCGTTGAGTAATAATAATATGGCATTCTACCATTGTGAATTCTGGCAGAGGGATACACCGGTAGTGATGTGTTAGGATAACCTTCTTGTTTTTACAACAAACAGAAAGGAATTGAATAGAAGGAGAGTATATCCAATGGTGAAAAAGGTGTTCACAAGAACAATAAGAAAAAAAAAAAACAAATTGTTATATAAATGATATTAGGATAACCTTTATAACCTCTTTCACTTGGCACATTAGTATATTATGAATTCTTGCTTGCTATTATTACTTTTAAAATGAGTAGAATGATGTACTGAATTAAATTGACCCACATTTCTTGAATGATATTACATAGTCTTGGATATTGATGGATTATTGGCTGAATTAATACAAAGTTATGTGTCTTGTTTGAAGTTTGTGACTGATGAATGTCCAAAAAATTATCAAAAGAAGCAACATTATGAAACCAAGCATATGCTCTTAACTCGAGGAAAGAACAAAAACTGTTTGTTTCATAGCCCTGCACTATATAACCTTTTTTCCATTTAATAAATACTTGTGACAGCTTGAATGTTAGAGTTTAAACTAGTAAAATATGATCAATACACTGTGGTTAGGCTGGTAGTGACATGCAGAAGACCACTCTTGTAAAGGTCAATGATATGCATTCAAATGTTTGTGGTGATATTTGTTATACCCAGTCCCACGTTTTAGGCTATTTATAAGCTTCTAAGTAATAAACACGTGAAGGTTATCATGACTTGAAAATACTATAGAATTCCATAAACCAATAGGAAGTTACATGGTAGTTTAGTCCAAAACCAATTAGAACTTTTGAGCGAGTAGGTTGCACTTTTGCACTGTTGATCCTTCTACTTTATTCCCATGAGTGATTTGGGCATATTTCATTGTCTCCCACTGGATTGAATAATGGATGGATGGCAGTTTGCAGGAGTTTGCAAAGCTAATCATGTATCATTTGATCTAGTGGGAGATAGGAAATATAAACACATCATGCATGGGGGGTACATCTAGAAGGATTGAGTGTGCAAAGGTGCACCACCGGTTTTAGACAAACTTCCAATACTTAAATGGAAGTTACTCGACAATTTTATGTCCTGGCAACCACCATGTAGTCACTATCAAAAGCCTATAATTACCTAACGCAAGACTGATTTTGGTGTTAGAGAACTTATTGCCTCAAATACTTAAATGCATATTATTGTGCTTAATGATTAAAGAGAGGGTCTTCTGCATGTCACAACCAACACAAGGGAGGTGTATTGATCGAGTTCTCATATTCTAACATAGGCTGCCCCTGTATTCAATCCAAACAAGAAAAAGATTGATGATCTTTTCCTGTGTGAATTAATGATATTATGACTAATATAAGTCTGTAACAACGTATTGTTTGCTTCTTCAATAGTCTCTTGGTTGATCAGCACTCAATTGTTTCATGGGTTCATGTTGAACATGGAAGATTCTGGAACTACCTGCCGAGTTTCTTTGAAAGACTTGTAGTAGTGAGAGTGTTGTAACTTTAGACTGAACAAAATAATTATTTTATGTGTTCCAACCATGAAATTATTAAGGATGTCATGATTTGCTTCACACGATCTGATCTCCAATTATTTTCATTCATGACTAATCATGTGAAAAAACTGTAATCATGTTGGTCACAGCATAGCAAAATGCTAGGATGTGTATAAAAATTTTGATCTCCAATTTTTATTTTCCTGGTCTTGTTGCCTTAACCAGTTACATTGTTGCATGACATGTGTCAGTCAAAGTTCCAAACCCTACAAAGAAATTGAGAAATTTATAAGTCGATTCTTTGGTAAGAGGAGCATGGCAACCTGACATGTAGGGGAAATGATCAAACATTGACAACATATAGTGTTAATGTCAAACCATATTGTGATAATTTTAGTGTGTGAGGACTTCATTTTTAGTCCTATCTTTTGACTCTGTCATGCATTTACAGAGCTCTCAACTTGATTTTGCAGGTTTTACCCTATTTCTTGGATTCATTATTGATAGAATGCACCATTATCTTACAAAGCTTATTCGGCTTAGGAGTAAAGCTGGATCTTCAAAAGAGGAAGTTGACCTGCTCCAAAAAGAAAAATTGCAGCTCAAAGAGAAGGAAGAGAAAGCTTCCAAGGAAATGAAGAGGCTGCAAAAAGAACTCTCAACTGCGTCAGAGAATTTGAAGAAGTTAAAGTTGGAATGTGAAGAGAAGGACATGAAGATTGAAACCGCTGAAGCTCATGTCACCGCCCTCCAGAAGCAATCTGCGGACCTACTACTTGAATATGACCGTTTGTTAGAAGACAACCAAAATCTTCAGAATCAAGCTCAAGGATACAGGAGTTGAGTTGAGGTAATTTTAAATTCACCAACAAATTCAAGTTTTGAATTCTTTTTTATGTCACTGATGATGTTTGATTAAACATCTCCGTAACTTCACGGAAATGCCAACTGGTTGGTGCTTCACAAAGGAGTGGAGGGGGGAAGTAGTTTCTTGGTAATAGTGCTGCCTGCCCGATGTTGGAAAATTTTGTAATTCTCTGAATCTAGAACTTTTAGTTTGCTCGTCTGTGTGTTATTCTGTTGTTGACACCAAATTTTCATTTCAACTGATATAGAAATTCAAGTTAGATTTCTCATGAATTTCTGATCGCCCGACAATTAAAGAGTGCTGGAATTAATGTGTAGTGTGCATTATTAGTGGGAAAGAACTACTGTGGGGTGGGTGTCCAAACATATTATGCCATATTTCATATGCAGCAACACATTTTCAGTTCCTACTATGGCATGATTTGGCATGATTTGCTTGGGTGGCCAAATGCCTGCACTAGCTCCACTGAAGTTCTCCTATTAGTCTATGAGATCCTACATGGGCACTGTTTCTCGCAGGATAGCCCATGCAGCCTCAAGATGTATTTATTTGATCTAATTACGTTTGCGATAAAAGTACACTGTTGCCCTTGCCTCCAGAATAAGTTCTGTTGAAACTTTAATATTCTGCTACTTTACTGTTTTTGATATACAAAATAAGATTTAGGTCATGACTTGCAAAGGAGAAAACGGGAATGATATGCTTAGAGACGCTATATAACTCCAAATTCTTGCTTAAATTAAAAAATTAGATTCATTGAACAAAATTTGCACAATTACAATGCTTCGTGATTTATACAAAGAACAAGAAACAAATGCAAATCCTTTCCTCCCTCACAAATAGACACCAAGCAAAATTTTTCAACATTTTAAGAGGGCACGATGTTGATTGATTAATAATTGATTATTGTTATAAGTTGAGTTTGCAATCTCTACCGCCAAGTGCCATACATCACAGGACATGAACTGGGTCCAGAATTTACACGATTCTTCACATAAAAAGTTCATGTTCATTGTTTGCGAGACACGCCAAGCTTCATTTCTTTGACGAGGGTATTGTGCAGCATTCAATTATCTACCATTCCAAAATCAATTACTATCAGAAAATCCAACGAAAGTTTAAAAATCACAAAATTTCTGCAAAATGATTCGAGGAATACCTGCAGGCTGCAGCCCGTACAATGGCAGACAAATTAGGCCTTCGATTTCCCAGAAATCTTTTTGACTTTGCATAAAGAAGGGTCAGCATATGTGAAACGCGCGAACTCAACTAGCATTCCCGGACAAACGTGATAATTTGTTCAGAAGTTATAAATACAAGTTCTTAAAAGAAATTCTTCCCCCGATTCCCACACCACCCCACACCGACACGGCGCCCCCGCCGGCCCCCCCCCCCCCCCTCAATAAAAAAAAAAAAAAAAAAAACCAGTTCATAAGTGAGAGAATAGTTATTTTCTCGAGCCAGTCCCAGTAACTAGCAGCATTAGTTCTCCATCTACTTCTGGATCCTTTGGATTCATATTTGGCTCCTGAATTAAAGCCAAACTTATAAAGTTGCACCTCTGCACTTACCAGTAGTTCCCATATGAGTTAGTTCTTATCCTTGATGTGCAGGACTTAATCACACTTCTTCCCCCAAAGGCCTTTGTTCATTGCTTTGGAAATGAATTCGTGGCTATTATCACCTACACTAAGGTTGTTTCTGATCTAGCTGGTCTCTTAAAAAGTCCCATGCAATAGTAGATTTTTGCTCTGATCACGATATTTATCTTTGTTTCCTTTCAGATCATGCCAAATTCACTCTTTGTTGGAAGTCATCCTGTTATTCTCATGTCTTGATACAGCTTATCCAACATAGACCTAAGTTTTTCAAGTTGATGGTGGCTCTTATCTTCCATAAGAAAAGCATGCAGTTCTGCATTCACTTCAACTAGACTATAACCAGGTACCTTCTTCATCCCTGTCCTTTTCATTATTTTCCTTACACCAGCAACCTCATCCCACTTCTCTGCCATGGCATAGAAGTTTGACACTAAAGCATGAACGCCCAAGTCATCTGGATTTAACTCGAGGACTTTCTTTGCCACAACCTCTCCAATCAAGTTCTTCCCATGGTTATGGCAACCTGACAGGAGGGCAACCCAAACAGCAAGTCCCGGTTTAGCATTCATGGAATCTACAAGCTCAAGAGCTTCTTCTACTCGTCCAGCACGAGCCAAAAGATCAACCATGCAGGCATAGTGCTTTTCACTTGGCTGGATTTTGTATTCATTCACCATGAGATCAAACCAGTATCGACCTTCTTCCACTAGTCCGGAGTGACTAAGAGCTGATAGAAGACAAGAAAAAGTAGAACTATCTGGTTTTAGCTTTGTTTCTATCATCTGGAGGAACAGTGACAAAGCTTCCTTTCCATATCCATGCACTCCATAACTAGCAATGATTACATTCCAAGAGATTAAGTCCCTAGAAACCATATGATTGAAAAGGGCCCGTGCACAAGAAGGCTCTCCACATTTTGAATACATGTCAACGACTGCAGTACCTAAAACTTGATCAAACTCAAGCCTCCTCACAATATACCCATGTATCGACTTGCCCAATTTCAGAAAACCAATTTGTGCACATGCCAAGAGTGCACTCATCAGAGACACTGAATCAGGTTCAAACCCACAACTCCGCATTTCCACCAAGAATTCAAGTGCACTACCTGCGAAGCCATTTTGAGCAAAGCCAGAAATGAGTGCACCCCAAGAAACAACGTTCTTACGAGACATCTTCTTGAATACATGAGAAGCAAGATCCAAATGTCCATTCTTAGCATACATATCCACAAGGCTGGTTTGAACTACAACGTCCCTATCAAGATCTCTCCTTATCATATACCCATGAAGCGAGAGCCCCAATTTTGAGTCCCCAAAATCAGCACAAGCCTGAGCCAACCCCACCATCACAATCTCATCTTCTTCAATCCCTACGTTTCGCATCCTTTTGTACATATCAACTGCTTCACGCGGCTGATCATTACACGCAAACCCATTGATCATAGAACTCCAACAAACAAGGTCTTTTCTTTGCATCTTATCAAAAACCACCACAGCCTTATCCATTTTCCCACACTTTGCATACAAATTCAGCAAAGATGATCCAACAAATACGTCATTCTCATAACCAAAATCCACTGCCTTGTGCCAAACTTCCTCTCCCAACTTTAAGTCCGTCAAGCTCACACACGCCTTTAGCGCAACAGTAAATGTCGAGCTATCTGGTCTGACACTTTCCTTCATCATTTGATTGTAAATACCCAAAACTTCAAATGGGGATTCTTTACGAGAAAAGGCAATCATCATGGCATTGAAGGTGTCTACACCTCGCTGGGGCAATTCATCAAACAGTTTACGGGCTGATGCAACATCGTTAATTCGTGCATATGAAGATATGATTCGGCCAACGGAGTTTCCGTGGACGAAGAGGTTGGTTTTGATCATGAGAGCATGAATCTTGATTATGGTGGTTTTGTCTTTAGAGGCTGAAAGGAGGGTTTTTAACTGCTTTGGTTGTGTAAACCACCGCATTTCATGGGAAGCAAATCTTTGGATTGTTGTTACTGACCGTTGCAAATAAAGAGGGAAACAAATATCACGACAAATCTGTATTTCTAATGCAGAAAGAAAAGAAAACGTATAAATGTTGCAATATCTAATATGGCCTAAAGGCTAAAACACATTTGAACTTTTTAGAAATTTACGTTCAGTTGTGGTAAATTAAGTTAAAAATTTTAATTTAAATACGTGACTTTATTAGTTACTTATCAATTTATTTTTAATTTAATGATGAAGAAAAAGAGTAGATGGGTGTCTTTTAGATTTAGATTAAAGATACATGATCTAAATTAATTTAGTCCGACCCCAATAAAGTAATAAATATGTACAATTTCTAGTAACAGGTCATAAAGATAGTTTATGGTTTGGTTGCACTGTAATACTATACATATTTTTTTTTTATATTGATTGTTATTTGAGAAAGTATAATATTCTTTAAAAAAGAAAGAAAGTAAAATACAGAAAAATACATATTTCTTATAATAATATTTTTTATTATAAATAATATCAATATTCTTTTTTGTTAAAAGAAATTATATTAATTAAGAAAATATTCATAAACAAAATTGCTTCCATACCTTAATCTAATTTGATACAAAATATCATGAAACATAATATAGTGTTACTAGAGCATTCAACACTAGGCCTCAAAAAGTTATCTCACGGCAATGGTTGACCTACCAATATTCTCCAATGGAAAATCACCATCGCCGTCTGTGGGAATCGAACCCACGACCACATGGTTAAAAGCCATGCGCTCTACCGGCTGAGCTAAGACGGCTCGTTGACTGCGTTTTGCACAGTCAAATAAAAGTAAAGATTAAGTGCGAATTTTCCATTGTAATAAAAAAAAATGTTGATTTTCGATGTGTTTTTAAGCTATCAAGAAACTACAGGTGCCTCTTTACTGCTGTGCTAGGTGATAAAACTCACTGGGAGAAGAATGAGGGAGATATCAGAAACGTCGAATAAGAATGCAGAAGAAGACGCAGCTACATCAGCTGATTTCGATCCCAAAAGCATGCGCACCACAAAACCGGAGTGAAGCGCCTCTTCCTTACTCTCTCCGTCCTCTTCTCCTTCATCTTAGGTACCAATCACCTCCAATTACACACACACACACACACACACACTTACGTTTCTCATAAATTTATTTATAATTTGAAAGCATGTTGTTGTTGTTGCAGGCTTTCCCTTGTTGTGGAAATCCGTCGAAATCTACCGCTCTTCGCTTCCCTTCTCCGACATTTCGCTGTTCGAATCCAATCCTTCCTTATCATTCCCTTGCCATTTCCAAGCCTTGTTTCTCAACTTCAACTCTCACCTCAATCCTCACTATCTCCACCTATCAATTCTCAGCCAAATTACCAAACTAACCTCCGATTCTCCACATTGCGCTGCCTGCAGCACTAACAACCTCTCACTCTCCGTCACCGTCCACTCCAAATCCCACTGCGCCCAAGCGAGTCCTTCTGATAACGCTAGATTCTACTCCTGTGGCGGCATCGGCGCCGTTGATTTCGATAGGAGTGTTGACGTTGATGATGAGGATGTTGATGAGCGGTTGGAGTCTGTTTTGAAAGCGAAGAGCGTTTATAGTGTCGTGGTGGTGAATGGTGGAGAGGGAATTAGAGTGGTGGTGGGGAAGCATAGGCATGCTTGGATTGTTGGGAGGGTTGAAGAGGAGGAGGTGACGGCATTGGCGGGGAGAGTAGCGGAGATATTCGTGAAGGTGTTCGCAAATGGAGGCAGAGATGAAGGTTCAATACATGGAGAGTTTATGCCTGTTGGTGCTGATGGAAGGATCGTGCTTTCGTTTAATCTGCTCAACGCTGAACCCAGCGATTGGATTTATGATTGGTATATGATGTCATTTCTTACTTTATTACCATGTTTACTTGTTTGTTTAATTGATTATGTGATGTTTGGTTAAGTATAGTTAGAAAAAATTCTAATACGGAAAACTTTAGCGGTGATTAGCAAGCTTTTGTTTCCGTTTTAGTATATAATATCGTGTCCGAGGCCCAATAACTGTGAAGTTTAAAAACATGTTGATTGTTGCTTCATTATATAGGTCCATTTGAAATATCCTGTCCTTTACCAACAGGCATATGTGATATCTGGTCTGGTGGTCAAACCTGTAAATTTATCTTCTTGTGTTATAGCAATTTCTTCATCTTTCATTTCCTTTTGTTGGCAGGGATTTCCAAAGAATAGATGAGACTGTGTTGGCCCCTATAATTGAGGTCTTGGGACCTATTGCAAACATAAGTGTAGAAAGTCAGGTAGCTGCTCTGTTGTCATTTGGTAGAAACTTATAATATTATTGGTATTATGATAATTTAAATTGTGCTTCTATCTACTGTGATTTCATTTTTGTTTTGGTTTCAACTTATTAGGTTCTATACCATACGCCGAAATCCTCATTCTCGTATTGGAATGAAAAGCAGAAAAGTCACATCTTTAATACCAAGGATCTTCCTTTCTTTGTAAGTTTCTTTTAGTTGTTGAATTCTTTTGTTTGATAATTACTGGAAATTTTGAGGAATATGTTACTGTTAACTTCCTTCTACACTGAAATGTTATAAACATAATGTTCTCTAACCTCTCTTTTGCATGTAAATACTTTTTTTTGTTTTTTTTTTTTTCCCTAACTTGCAATCTCTTTGTTCTTTATTTATTTTATTATTTATTCACTGATCTGAAAGAACACTCACATAATTAGTTCTATCCTTACAAGAATTGTCAGATAGTCGTTTCTCTATGATGGCTTACTTAGTAGTCAGTAGTGTTTCTCTATGATGGCTTTTTTAGTAGTCAGTAGACTCAGTATCTAGTATGATGTGCTTTGAAATTTGTTGCTTCTGCCTCTTGTTATGTTTTCATTAGGTGAATTCAAATGAGTGGCACTTGGATACTTCTATTGCAGCAGGTGGACGGTCAAAGATATTGCAATTTGTGGTGTATATCCTTTGACTTTATTCTCCATTGATCTATTTATTTGTATAATTGTATAAATCAATTTGTTATATCAGAATTATATTTGGTCTAGATAATTAATGTATCAGCTTGTAAGTATGTGACAACACGTGAGCATCTTACTATATGTTCTTTTCAGTAGGACAGTGTCTAATTCTTTTAAAAACGAAAAGAGCGCGTAGTATAGTATAATCTTGAATTTAGATTTTAAACTTCATAGTATCTATGCACACATACCCATGCATATGTGTTGGTGCTTGGGACTAGTATATTTAAGCTCAACATTTGTATTTTGAAGAGAAAATGACGCCTCATATTCTGGTTGGAGATGGTAGGATGTATGAATAATATATCTGTGGTTTTATTGTTGTGGTTGCTTAAATGTGGGGAGTATTATTGAATGGAGGACGGTCTCAGCTTTTGCTTTAGGAATTTTATCCATTTATAAAAGGGGGTACATCATGTGTTCTTGATTTGTTGTGTTTTAGGCCATCATGTTCAATTGCTTCCTCAATTTATTGATTGTCTGTCATATTCAGACATGTTGAAGATATGGTTGTAAATTACAAGAAGAAAATATTTGTCTATTTGAACTCACTATGTCAAATTCCTTCTTCTATGCTTTTAGATATGTTCCATCAGCAAAGGAATGTCCTCTACGCTTACAGCTTCCAAATGGAGAAATTTCTAAGACAAATGGCTTTATATCTCCAGTTAGTTACTAGTTTCCTTATCTTCATATTCCTTATTCATGATTCACATTCTTTTGATACTATACTTTGTTTTTCATGAGAAATTCTAGATGTGGGGAGGTGTTATTGTTTTGAATCCTCGAAGCTGTTTGAAGGAGTTAGGCAGTAAGCGGCCTCAAAGGCATATAATGTCATCTGAGGTCAGATTTTCATTTATGATTATTTGAGTATTGATTTTTTCTCATTCATTTTATAGTCATACTTGGTCAAGAAACAGATTGAAGAGTAGTAGATGTGAGCATCCTTTTAGTTGCATTTGTTATAATTTACCGTGAACTACAGATTATGTTAAGTTTAACTCCAACTAGAGGAAGAGTTGAATGATTTGAACAAACATTTTCAGACTTTGGAAGGCCACTGCAGATATTAACTAGCATTGATCATTTTGTAGTGTTAAAACATTTATGATCCTGAATGACTGAAAATGATTTTACAGAATTAAATGCTTGCTACATAAACATCTTTCAAAATTGTCATATGAATTAAAATTTCTCATAAATGACTTCTTTGAGAAGAAAAAAAGAAAAAAAAAAAAAAAAAACAAAAGAAAGCTACATTTAATATCCTGGACCATATAGCCATTAGGAGGCAATAATGGTTATTGAACCCTACCTTTTTATTTTGTGAAGCAGTTGGAAATAGATGGGTAACCTTTTCTGATCTTTCTTCTGTGTTTGATTGATTATTTCTTGGTCCAATGTTTAAATATGAGGAGATCATCATATTGCAGTAATTAAAACATAATCAATTATGGAATTGGCAAACATAATTATGATGTAAATCTGTCTGTCTATTACCACATTTTTGTTACCATTTGACGCCCATGCCGAGAATCCACTTCCAAACCATTTAGTTTGCAGTATATTCATTCTTAATTAACTTGGAAAAAATGTGGTTTGTTTTACATTGAAAGTGAGATTTCTAACTAATACAATTGATAAGATCATTTCTATCTCATTACCTATTATGCTTAACTAAAAATGACTAAAAATCATTTAGTTCTGATTTAATATATAGAAACAACTAGAAATCAGGATTCTGTTATTATAGACGGCTTCTATTTTATTTTCCCATGATTTATTCTTCCACATTGTGAAACAGGATCTTCAGGAGGTTTTTGAAGTCTTCATGGGGCAGTTCCGACAGCTTTTTGGTCTTAAATCTGATAACATTTATGTTGGTGAATCAGGCACATTCCACCTTTTACCCAGTGAAAGAGGATTCACAGAATGGTAGGAATAATTTTTTCCTGTTAGACTAGACAAACCTAGGGGTGGACATCACATGCTTTCTCAAACTAATACCCTTGTTTTTGGATTTTCCATATTATTTATTTCTTTATCTTTAGCAAGTATGATGTGGACTATAGTAAGTTGATGGATATGCATAGGTTAGTACAGAAAATATGCGGATGAATTCTGAGGGTATGTGTAAACCATTTGTTTTAATTATCTAAGTCATGACTTATGGTGTTTTGAAGGTTAAAAAATCAAATATATCATGGTGTTCTTTCTTTCTTTTTTAATGGTATTTCTTGGTTGTTTCTCTGCAGGGAATTAGATGTCTTATCGAGGCAGCATACATGCTCTAATCTTCATTCGTGTGCGACAACACTTGGATCTCTCTCTAGATTGGTATATTTAGCATAATTAAACTGATACTCCCTCTCTTTTCTACCAGAGTTTTTGTTACAAGTACATATATATATTTTTGGTTCAGGTTCAATCTCTGCCAAGGATGATCATTATGGATGAGATAGGAAAACAGGTGAGTTTTCCAGATGAATTCTCTTTTGATGTTCCTTCATACATTTCTTTATGATGCAAATCTTCAACTGCAATAATGGATAATTTCTAGGGTAGGAATTTACCTACATATGTAACTGGTAAAAATGCAACACTATCTTTTGAGAGCAAATATAGAACAAAGGAACAAAGGAAAAATAATTATCAGGAAAAAAAAAAAAAACTAATACCTACTTCTCTTTGATGCATGTCAGATAATCTTTTTATTGTTTTGTTTTTTGCTGAATTATATTATAGGCTTAGGTTAGTCATTTAACTAAGCCATTTTAAACCTATTTTTCAAAAACCAAAATTCTTGATTTACATGGGGTGTGTCGATTGCATGTAGAATTTAAATCTTCTCTGGCTCAAGTTGTCAAGATGTAATTTTCAACATCAAAATTTTAGTTGGAAAATGGGGGGTTATAACTATGAATCTAGTTCCCTGAAGTGTGAAAAGTTTAATTACTCACGTGTATCGACAGATTCTGTTTGGTATTTCTATTAAAATTTCAAATACAAATCAATAAAAACTAATTCAAGATTTTGGTTGACGGTTTTATTTGACCTGCTATCCTTTTTCTGTTTGAGTTGCCCAATTTTGGTTTGTTTATAAGAATGCTTGCCATTTCAAGGTTTCATACTCTGACTGGGAACTAGTCTTTTGATTTCTTGGTGACATCCATGAGCAGGTAAAGTTTTCTCTTGAGGCAGCAAAACAGGCTCGGAGTAATGCTTCTCAAGGGATTTATGAATCTTCTGCTGGTATGTTTGTCTACTCCTTAACTTTAGGTTCTAATTTGCATAATTGGCTTCAGTTAAAAATTCTGTTCACTCTTCTTATTAGCAAGTAAACACTAACGAATAGTTTATAATCCTTTCTTGTCAGTGTCCTCAAGGCAAGCAAGATCCTTGGCAGAGGATGCCTTTTTCCACCCATCTATAATGTCCGTCAGTTATTACTCATTTGAGCACTGTTTTGCCGTCTATTCGGTTCGTTACCTAACACTTCATTTTTACCCTCGCACTGAAGTAAATATCAGTTTTCTTCTGGGTATAGGCATAGACAGAAATGACAATTGAATTAATATATTTTGTAGGGCCCTATTGAAAATATTTTGACTCTATGCATAACATCTCTATACTAGTATAGTGATATATTGAAGGAATGATATCAGGAAAAATATGTGCAGGATGGTACACAAACCTACCATGCATTATTGCGGGACGTAAAAATTTGCATTGTTTAGTAAGAACTATAACTGTTATCATGAACAATGTAATTACTTCTGGGGTTTCAAATGGAAAAAGATTAATCCAGAGCCATTCAGCATATATAAAGGAAAGTTGCAGTACATTGTACAAAATAAATTCTCTTCAATGTTCTCATTTTTATTAATTAACACATTAAATATGAAGAACTATCTTTTTCTTGCCCCTTGGGTATAAATATTATGGCCAATTTTCTTCATTTTTAAAAAACTTAGCAGACAAACTCAAGTACTTAGTAGATTTTTAAGTTTGCCAGTGTTTCTGCTTTCATGGACATGTGGATTTGCCAACTTGTATATTCCTTGAGAACAATTAGTAGCTTGAGTTGCAGGTTGATGTGATTCATTCAGTATTTTCTTATCATATGCCTTCTTGCTTCTATGTGCACAGCCTTTCTTCCTGCCAGTTTCAATGCATGTTCTCCTAGCAGCTGTAAGAGAGTGGAGAAGGTACAAGCAAGAAAAGGCCAAGTACTTGGCATGGAAAAAGATCAAGTAAAGGTAGTGCCTCGATCATCTTTGTAATCTTGATTTGACTTCTAGGGAAGATGCCCAGAAGCAGAAGGCGGCAGATAGTGAATCAAGTAAGCATTGTGGAGTGTGCTATTGAAACATACTGTTTGTTTACTTGGTGGTGTGGTGATATTTCCATGTAATTTCTTACATACGTCAGAAAATTTTCCCACAAGTGATTGTTGATAAATTCTTCATAGATTTGAATTACAGAAGGTTTTAAAAATGTGCTAGAGGTCTGTATCGTTAATTGCGAAATTTTCATTCTTTAAATTTCAGATTTTTGTCAATAATGTGCAATGTCATCAAGTAATGAATTTTGTAATTTGTAATCTAACATGGTTGCTGGTTGATGTCTCTTGCTGATTTAGACAAATTTCAAACTGTTAATCAAATACAGTATCAAGTCGATCTTACTCGAACTGGCAGATGATATACAGAATACAAACATACCAGGTTGCCTCTGTACAGTATAGGTAGCCAAGAGGCGTCATACCACATTTCACTTTGTGACATAGCGTACATACTACCGCTGTCTGCTACTTGTAGGACTATTCCTTCTGATGCAATGAGAATTTTATCGCCTTTAGTTGGATTAAAACAAAATGAATCTACGACACTACAATGAACTCCAATTTGAATTATAATGATGAGAGTACACTAATATGGAATTATGCCCATTTTGAAACATCACACGATACGTCAACTGTAAATGCGATGCATAGAGGAATCTATTCCCAAGCTTTGGTTTTTTGCAAGCTAAGCTAAACAGCTACATGCAGTAAATTAATTAATTAATAATTAATTTAAAGATTCTACTTTCCCAGCTCTCAAGCTAACAATTCCATCGGATCCATGACATGCTTGTAAAGCCGCTTTCAGCATACAACTGAAAAATAATGCAGGCCAACAAAATGTTACATGCAGGCTCATACGAGCCAAATGACTGGCCTACAAGTTCGTTGAGAGCCAGACCGATAGATATGTCAGACATCCACTCAAACACACAAAAGAACCAACTTTGCTGAAGATGTCAACCTTTAGATTCTAGCGCCAAGAGTATCTTCTTTCTTGGACCCTGCAACAGTCGAGAACAGAAACATGAATAAAGGCAAAATAGTAATGCTAACAATGCAAAAATTCATGGAGGCAGTTAACATCGAGTAAATTAAGACTGAAAGAAAAACCAGATTTCTTCAGCCTAACTTAGTTATATTAACGGCCTAGTTGCCTTTAAGCCTGTAAAGTTCCCTATTTGTTAACCAAGAAAAATGTAACCAACAGAGTAAAACATAGATCAAGCCCTCCTATAAGTTAAAACAACTCAGATTCTTCGTTAGGTATATAACATGAACATTTGTCAGAACCAAGATCTCATAAAAAGCTAGAGAAAGAAAAGCACCAACAGAAACAGATATATACTTTTGGATAGACAGTTGTCTACTGCCTTAAACAAGAGAGAAGAGCTGGTTTAAAATCAAGGGGTTAGGCAGGCTAAACAAGAGATGAACAAACATGCAGACCTCGAAGAGCTACAAACTTTTATACAAAAGCAAATCAATAACAAAGAGAAGAAAAGACCAGATTATAGCTGTTCACCAAATACACATCAGTAACTTCTGGAAAACCAGTTGACACCACAGAGATCAGGTAATTAGAGTCTTAAGAGAGACAATAGAATTCCGTTCTCACTTTCACCTATTATACATTTAAAACAACAAGCTGCCTGAATCATATATATATATATATATATATTCTATTCTGGTATCAAGGCTGAGATATAAAAACCACGGATCTTGCAGCTAAGACTCATTTGAATTTACCATTGGTATTCCTATAGCCTTGAGATCCTCATCAGTCATGTGCACAAGGGCTGTCATATCAACCTGCAGAAACAGACACATGTCTTGAATAGAGGAGAAAATTCCTTCAGGTAGTAATTGGAATTAATCAACAAAATACAAGTTTACTGTATACTGAAAGTAATTATGTACCTCCTCTGCTTGAAAAGTAATAGAATATTTCTCCAAACCCAATGACCGCAGAAAACCATCCACTGACGTTTCAGCCTGCACAAAATATGCAAGTTTAGAAATTAAGCAGTAATAATAATTACTGTGTCCATGTAGGTGAAGATGATGAACTGTGAAAATTATTACTTCAACTGAATGTAAAAGGAAAAAGATAAACCCTCAACTTTTGGTGCCAATGCGACAAATCACTTCCCTTTTACCCCATTTTATGAGAGAGATGAAAATTTCATGCCAGTAGTTGTGTTGGTCTAAAATAAACAACCACTAGACAATGCAAAATAAAATAGTTTAAAGCAGAGCAGGTAGAAAGGAAAGTGACTGATCAAAGTAAAACAAGCCCTTCTCATTATCGATTTACGTTCTGCTAGCATGCATACCTTAAAAACTGCCTCAAAATTTTCCCTTTTTTATAGAATAAAAAACATTATATTGACAAACTGAGTCTGATTTGCTGTATAATCTTTTGCCTAACAATCTCACCTCCACTCCAATTTAGTTATGGTACAAAACATTCCCCTTCATATGTAATACCATAGCCCATGCCAACTTCCTTTAGCAACATATTCAGACATCTCAGCAAGGCAGATTACTTATGATTGTGCTTGCAGTTTAATTTTTTTCATCTAGCTAGGAAACTCATCACACACTGTTGACCAATGTTAAATCTTAATTGAGAACTGCAATACTAAAACTCAATCATACTACTTCAATTTGATGAAGAGGTTCTTCTCATAATGCAGTTATACTTCTGTTTTCTATTCATAAAATACACCAATCAATACCAACCTAACATTGAATTCAAATTCAGTCAAAAACCCTTAGTCTACCCCTATATTCTTAAAAATTGCAAGAAAAAAACTTGAACATTGTCTCCCTCTCTTCACTCGACAATGAGAAAATAAGTAAACAAGCTCTAGAAGGCACGCACTATTGCAGGATAAATGAACAACTAAACAAAACTGACTCCTAACATGTTTCTTCAAGCTTGCTTTTTATTTTTCCTTTTTCCATTTTAGAAAATACAAGAACATACACATTTCAACAAGCCAAACCAAACATGGCACACTACTGTGTACTGCATATAAAGATACAAAAAATATATTATATATCATGAGTTATAATAATTAAAAAATAAATAAATAAATAACAAAGTGAAATGACATGCAATTCCTTGGTGTTATAACAACAAGATTATGTTAAGACTTGAGAAAATTTGGTTTTAAATTGATTACCTACGATGCGCTTAGCAAAAACACAAATGATCACATAAAGATGCACAAAAACAACTCTGATACAGAAGTACTCCTAAAAGCTCTTAATAGTAAGTGCACCAAGGTTATAAATGAAGAAAATATAAAATAAAATTTATGCCTTTTGCTGAACTTTTTTTCTCGTAGCAGGATCAGCAACTCTTTTGGTATCTGCTTCAGGAGCTTCGACTGCAACATTCTTCCGGGGTGGTTTTGCTGCCTCCAATTTTGGCTTTGGTGGATCAGAGTTCACTGGTTGTAAATTCATTGTTCCAGATAACTTTTCACGAAGATCCCGGACACCACTTTGAGACACTTGCTGCAGACTTTTCCTCTGAAGCTTCATTCGGAGATCTTGAACACCAACTATGCGATCTTCACAAGCCATTAACACAAAGTCAAAACCAATTAGAGATGATTTAGTTGCATCCAAGAATAGCAGCAATTTTTTAGTTCCATGTTATTGTTTCACAGTCAGTCCATACTTGAAACTCGAGGCTCGTCATCCTGATAAAGATCATGTTCCCACTTGTCATCCTGCCTCTGCCTGCAAAATGTATTACATTGATTCAACTCCAAAGCCTCTGGCCTCAATAGTTGACAATAATCCACCAATGATAATAACAATAATAAAAACAAAGAACCCATAAATAATTTCAAGAGTTCAGAATGTAGTCTTTGCAAATTTTTCCAATCCAATATACATTAACTTTTATCGAACAACCATTATTCATGCATGTTCCATCTTCAATTCTGTAAAAAAGAAAGCAGACAAAACACAAGTATAGGACACCACTTCCCCTGCCCTGCCCTTCCCCTTCTCTGGATGATAGAGATAATTTCCCTTTCACACATGGAAAAATAAAATATGAATGTCGCGGACGAGTGACACACCAGCAACGAAGATGTTGTAATATTGAGCATATTGTCAAAGGCGCATTAGCGCTGCGCTAAAGTACTCAAAGACTCTTAGGTTTCTATTTCGAAGAAGTATAAAAAGTTATCCTTTAAGAATCTTAGTAAATTAGTCAAAACAGTGTTAAAAGCATTCTTATTTTACTGTCATTGATGTTTCTATTCTCTAACTGTATATTAATGTTTTATGAAGTCTGATTCCAGTCCAGCCTACATATAAGGTACATTTGTAGTAATGTTAAAATATGAATCAGTGAAAATAAAATTTTTAGTTTTGTATTCGGTGTGATGGCCGCTTGGCTCAGGACTGATTCCTGAAGATTGTGTGGGGCAATCAACTCAAGGTGTGCTCCCAAGGACCATTGAATTCGATGCCTAAACTATGATAATTTTCCTCTCTTAATATCTGATGTTAAAATACATTCTCAGCCAATAGAAAACAATTAGGATACGCACACGCGTGCACGCACGCCCACACACATACACATACACAGTAAGAACTTTATCGCGCAACAAAACATCAAAGCTTTTAAGTTACACACCTAGGCATGTAACTAAGTCACATAGGAAAATAATTTCACAACAACAGAAAACACAAGATCATAATATAGATGTTTCCTACTATGATATTGATTCAGATCCAATCCTAGAACACAAAATATAACAATGTCATAAACAAAAACATTCGCACAAAAACTCAACCTTGTTAACACAAAACCTTATAAGTTTCCACAAGGACCCGATGCTTAGTATATATGATATAACAAAAAATAAAACTAACAAGCAAATGAAAAATATACAGTAACACAAGATAGGACCCAAATACTATCAAATTAAGTCTAGTAGGCAGTTCAATAATCTGCAATGCAGAAGACTATTTTAACCTTTTGCCAGTAATGGATCGCCGGCGAGGAGGTTCGTCCGTGGAATTGCCGTTAAGACGTTCCTTCACTGACCTCTTGCCACTAGCCTCCACTCGATCAGCGTACATCTTTTATTTGGAAACCCTAACCCTAATTAGCCGAGTGATTGCAGAGCAACGTTTTGAAATTTGAGAGAGAGAGCCAAAATCAAAACCTTTGAAAGAAGATGCTGCGTAGGAGCGAGTGGAGAGCCCGATAGTTTTTTAATTATTTCGTGGTTTTGATTTCTGATTGCTTTGCCTTTCCGCACCGTTTTGTTTGAACTTCATGTTATGTCAATTCTACTAATAAGTGCGCTCGGGGTGTCGGACAGTCTTAAAAACTGCAACCGCCTCACAGACCCAGTCAGGGTTCGAACACAGAACGCACCCCACCTTCATTAATAGAAGGTAAAATTTTATCCCATATATGAATTATTTTTTATTCAGATATGTCCAGATTATATCATTAGGTGCTACTAGTTTAGTCCCAATTATCTGGATTCAGTAACTACAAAAAATTCTACTAATAAGTAGTAATGGCTTTACCCCTTCAAGTAATAATAATTATAAAAAATAGCAGGTTTATAGTATGTAATAGAGCTAATCGGTTGGATTGGATTGCTACTTGCGTTGTTGTACAACTTTATTTTTTAATCATTATCTCATTCATGATTTTTTTTTAAGAAACAATTATTATTATAATTCGAACTCGTTGAACTCCAAATCTCTATCTTTTTTTTTTTTTAAATTTCGTTGTTATAATAAATTAAAAACAATTTATTGTTCGGACATTTATGGTTTAGAGATTTGTCACAGACTTATAGCAATCAATCAAAGACTTATAGCAATCAATAAAATACTTATGTGTAACCAAATAACTATTTTCACAAAAGAGGGAAAACTACTAAATCCATAGGTGGAATTGGAAAATAACTATTTTCACAATAAGAGAAAAAAACTACTAGCTTCATAGGTCGAGTTGGGAGATAACAAATTTAAAGAAATGGTGAATTCTAAAAAATCTCTCAACTTTTGCATGAAAATAATAAAAAAAAAATCTCGACCTTTTGAAAATAAAAGTTTTGCACCCTTCCATCACATTTCCCATTTACTTCATCATTCATCATCCTTCTGAAAGCTTTTATTTTTAAACGAAAATTCATGGAAATTCTAACAGCAAGATGCAAAACTTGTATTTTCGAAAGGTTAGAGTTATTTTTTTTTTTTAATGCAAAAGTTGGGGGATTTTTAGAATTCACCCTTTAAAGAAATAATACTTAAGTAGTAGTAGTAGTACTAGCAGCAGTAGTAGTAATAATAATAATAATAATAATATAAAAAAATAAAATGTTGAGTGAAAAGTGTAAAATAATAAAATTAAAGAAATAATATTTTAGTATTCATTATATTGCCATTATAAATTAAAATTTATTGAAAGAACAAGTTATGGAGCAAAAAATAATAAAATGTTGAGCGAAGAAGTGTAAAATAATAAAATTATGGAAATAATATTTTAGTATTCAATGGATTGTCATCATAAATTAAAATTTATTGAAATAACAAGTCATGGACTAAAAAAATGGTGATCTTATGAGATGACATTAAATTATTGTTGAGTTTGGAAAATAGCACGAAATTATTAAATTAGTTTTAATAGTATCTAAGAGTGTAAATTTTCAAGTTCACCCTTTTTACCCTTTATTACCAAGTTCACCCTTTATTACTCATCCTTCATCAATGGATTGTAATTATAAATTAAAATTCATTGACAAAAAAAGTTACAAAGTGGTAATCTCATGACATTAAAGTATTGTTGAGTTTAGAAAATAACGCAAAATCATTAAAATGAGTTTTAAAATGAGCTTGCTCAAATGCAAAACTATGTGAAATTTTGTGCAACTAGACAGTTTGTCTAGAACATATAGTTCACCCTAAAACAAATAGTTTGCTCGCTTGAATGAAAACATGCAACAATTCATCCGAACAAATTCAATTTGCCCATACACAAATAGTTCGCTCAGAATAAAGACAATTCGTCTAAATTTAAAACAAATAGTTCTCATGAATTGTTGCGCAAACTAGGCAATTTTGTCTTTTAAAAAGTTGATAAGTGTTTTTGTGCTATTAAAACTCATTTTGAAATTTTGATAGTTTAGTGTCATATTCCAAACTCATTAATACTTCATAGCCATATGAAAAAAGGAAAAAAAAAAAAGCACACACACGCAAGACAAAACCTACAATTACATAAGGGGTGTGCATATAATTTTTAAAAGGTGTGGGTGTTCTCACCCTAATTCCATCGCAACCTTTTATAGTTTGATTGGGCTGAGTTTTTAATTCCTATAAAACCAATCTTAGAGAAAAAAAATTCCAATAAAACCAACATTATCTAACATATCATTCAAAATGTATTATATAAATTCAAATTTAAAACAATTCTTCAGTTTAATATCATATTACATATCAGTATAAATTTCTAAAACAGCATTAAAATTAAAATTTAAAAACGTTCACTTGATTTCTAACCAAAATTCAAACTAGCAAGATTAACCATGTAACCAAGGAGAAATCAATGATGATGGGCACTTGGTCCCATCCCAAAACAACGCCTTCATTCGACGTTATTACTGATTGACTTAATGGTAGTTGTTCACCATTTGGAACTATTGGGATTGCACGACACATTCCGCTCTTTGTTGCCTAGGAGTGGGCTTCGTGGTGCCTAATGTGGGTGCCCAGCCCTGGGGCATTTCTTAAAAGCGAAAACGCTCAAAACGATCGAGAAAAGCTTATTCTCAGAAGCATTCTGTCTTGGGGCCTCTGAAGTGTGATGAAACAATAGTAGGCACCCCTTAATCTCCTCTGTGCAGGTTGTGTGAAGGCTACCTCTGTATCATGGAAACATAAATTGCAAATAGTTCCATTCTGCAATTTCACCACGAAGAGAAGATTTCAATGCAGGTTTTGTACATGGTTTAAGAGCACTTGAAGCACTCGAATCGTGGATGGAATTCGTTTCGGTTTTTGCTTGGATTAGATTAATTGATATTGAAGCACATATAGGGTGTTGTCACGTTTTGGAGATTTGAATAAGCTGTTCAAAGCATGTATCTGGCATAAGATATCTTGTTATTGCCACTGTTTTGCATATTAGGTTTGTTTTCATTTCAGTCGTCACGTGTCAATTTAAGTTTTAAATACTATAATTAGACTATTTCCTATTAACTTAAAGTTTTGGATCTGATGATAACTAACATGTATATGATCTATTGTCATGTGTATGTGTGAGAAGATATGGGGTTCATGGTATCATGGTTCTATGTGAATTGAACGAAAAACTGAACCATTTTATTGAGAACTCATGACTTTGTTTAGTTCGAAACTCCCTCTACAAAATGTACTTTTGAAAAAGGCAATGCTACAACTCCCCAAGGACAAGGCCACTCTTGCAAAAGTTGCAAACTACTAAATAGATATGATAAAAAACTACGCAGAAAATATGATAATTTAAAAGATATATATCTCAGCCTCTTCTGAGTATTGATACATTAGTTGTTTTTCTATTTTCAAATTATTGTTGGTCAACTACCTTCTCAAATATTAGGTTGATGCAACGGCAGTGAAAATAACAACAAAGGAAGTTTGAATCTTCTTTAGAGATTAAACTTTGCATTCATTTCCAAACTTATGGCTTTGTACAATGTAATATCATCCTCTAAATACAAAACAGAACCCATCGTAAGACATATCAAAATCCCCACAAGATAAATGGATATTTTTTCTGAAATGTTCAAAGCTAAATTTTCCTATGAATCAAGTCAATGGAATTAATACTAATCCATTAACCACTGAGAAGTCCAAAGAACGGATTTGTCAATGCAGAACTTAATAAGGACCCAGCTGAGTTCAATGCTGCCATGTCAACTTTGTCACTAGAAAGAAACAAGAAATTACCCCCTTCAATTCTCTCAAACCCACAAAGCTCAAGAAACTCAATACCTCCTGTCATACTTCCAACCCTATCCTGTTTCAGAAATCGGAATTGATCAATACCTTTAAAAGTGTATACATACATGACTCCTAGTCCTACCAGCTTTAAATTAGACTCCTTAAAATTAAATTCTCAATGGAAAGATAAAGGCAAATCTTCAAATCCAGAAAAATTCATAAGAGAATTAATGCAAATCACAAGAAATATATGCCAATTCAACTATTTGGAGGGAGGCTCTTTGGTTCTGGGCACCAGGGCCCCCTTTACTATTTATTCCTCTGATCAATGAGTTCCTTTGATTAGTTAAAGTTTTATATATGTCCAGAATTCCCCTACCTGGCTAATGCCTAATAGTATATTATATATAAAAATGTATAGCTCGTGTCCATTAATTTTGTGACCGTGATCAACCCTAAAAGTAGCATAGGAATGAATTACTTATAACTCAAATGAAGGGAGCAACAGTCTTAAAAACTCCTATCAGATAGAAATACTCTGATTAAGTTTCACCAACAAAATCTATCAAAGTGCTCTACCTGGAATAATGGGTTGCCAACTCGTATCCTCCTGAACTTTTCCTCAGTAGGATTCTTTATAACATTTCCAACGTAAATCAAAAGAGTTTGGAAGGCCCTCTTGACTCTGGCATCATCATCCTGGACCCAATAAATTAATAAATAAGAATTGAGGAGAAAAAGCCTATAATACTAACACATCCAGTGGCATTACATCTTGAAAAAATAAAGCTGAATATTAATCCTTGGCTGAAAAGATAAGGAAATGCATAGATCCACAAGAAGGAATAAGAAATCCAGAATACATAGTGTACTTTGTTGATATGAAAGGATTTGAAGTTAATTGGATCTCCTGATTCATCTGCACATTTTGAAACACTCATTACCCTCTGTTGTTATTCACGAATTCGATTCTATTCATCTGGAAAATGTTTCTTTCTTAAAGAACTACCATCATTTTAACAAGCTTTTTCCTTTAAAGTAGCCACACAGACAATCTAATTCCTCCTTGCAAGCCATAAGCACATTTATTTAGTTCCACAGAGATGGCTAACTTCCCTTTCTTCAGCTTATTTAACTACCAACTAATGTGTTGAAAGACAAATGTCATTACCTTATGATTACGTCTGAGAGACCTTAAACATTCTCTCATATGCTCGGCCTTTGTAACAGACATAAGCGGCAAAGGGTTCTGTAATTTAAAACAGGGTCCAAAGCACAAATTTTAGCTTATGTTTTGTGATGGGATAAAATATATATATTTTCAATCATACCGTTTTTTTCTGAACAACAGTAGTAGAAGGATTAACAGCAGCAGGGTTTTCAGACAGGATACCAAGAGTGCGCTTCCTTTCTACCTGAGATGAAATGCAGATAATTTTTGGAGCCCAATAGCAGTTATTGGAACAGTAAGACATGAAACAGTTATTTTCTTAAATAAGGATTACATTCACTCAACAGTATATATGGTCTTGGATTTTAAATCTTTAATTTTGTTGCTAAATTTTTATGTTTTGTTTATCATTACCCATCCTCTCCAACACCTGAAATCAACACTGAGCCTCTGATCCAGTGTTCTCTAACTGGCAGATATTCCAAACACTGAGGATTTTTTTACTGTAAAGCAGAAATTTCAGAATTTCAGAATTATTTTATTGTAAAGGGTTATTTTATTTCTATTCTCTATTTTCATCTCTGGCAGGATTGCTAGTTATCCGACAATCACAACCAGCATCATTATAAAAAAAATTACCAACAAAATAAATTCTTTACAAGGAGGCAGGAAGATAAATCATAGGGGAATGTTTTTAAAGTTCTAAAACAAAGATACTTTTTTCAGTCTACTATCCAACACAGAACTTAAATCTTTGTTTGGGCCACTTTCTGTAAGCTTTAGCTATAACGTTACAAACATGGTAGCAATGCTAGATTTTAACATAAGTATTTGGGTTCAAGTACCCCCTCACACGATTGTATTTATGTTCTCATTTCTTTGTTCTATATCAGAACATGTAATTGTGCTCTTTCAATGTGACAAGCTCATACCTCTTGTATGTGATAGGGTGTATTAATGTTTAAAACTAATTACTATAGTTGGCCCTTACAAACTTAAATTTTTGGTTGTGATAGTTAATAAGTTTCAAGCACTAGTGTGCTATGTGTAGAGAGAGAGAGAGAACAATGGTAAAGAATTGCACAAACACCTTATCTGCTTCTATCTTTTGACGAATCTTCTCCCTTGCTCTTTTTTCTTCCTCTTTCTCAGCTTTCCTCGAGGCTAAGAAGCTGTGAAAGATGAAGTGCATCCGGAAGTCAAAAAGAAAACAATATGATGTATTGGCTGGAAAATGGGGAAGATAAAAAGCCTTAAAGCTGCAAACCAATGGCAACAACTGGAATAAGACAGACCGTTTTCTTTCATTTTCTTCTGCAGTTCGTTTTGCCTCAAGTAGTTCTTTACCTGCTCGAATCCTTTCCTATAAATAATGTAGTTCTAAAGTAAGCCAAATAGCAAGCATATATGCAGCACAGTGAAATATAATTATATTTATATCAAATCAACATGTACAATCAAGCATGACTAATTAAATGCAGTTCTATGAAAATTCATCCAGGTAACAGCTATATGTATTTAAGAGCATCACGAACGTGCAGTAATCATGATACAGAGGAATGTTCCTTAGGCAGTCAAGGAGCTTTCCTGAAAGTAAATAGCAGAAACTTTGATTTCTTTAACTATGAAATACAAACCTTTGTATTCCATATAACAACAATGACATTTCTGTAAATAGAAGAATCTAGCATTTCTGTTAGAAGAAGGCTAAGAAAATTATCTCACACTTTCCAAATTATGATTGCATACTCTCAACGATATCTTAAGGAAAAAACAAAAATAAAAGGAAAAAGGAACGGAGACTTAACAACACTGACCTAAAGTAGGTAATTTATCTTACTGAATCTTCTGCATGAATAAGAGAGCAAGGGAGGGAAGGAGAGTGAGGATCACAACTTTCCCACTGGATCCCCTAAAGGCTAAAAATGAAATTTCAAATTAAAGAATTATAACGGGTAGGCCATCTGCAAACTACCTTCTCCCTTTCTCCTTTCGATTTCTTTTCTTCTTCTTGTTGCTTCTGGTGAGCTCGGTCCCTAGTAATGAGAAACGTTAATGACAATGAAAAGTATAAAATGGGAAGGAGAATTAGATGTCAATTTAAAAAAAAAAAAAAAAGCAGGTATCAAGCTGAAAATTATTGAAGGTACAGACAAAATCTATTTGTGATGAGACAAGAAGCAACAATCATTACAAAAAAGACTATTGGAGGAATAACCTTAGTTCTTGCAGTTTCATTTTTGTTTCTTCAGTGGTATACGTTGGTCCAGAAGATTCGATTTCAATGTTGACTGCAACCTGCATCAAATTGAAGAAATAAGACAAACAAAATCCCATGACATTACAAGAAAGATTAAGCCTTTTACATGTCTTATGCTACACTACTTAATTTAAGAACCTAATAATCCTCCGTGTTTCCTATCTACCTCCTTTCCACAAGATGATCTTCTCCACCAAGCCTTACAAGGCACCAAAATAAAGCTTAAAATTTTTAAACAATACACCAAAATGGACAAACAAGTTGATACAAACAAAGAGGCAGATATGGAAAAATATGACAAGGTACAATTAGGTGATTTAAGAATTGGCCAAACCACCAGCAAATTCAGAGCTTTTCTCCATCAAAGAATTCATAAAGAGATAAAATATCAAAGATATATTATCCTCAAAAGTGTAAACATAAATTGTATAACACTTAAATGATAGCTTTTCTAACTTTTCTCTAACTATTAGGTCAGCCAGACAAGATGTTCCCAGATCAAACCCTAACGTATTCTCAAGATCTAAATGAAAAGAAGATATCATATTTCAAAATAGGCACTGCTCAGTGAACGTACCGGCCTTATTCGAAAACTAGTAGGTTATCATGATGTTTCAAAATTCCTACCAATAATTTATAAATGAATGATAAGGGGAAGACTCTTTAATTAATTGCTCATTATTCCCAAGCTTTAAGATATTAGAATACCTAGGTTACAAGATAAACTCAATTATTTGTTTACGGAAACTCTTATCTTGTAGATCATATATAAAGTAGCCGTAGCCAATGAACGAGACTGAATCTATGAGTAGCACCATTACACATAAGGAGCAAACTTGTCCAGATTAAAAGATTATACCACAGGCATTTGATCAATGTCCGCATCACTCTCGTGATCAACAATCCAATTTACAGCATCCTCAATGCTAGCATTACCTTCATAAAAAAAAAAAAGAAATTATATATGTTGACAAATGTAAACTCAAACAAAAGGCTTATGATATCATCTTTATAAGCTCAACAGTTTTATTTCATAAGCTTATAAAGTCATGTTCACTTAATATACATATACTATATAACTGTAAAATCTGATTTATAAAGGCTCACCAGAATAATGAAGGGCCTTGGCTGCACGCGAAAACGGGAATCCTAATGCTTCAAGCTCCCTAAGCTTCTTCCTGTCTACTTCCAGAGCATTAATTTCTAAGTGAAAACACAAGACTACTAGTTAGGATGATTGATCAAATCATAATTTGCAAAAATTGAAGTCAAACTTAGATTGTGTTGCAGGTCATCATTATTTTATAAACTTAATATGAAACATACAAATATAGGGAAAAAAAAAAGGCGAGTACCGGATTGGGAGTCCATTGAAGAGGGGGAGAAGCAAAATGGATTGGATATGAAAGAGAAATGAGGTTTTTTAAATGGAGTGGAGGTGCTTCTAGGGGAGAAGAAACCTTAGCAACGAAGCATTGTTGAGATAAAGCGGCCATTGAAGATTCTAACTCGATAGAAACCCCCAGTTTCTTCTTCTTCTTTTTATTTATACGTTTTGGCTTTCTTGTTCACCATCACAAGCAAAGAACCTCTGTCCCCGCGCGTGCAACTTGCCAGCCTCTTTAAGCAGTGCCGTTTTAACCATCACTTCTCAATTCTTCAAATCGTACACTTTCATTGTCCCGAGAATTGCTTCATCACTAGACACCCAATTCCCATTTAAGTTTTCAAGTGAAAACGCCCTCGTCACTATACATCCCTAGGTGGACCCATTCGTGCTGAGCCCAGTGCTAGGCACGATGTAAGTTCTAATCACAAATAATACAAACTTGTTAGGTAGAAACACATCTCTAAAACTGGTTTGTGAGAATAGTTTGTTTAAATACACAAGCATTCTCTTTGTTCAAGCAAAGGATGCGCATGGTTGGTGTCGCGTGCCACTCAAAAGTATTAAGTGGCTGTTCCTTTTGTCGGCCCCTCCGCATCCCTTCTTGGGAGCTCTCCTCCCACTTTCGGGTGTCTCAATTTTGGACCGCATCTTAATGCCGCACCTCAATAAAATTTTATTTAGAGAGCTTCACAATATTACTGGATTTATAAAATATCGTAATATATCAAAAGTTTATTTAATAGGTTACAATCCCATGTTTTACTATTATGGAATCCTAATTAACCAATTATACTAAGTTTATACGAGATTTAGTTAGGCACATAACACATGAGCCAAATAGTTTTGCATTTCTAATTTTCTTTCTTTCTTTTTCAGTATGTCAACTAAATTCTCTTTAAAGATTAAGAACATTAACTTAATATGATTTTAAGGAAAAAAAAAAAAAACCTCCTTTATTAAATGTTTGGACAAGTGCCCAAGTTTTGATACAATGCTTTTCTATACTACTTGTTTGCAAGTAGAGATGAATGTATCGAGATACCTCATCCTCAAAACTCATTTGCATTCTATACTTGACCTTGAACCAAATCCAATCTTGTTTAAGTAGGTAGGAGTGATCTAGATTCTACACTCGAGCTGTCTTGACTATTTTTTTTCTTTAAAAAAATAAAAGTAAAAATGTTCAAACCGTTAAATATATAAAATTTAATATACAATTGGAATTTAGGATTTGTCGACGTTGAAATTCAGTCGACGAGTAATCAATGCCCAATACCTACAATCAATGTGAGAAAGCACAAATACCAAGAAAAGACAAAGACAGGAACAGATGATCAAACGAGGAACACGAAGCTTTTACGTGGTTCGACAATAATAGGCCTACGTCCACGACTGTCTGTCTCTTTAATTCTGCAGAGTGACAGTATATTATTGAATATATTGTATCTTTATGTTACAATGATTCCAATCCCTATTTATAGGGAACGAAGTGTTACAATTCTGGTTGTAGCAAATCAGGAAGAGAATCCTGAATTAATTACATTCCCTAAACAATTGGGAAAAATAAGGAAAAGAATCATAAATTAATTATACTTCCTAATATATTTAGATAATATCAGGAAATTACTATAATTATCTCAAGATAATGTTTATCTGAATTTGAATTTGAATTGATCTCCATATCTGATGAGGAAATCATGGTTTGACTGGGTAATTGCCATATTCAGAGAGAGAATCATGGTTGAACTTGGTAACTGCCTGTTCTGGAAGATATTGTACTTATTACGCGTCTGAGCGAGCTGACGTGTCATGGTGGTCTCGAGCTTGAGCTCGCTGAGAGACGAGCTGCGCAAGCGACGAGCTGCGACCTGGCTGTGTTTATAGGTCTGTTGATGCTAGCTGGAAGATCTTTTAAGCAAACTGAAGAACTTGCTGGGCTTCAAAGTCAATACTGAGCCTCATCTGATGGACTTTGACTGGGTTAACCCTTTTGGGCCTTCTTATCAGGTCTTGGATGGGCCTAAATTGGACTTTTACCAGCCCAATTAATGAATCCGAAAAATACATATAACAGGATTGAACTTAAATTTTAATATTAAACTAAATTAAACATGCACTTAAATTACAAAATCTACTAAAATTTAAACATACAATTAAATTCAAACTACACTAAATTCAAATATTGACTTTTTTTTGAAACTAAAATTGGAATATTAACTTATATTCAATAGAATACAACATCTAAGTTTAATAAACCTTAAATTCAAACACAATGTACAAATATCAAAATAACTCAAGTAACATAAAAAGCGTTAAACTTTATAAAACATAATCAATCTATTTAAAAAAACCATCCAAACTTTTATTCGTGAATTTCAATAATCAATAAAAATTTAATGAATAAAATAGTAATATACAGCATTAAAAAAATAAATAACTAGCGCGGTAGTCAAAAGTGTTTGACTCATAGGAGTGACCAATCAGGAATCACCTAAGTTGGAGCGGGTACCCGGAGGTATGTGGGGCGGGACGGGCAATGATAATTTTGTGACCCCGATTGGAAATGCCAAATACTCCACTCCTAAGACACTTCCAGAAGGCGTTAGAAGCAGAAACATGAAGGCCCACTATAAACAATTATACTGGGAAGCAGGGACGGTGTCTGGCAGAAAGATCTTTCATTCGGAGATAGAATGCAGAATTCAATGAACAAACCCATAACGATAAAGCTGTTCTGTCCTTCGCTGGCCAAACTAGTTCAACTGGTGGTGTGGGACGACCAGGGACTAGACTTGGCCTCCATGGCCCGGCCCTTGGGGCTCGACCCTTCAACGGTGAAGATCAACGGTCATTTCATCAGCAGAGGCGCTGATTTTGTATCCACTTCTGTTACTTGGAGGTCGCTGCTTAAATATTTCTCTGCTAAGGGCTTATCTACAGGAAAACACGATAGGGACGCGCTTATTGTAGAGGGCAAGCTCAGCAAAGTTGGCAGTAAACGTAAGTTGTCATGATTGCTATCTGTTTTTGTTATCTCTTTGCGATGAAGAGGATTTTTATTGTTCTGTTTGGTTGATGACAAATTTCTTACTTGGTTATTAGGATGTAATATGTTGCCTTCATGCCTTTGCCAGGATCATATGGTTGTCAAGATGGATCAGATGGGATTCTTGATATAAGTGTACCCAAGCACACTGGCACTAGTCAAAGTCCAAATACTGAAGATATCATCTTACCTCAGAGTAAAAAACTGAGAGACAGCAGCAGCTCAGGTACAGTCAATTTGAATGAAGGCATATTCTGCACCAGTATAATATGAGAGGTAGTCAAGTGTTACTGATTTCTTAATGTTGCCTTGATTAGAATGTAAAGAAGGAGATCATCATGTGTCCTTGAGAAATGGCCTTGGAATCAAGAGAAAGGATTCCTTAGAAGATCTATCTTTACTCAAAAAATTAAGATTAAACGAAACCAACACAGGTACCTCTACTTAATAATCTTCCCATCCATATGCCTAATCACATTTTGTTCTCTTATTCGTCTTTTTGTAAGGCATGCTGAAATCAGGAGTTGTTAAATTAAATTTCGGATGCTATTTTTCTTCTAATGCCATTTTTCTTATCAGATTTTCAAGGTATTAGAGATAATCGATCGGGCACCATTTCGGGGACCCAGTTTAAGTGTAGATACATGGGCGAGAATATGAAACGACCTAGAGAAAACGAGGTGATCACAGCAACTCCGTGCAAAAGAATTAGATGAGGCTTCCTAGAATTACTTTTTCTTCAGTGCTATAGATAGAATAAGTTTTTTTTTTTATGAAAGAGAAGTTAGAACCATGTAAGTGCTTGTGATGTAATGTGCTTTTCATAGATCATTTAGCTGTTAATCATTGATTTGTACATGCAGAAAATTGATGTGCTGACAGTGATCAGAAGATATTAATGTTCTTTTTGGTTTTGTTGTCCGATAGAGAAGCTTTTTTATGCTTTAAGCACCTCAAGCAGTTTATTCTTCTTGCTGACCAGGTCACTCAACCCGGTGACCCTCCAAAAGTCAACTATCACAAATAACCGAGTTCCACATTGATTTAGCTGAAGTAAATCTGAACCTTCTGATGCTGCAAACACATTGGTCACTAGTTGAAATCTTAAGTGACTAAACAAAGAAAAAGAGGTATGTATGATAAAGAAAATAATACAAAATTGGGGTACAAGACGGAGTCGCTGCTTAGTGGTAGAAGAAAAGCATTTACTGATCTCTCTTAGTTTAACTATTCCGTTTTGCACATATGGTACACACAAATACCTAATCGGCTAACTAATCATCCAAAATAGTATTGCCAACAAATAGCAATTCCAGCCACTAATAAGACTTTGAACACCAATTTAAAACTAACAAAGGATGATGATGATGATGCTGTGGTAGATGGCTCAGGTTCCCGTGGTTTCCCTCTAAGCTTATCAGATAACTTGGACAGAAGCAGAGCGAGTCCTGTCTTCTTGCCAGCTGCAAGCAAAAAAAAAAGAGTGCAAAGAAACAGCATGAGTTGGTTAGATCAGTTGATAAATAATGGATGAGATGTGAGACGGTAAAACGTATAATGTTTTCACATGTATCAAAGATAATTAGCCTCTTAATGAGTGACTTGAGCCACACTGATTAAACTGTGGACATCACGATAAGCATATCAAATTCCTGGGTTGGCTTACAATATCTCAGATTACTTTACAAAAGAATCCTATGGTTTCGGGATGTCTAAACATTTCAGCGGCTAATCTGTAGCTCATTTTACACCATAGAAGTGATAAATAATTTAGTTTGGTCATTTGCACAATTAATTTTTCTATTATGTGTTGATCATCATTTTCTTGAAAACAATCTTCTTGCAGATAAATCAGTAGTGGTTTCTGACACTATCACAGCTATCCTAAGTCCTAACCCCACTAAGTATGGAGCATGTCCTTTCAGTCTTGACTGGTGAAATAAAAAGAGAGCAGCCTAGTAATAAGGTTGTCTCAAGAAAACTAGGATTTTATAATGCTTAGACACACAAGGCTTGATCTATCTCTTTTACACCAACACTACCCTTAAATATTCGTCTTGTCTCACAGTTAGCCGTTCATATCCAATCCTTTACAACCTAAACACATGGAGACACACGCTAATACACAACGCAAGTATCAACACTGACTATTACTGACAACATAAATTGAGTCAATAACTGGATAAAAATTACGTATAAGAAGGTTGGGTGAAATCTGGGCATTAAGAAAAGATGAGCACAAAACAGTTGTTCAATGTTTTCTCAGTGGATCAATAACACAGCACTGCAAGAGATGGGAGTTACCATTGCTTTTATGAAATCTTTCCTCCTCATCAACGCGCTTTCGAAGCACATTAAGCAATGATCCAAAATATAATGCAAATACCGTGCATGTGATTGTAATGACATTGTAAGGCATGCTGAAATCAGGAGTTGTTAAAGGTACAAGTAATATTTCTGTGTAAGAAAGAACAAGACTCTTTTCCTGCAGCAAATTCAAACAATTATTCGAACGCAAGCGAAATATCCTAAATGGTTAACAATTATTACCAAAACTAGAAAAATATTATTACCTCAAATTTAGAAAGCAAGGGGGATTTGTCCAAAAAACCATAGTCAGAAAAGTGCATGCATGCATGGAAATCAGGATAGCTTATTACCGCAGCTGGAATGTCGAACCCTTGATTAGCATCAGGAGGATATTCATCTATGTGCAAGAAACCCTATTAAAGCATGTTAAAGCAGAAGATAAGGAAATTAATTATGTATGAAACTAAACAAATAAATAACTCCGAGCATATTAAATTCGGCCAAACATAACATGGTAGCTTCTATTTTGGAAAGGATTAATTACGTTCAAAATGACAACCATTGTCTAAAACACAAGAGATGAGGTAAGTTTTGTGTCATTAATGAGAGAAGCAGGAAACTTCCTTTAAATGGCGACAAAGAAGTGTAAACAATAGAACCTATGAATGATAACATTCGACGTTCCGTTGACAGTTTTCATTCTCGTTGTCAAGGATAAATGGATGTATTCATTTTATGTCTTATTCATCAGAATCTAGGAATAATTTGTAAAATAAATTGTAGTTTAGGCTTCTTTTACTCAGGTCGTAAATCATTTGTTACTTACTAAAAGGAGAAGGTAAATACAGACCTTTGCTCCATTCATATTGATCAGATCACTTAAAACATTGTAAACTCTAGCATTCTTATTTTAGACACCGTTTTGGTTTCTTTTTCGATCTTTTGAAGTGGTAACAAAAATTCAAAGCAACAACAAGGTTCGCAGTAACACATAGCTAAATCAACTATTTTGAAGCCCTCAGATTATGGAAGAAATAAACAGTTTTGAATGAAGCAATGAAGTTACATCAACCAATTGGCTTCTGCAAAGAACAGTCAATGACAATTTTTATTTTCAATTTGACAGTGGAAACTCACTATTAAGAAACGCTAAACATACAAAAACTAACATTCTAATTTTGGATATCATTTTAGTTTCTTTTCAATCTTTTAAAAGTGATAACAAAATTTTAAAGCGATAGGAAGGTTCACAGTAACACAGTGCTAAAATAAGTATCTTGAAGCCCTAGATCTACGGAAGAAATAATCAGTTTGAATGAAACAATAAAAGTAAATCAACACATTTGCTGAGGAGAATAATAGTGAATGACAATATCTATTTGATAAAACATACCTTATCAAACTCTAAATTCAAGGCAGCTGAGTCCAGGCCACAAGGTAATTTCAGAATCATTTCCATCACCCCAGGTGATACCTTATCTTTGGAAGGTGAAACGTTTATCTTTTCTATAATGTCTGCCACTGACCTGGATTGTTGATCAACAAATACTTGTAGTGTATGATAGTACACCTTAATATACCAAGGCACAACTTGGAAAACATTAACTCGCAATTCACAACTCTCGTCAACAATGTTGGATCTCTTTAAGCCCTCACTTAATTCTGTAGATTTTAAGTAGATAGCAATAGCACCCCTTTCATTCCCACTTCCCATCAAGAACCTACTGGTATGTAATGGTGCTTGTCGACATGGCCACACTATAGGAATCTTCCATGTGAGCCCTAAATCAAGCGGTTGAGAATCATTGTACTTCTCAACTGAAAATTGATAGAGAACCGAAGTGCTCTTGCTATGCAAATTATCAACTTCTTCAAATACCTTGTCTGGTTTAACAGATAGTTCAAAGCTAAGGTTACTAAAAAAGCCTTCAGATGCCAATTTGTTTGTCTCAGACTTAGCATTGTCCTTCGGCTGATTCTTTAACTCGTCAACTAAACCTTTCTCAAAATGAAGGTATACATTACTAGACTTGGCAAGAACACATTTTCCACTGACTATTCTCCCAAAAATCGAACTGATAGACCAGCTTGGCTGTAAATTTGCTTTATCAACATAACTCTTACCAGTTCTCCAACCACTGGGCTCAAGAACTACTGTAAGTGTTTGTTGTAGTATGACGCTTGAATCCACCTCCTCCAAACCAGATCCAGTCAGGGTCAAATGCAACCGCTGAGAATGATAAAAACCCCTATAAATAGATGGTCTATCCATTAACACAGAAAGCCCAGATTTATCTCGGCAAGGAAGCAGCTTCAACCATGGAGTAAGATTCTCTGTGCAAACAGCCTCACGGGGCAGTGTACCATATCTCAGGTTGCTCAAATCTGGCCGAAAGGCCCATTCAGGGGCAGAATAAGCAGTAGAAGACTCCAGGAAATTAATTGAAGCACAAAAAAGACCTGAAAGAGCATGGGTCAAATTTTTCCATGAAGCATCAACCTGAGACCGAGGGACATCAAAAACAGCCCACAACTCGACCCCTGGGGGTTTTGCATTGTTGCTTGAGATAGGGTCAAACCCACCCCACTGTTCATACCTCCAGCGACCTTGAGTGAAAGATAATTCCATTTCCTTAACTCGAAATTTCTTAACCTGTAAAAAAGAATAATATTTCACAAATAAAATAAATTATTTTGAACATTACTAAAGACCTACATACAAGTTGATTTCTTAAAATCACTTTCAGTTATCAAATAACAAACGAGTAGATAGAGTCAACTTTAAAGTACAAATTTATAATAAGAACTTATACAAGATAAACAAATTAATAATAAGAACTTATACAAGATAAACAAATTTATAATAAGAACTTATACAAGATAAAGGGCACAAACGCATTGACTTCTTGGAGTATTTCGAATATTACTAAAGACCTACCTATTTGATTTCTTAAAATTAATTTCGGTTATCAGATAATGATTAAGTAGATGGTAAATTTAGTACACTATAAAGAACAACTTTATAACAAGAACCTATACAAGATCAAAGGGCACAAAAGCATCGACCTTTTCTAGTATAATAGCTAAGAAACTCAAAATTCAGAATTTCAAATGAATCCATTGATCATCTTAAAAACTGCAACGAGATTCACAACAATCTACAGCAGAAACCGAAAATCTAAAACCCCATTACGCAATTGAACAAGCTGAAACTAAATAATCCTAATCGTATGACCAATCATTACAGATTCACTTCAACTAAGAAATTCCAAAACAAGACAAAAACTAAAACGTCGAATTTCAGTTCTTTGTAGTATCTGGCAGCCTTAAATTCTAAACCGAACTGGGTTTTCAATTGGTTTTGCCTTAAACCGTTAATACAAAAAGAAAAAGAAAAAAGACGTACGAGCTGAGAAATGGCTTTGGGGAAGAGGTGGTGGTGGCGGCCAAAGGAGGAGTTGAAAGGAGGAGCTTTGCTTTGGAAGTGAAAATGGGCAAGCACTTTTCGATCGGGCAATGGCTTCAAGAGCAACTCCTCTGAGAATTCTTCATCTTCTTTGTCAAGAACCGATCCAAAAGCGATTGTAGAGTACAAGAGTTGACATATGACTAGAATGACTATGAGATTCGGTCTTCGAAGTAGTAGCGCCATCGATTGATTGGGTGATACCAACTGTTAATTTTGCATGTAAAAATATCATGAGATTGGGCAATCGGTATCCACCATCATGACTTATGAGATCAGACTTCACAGCACCCCTCTTGCAGCTCCCGGAAGAATACTTTCATGTTTGTTTGATGGGATGAGTGGGGTTCGGATTAATGACAGTCTAATTACATGTTTAACTCTAAAGCTAGGTTTGGAATATGAATTTGAATTGAGTTTAAGATTTAAAATATTTTAAATTCTCAAATCTCATATTTTGAGAGTAATAGATGAAATTTCAAATCCAATTTCAAACTCTCTCAAATTATTTTCTTATAAGAATGCTCATTCGTAATCAAAATGATGAGATATGATGTGTTTGGAAACGAGCATTCTATTTCCACGTTTCATTTTTTAAAAAAAATTTTAAAGAGTTTTAAAAAAAAAAAATAATTTTAAGTATATTATAAAATATTTAAATTAATTTTAATCTAATTCAATCCTAACTTATAATAGACATAATATGACATAATTTTAATCTAATCCAATTCTAATTTACACTAAATATAATTTGATATAATTTTAATCCAATCTCAAGTTTTATAAACATAAAACAATAATTTTTTAATCTAATATAATTAATTTCATTCAAATCCTATGTGCTAAATATAGTCTAAATGGGATTAAATTAATCAAATCCCATTCAATTCCTCTGCGGTGAGACTAAGTTTGTCTTTTTATAATTCAAGTTCTCCTTCTATGGTCTAACATAATCATTAATTACCTCTTTATAGTATATAGAAATTTTATTTTACCTCTTCTGTGATTCTGATATACATAACAATGAAAAAGATTAATAAGATATTTTTGGATATTTTTTTAAACTATAAAGGGTTTTTCAGACATTTTGTAAAAACTACAAGAGTATTTGTCTATTTAGTGTACGTTTGGTACAGCTTATCTACTGGTCAAAAGTATTTTTTTATTATCTACTGGTCAAAAGTACTTTTTTAATGCCAAAAACTCTACTTGATTTTTTTTGCGTCATTTGGTTGACACCCTAGTAGATCTTTTGGGGAATTAAAAAAGCTGAAAAATGTCTAATATATCCCTATTTTATTTTGTTAATTTCTTTAAACTCTTATAACCCGATTACACTTTCATTATAAATATAAACACATAGCCTCCACTTTTATTCACTTTTTATTTCATCAAAACTTTTTAGAACTCTTCTCTAACCAATAAGTTTTCTATATTTTGTGTTTTTTTTTTTTCAATTGGTTTTAGTTGATATTGCAATTTTTTTATCTTATTGTCATAAATATTATATGTCATATTTGTAATATATATATATATATATATATATATATTACAATTAGTTTTGTTATTGGTTTATTGAGATACATATATATATATATATATATATACACTGCAATTTGCAATTGGTTTTGTTATTATTGTTCATTGACATATATATCCTGCAATTGATTTTAATTAGTTTTATTATTATGGTTCATTGATATATATATTGTAATTGATATGTAAATATACTGTAATTGAATATATACACTGCAATTGCAATATATATATTACAGTATATATATATACTGCATTGCAATATATATATACACTGCAATTGCAGTATATATATTGAGTATATGATTGCAGTATATATATACTGCAATTTTGAGTATATAATTGCAGTATATATATATATATATTGCAATTGCAGTGAACACAATTGCAATGTCTATACATATACTGCAATTGCAAGTACATACATACTGCAATTGTAGTATATATATACCGCAGTTGCAGTGCAATTGTAGTATATATATATACTACAATTGGTTGTCATTATTTTCTGTTATTAGTATTATTGTTAGATTTTGAGTTTTTTATATTTAATTTTAAAGACGGTATATTTTTTTATCGAGTTGTTTTAAAGAGAATAATTTGAAAAGTCACATGATATTCCATTGATGAAATGTTAATGAAAATCTACTTAGATCAAATAAAATTGAAGATATAAAACCTTATTAACAAATCTAAATAAACATTTCTCTTTTGAAAATAAAAATAGAGAAACAAAATAATTTTACATTTATTTTATTGAAAATCTATGTTTGGAAAATATATTTACATCAAATAATTATTAGTTGTTTGATTGATTAATTTTTTATGATTAAGGTTGAAGCAATTACATTTCTAGAATGAATATATTACTCATCTCTCTTATACCCTTTTTGATAAATTAATAATCTAAAAGTACTTTAAAAATCATTTAACCAAATACTCTACAATTTAAAAGAGCTTTTTTAATTGACAACCAAACAATCAATAATTTTTTTCTAAAAGATCTATTTCCAAAAGATCTATTTTCAAAAGATCTATTTCTAAAAGATCTATTTAGAGAAGCTGTACCAAACGAAGTCTTAATCAAATAATAAAATATTCATATCGATTTTTTAAATCAGTGGTAGATTTTGATTATTACATCAAATTACAAGGGTTAAAGTAGGATTATTCCTTTTTTTATATATTTTATTAAAGCATGCATATGTTTTATATAGAAGTAATTATACGAAACGCCCTTAAGGTTTGTCAAAAATATATGAAAATATATTTACCTTTTTATTATGCCAAACCCCATGTTGTTAATTGATTTTCATCAACTTTAATGGTTGACCAAAATTTGTGAACAAATAATCAATTTACCCATGAATAAAAAAATAATTAAAATTATTAAATATAAAATAAAAATTAAAAATAAAATAAAAATAAAATTAAAATGTATCTCTCTTTAATTTCTTTCTAAATTTCTTTTAAGTATTAAAATTAAAAATTAAAAATTCTATTCAAATTTAAATTTATTAAATATGATATAAAAATTAAAAATAAATAAATTAAATGAATAATCCCAAAAAAACCATTATAGTTTGTAAAATTATTTATTTTATCATTATAGTTTCATTTTTATCTAAAATTTCCCATGATATTAAAAAATTAACAACAAATGATCATTTTACTCCTTATAACTTCATTATCAATTTATGACCATTGGATGTATTATCATCCTTTTACACTTCTTTATGGAGTATTTCGAGTATTTTTATTAATTTTAGAAGGGTTTTGATCCAAAAATGAAACTACAGGTAGTAAAATAGATATTTTTATAAACTACAATGATTTTTTGAAATTATCCCTAAATTAAATTAAAATTAAAAATGTATAAACAATATTATCAAATTCAGCTTCACCTTTTTCTTTGTTAACCCAAAGCTCATTAAAAAAACCCACCATCATTACATAGAAAAACCCATCAAAAACCACAAAAAAACACTGAAAAACAAAGTCTTTGTAGCATATAAGTCATAGAACAGAAGACATACCCAAACAGAAAAGCCAACAAAAAGGTTAAAAAAGTGGGATCTATGAATAGTATACCATCGTTTCTACGCTTGAAAACGTAGTGCTCCTTCTGAAGGTTAAGATTTTGGCACTGACTTATGAGTACTGTTTCGGGGTGGAACTAACAATAAACAACATAGTTGTGGAGTATTTCTATAATAGGTTCAATAAAAAACTCCACACTGTAGGGATCATTGCAGCGAGTTTTGGATTAGCAAATCTAATATATCGACCCATTGGAGGATTTGTGTCAGATGTAATGGGAAATATGCTTGGAATGAGAGGCAGGCTTTGGGCTTTAAAGGTGGTGCAGACTCGAGGAGGTGTGTTTTGTATCATTCTTGGTAAGGTGAGAGATCTTTGACTGTGTCCATTAAGGTATGTTTGGTATGTGGGATGAGATTAAAACTCTTTTTTTTTTTTTTCCATTTTCTCATATCTCATGTTTGGAGTCACTGATGGGAATAGATATTTTATTCCCAAGTTCCCCTTCATTCTCATGCTCATGGGATATATCATTCCTAACCTTACCCATATCTTTCCAAAATCCCAATCTCAAGGGATTCTCTTTTTTTTTTTTTTTTTCTCATTTCATCCTCTCTCTCTTTCCACAGAATCACAAGTTTTTTCTCTCCTTCCTTTCCACCACGCCAAACCACCACTACTATTGCTCATCGTCTTGCTCATCTCTTCCTCAATTTCTCTCTATCTCTCTCTCTCTCTCTCTTTTTCCTTTTTGAGTTGTGACCCAACCCAAAACCACCTGGTTTTAGGTTCATCGGACCCAGAACCAAGTGGTTCTAGGTAGTTGAACCTAGAACCTAGTTTTGGATTGTAGGTTCGATGAACCCAGAACCAGATAGTTCTGGGTTCATCATCGAACCCAGAACCATCTGGTTCTGGGTTTGAACAGAACCTAGTTCTAACTTTTTTTTTTTTTTTTTTTTGGTTAATGTTATGATGTTTTGATGATGTTGTTGTGGAAGATGATGATGGTGATAAATTAGATGGATGATATTGATGAACTATAGATTGATGATGTTGAATTATGTGAGATGATGATATTGATTAACCGTGAGATTTGATTTGTGAGAGATGATGTTTGATTTTTTTTTTTTTTCCAGATTTTTTATAAAATTAATTTTATATAATAAATATTTTAAATTAATTTTATTCCAATCCAATCTCAACATATACCAAACATGATATAATATAATTTTTAATCCAATCCTAAGTTCTACCAAACATGAGACAGTGATTTTTTATTTCAATTCAATCCATTCCATTCCAACCTAATCTTGTGTGTCAAACAGAGCCTTATAATGATGTTTGTCTTCTCTGTTTTGACACAATTGATTTTCTTCTAAGAATTCTATTACTCTAAAGAATCAACTATCACTCTTATGGGTGTGATGATCATATTCTGCAACCAATCATGTTAATATACTTTCCACAACGGGGTGGGATGTTCTGCGGCCCATCCAAAATGGGTGCCATTGAAGATTACTACTTGTCCAAATGTGAGATTCAAGAGAGAAGAGTCTATACCAAGCAACATTTAAATTTTTATTTTATATTTAATATTTTTAAATTTTAAAAGAAATTAAAAAACTGATGGAGGGTGGAGATACTTTTTAAATTTTTAATTTAATTTATTTATTTTGAATTTTTATTTTACAAATAATAATTTTAATTTTTTTTCTTATTCATGGGTAAAATTGTTATTTGTATAAAAATTTTGGTTAATCATTAAAATTGATGAAAGTCAATTAATAACGTGAGGATTTGATATAATAAAAGGATAAATATATTTTTATCTGTTTTTTGACAAACGTTAGGGGGGGTTCATGCAATTACTGTATTATATATAACATATTTATAAATTAGTTTAAAATTATTTTAAAGAAGTAATTGTTTTTAATATAGATTAAAAAAATATTTTATTAAAATTAATAGTAAATAATTTTATTTTAAATATTATTTAATATAATTTAAATTATTTGAATAATTTTATTTTTAAGAAATTGATTTTATTTTTTAATTTTTGTAAATCTATTTTAAATGGTTTTATCTTTTAAAATAATTTACTATAATTTTACATAATTAAACTCATTATTATATTATACCTAAAATATAATTATACCTGAAATATAATTATTTTTTATCTAATCCTATACTAGACGAAATATGAGACTGTGCTAATTTTAATCTAATTGGAATTGCATCAATGCATCAATCCTATATGTTAATTCAATTCTAACTGCATCAAATATATTATGGTATTAATCAAATTCAATCTAATCTCATTTCATAAAAATAATTCAATTCAATCTCACTTACCAAATATAACCTCAGTTATTTTTTAACTTATAAAGAGCGTCTTTTCTCGAGTATTTGTTTGTAGAGGTACTGTTCTGGGCTTGGCCCTTTTCAGTCTTTTTAATGAGCCTCCTCAAGATTTCTAATTTTGCCTTACATAACCTAAAGTTCCTTTTAATTATGACTATTGAAATCCGAATAACACTATATTTTTTAAATTTATTAATCAAATAATGTGTCGAGCTAATATATAATTATCATATCGTTAATATATAAATCCGAAAATTGTGGTTGTCGCAAATAAGATGATAGATTTTCCAAAAACATAGTATCATTCTTTTTTCTTTTATCATTGAATTATATAACCAAGTTAATATTCAGTTTTATTTTATTTTATTTTATTTTTATTTCAATAAAGAATCACTATTTAAACAAAAATAAATTCTATTAATAATGTTAGTGAATGTTCAAATATAAAAAATATATAAACATTTAAATTTATTATTATAAGGTTATAATTGATGTTTGAGAAGATGTTTCCAATTTCTTTCAACTTATTTATGTTCATTGCACGTATACATATGTAGATATATGTGCATGATCAAAGCAAGTTGAAGGAATTTGAAAATGAAACTTTATTATTGACAGACTATTGAAAATATTAGTGCAAATATATTTATTATCTTAGATGTTTTAATATATAAAACTTGAATGAGACATATCTTTCCATAAAAGTATATTATATATGTAAAAAATTGTAATAATTCTATATTGCAACGATATATACTTTATGATTTATGAGTATAACTTATAATATCTGATTTATGTATGAGATGTGATGTGTATCCTAAATCGATCAATTATTAATGAATCACATGTATAAGAGTAAACAAAGATTATATTTTCTTTCTATTAAGGAGTTGATGAGTGACATAACATACGCCTCATTAATTTGAATTTTCTATGTTACTCGATTACATCTTATTATGATCACCAACTCCAGGCCATCATGCATTATAAGGGCACTCTTTGGGAGGTGTAGGGTATCTAGTTCTATCAGAACAGTAATCATACTTCATAAAATTCCTTCTCACATTCTCATATTGTCTCTGCTGGATTGAGTTCAGTCGCCAGTATTTCTGTGAATTCCACCAATATCGGGAAGAATAGCATCGTTGAGTTTTCCAGTTTGAGCAGCCACTGATGTCAAAACCTTGGAAGTGAGCCTTGAATGGTGCGTAGGTCCAGTTGATCTTTGTCTTGCCTCCATTTGTTGCCCAACTATCTCCATTCCACAAGCTTGCCGTTATCTGCATTGCCTGTGACGGGTAGTCTACTCCAATATTCTGGTTGTTCTTGAAAACTCTAATGGGGATCTTGTCCACATAAAATCTGATATTTGAAATTCATAACATTTATTTCCAAAGATTTGATTAAAATGTAAATAAACTCGATTGATTTATCATTTTGTTGATGGCCATCGCTATAGTAGAGGTGTTACACCAACTCCAAAAGGCCAATAAACAACTTCTTTGATGAAAAGCCAACAAAACCCACCATCTCCACCAATAATATTCATTAATATTATATTATTACTTTTTTACTTAAGCTTAATCATGGTCTCTTGACCTGTAAATGTATTTTATTTAATTCTATTAAAGAAAATATTCCACTATAGTTGTACCATCAAAATTCCTAATTAAGAAAAAAAAAATACTAATACTAGCATTTTAATTTGATACATGTTATTGTATTACATATGACGTGATGTATGATTAATAATAATAATAATTTATTATATATGTTGTCATGTGAAGGAAATTATACCATCACAACAATAATTTATTTCATTTATCATGCATTGTATGAATTAAATAATTGTCACACCTACAAATTAAAATAAAAATGAAGATCCTAAATATTGGAACTAGTATGTATATACCCTTTAATATTTTATTCCAGCTTTCACCAAGAAAATTCTTATAGCATGTCACCTGAAAAGAGATCTTATGGTGATGCCCTAAAGAATAATGCTATTGAATTAGAGAAAGACAAAAAGATAATGTTCATACACAATCTGATGTAGGTTCCAAAGAATAGAGTAAGTATGAAAATCTGCAGTAGGATCAAACCAGAGGTTAAACTTTTGCTCTCTATTGCCAACACCCTTTGCAAATACATTTGTTTGTAAGACTGGCTTCCCTTCCTCGTTCCCCAAGAATTCAAAGTCAAGCTCATCATGCCTATCACTGTGCGATCTTAGCTGTCCATTTTATCAGTCACCTTCAATCAGCAACAATTTAAACAAGAGGAGAAGTAAGGGTTTTAATTAAATATATATTATATTATATTATATACACACATAATAAGCAGTAACAACTCCTGCAGAATTTCTGTCTGGTAGCTTAATCCTCATAGTAAAGAATCCTGAACCATAGCTTTGCTTGGAGGCAAACCCAGCTCCTGATTAAAATTGATAACATTAATTAGAAAAAAAAATATATATATACACAAGTTAAAGATCAAAATTGTTAAAAGATAAGAAAATAAGTTGAAAATGAATGAGATAAATGCTTTGGATTAATTTATATATGAAATGAATTTATCTGTACTGCAGTGAAATTGGATTAATGATGTATTAAATATTTTTTTTTTAAAAAAAACGATAACCTTAGAAATTTATATCTACAAGTTAAATTTATAATGTTAATTGTTTATTTTTTTCCTCATCTTATTAACTTAAAAATATATATTAGTATATTGGAATTACGAGGGTGTGTGATGTCATATACGAATACAATTTGTATTCTTTGTTTTTAAAAACAATAGACGCAAAGAATTTAAGAAAAGAAAATACTCTTAAAATAGATTATTTGGATTGCATAAAATTGGAAATATATATATATATATATATGACTATTTAGGTCAGATTACTATTACTGAGATAGAACTTTAAAGCATGTCAGATTATTATCGGGAATAACTGAGATAAGACGACTCTAAAGCATGTCTGATTATTATCAGGATCAACTAAAATAAGACTTTAAAGTACGGTATGAAATACTTTGACTAGCTAACACTAGGTCAAACTAATGTTGGGAAAAAACAGAAAAATAATTGTCCACTCAAGCAGGTGAGTAGAAGCTGTCACTTTAAGGTAAAAGATAGGTGGAAAAGACTTAACTATCAGGTCAATCCAATTTCTCATGTTTAATCTTATATTAACCAATCGTGAAAAATAAATATTAATTGGATGCCACCTAAAAACAATAATGAATTATGCAAGTATATAAATCCTGTTTTTAAAATTAAAAAATTAAATTAAATTAAATTAAGAAGAAGGTGAAAAAGGAGAATTAACAACCCGAAGATTGATCCATAGAGAGCTGAACTCGTTCTCCTTGTTTCAGAACATGATTGGAAGCCCATGTGACGTAATAGTTCTGATCGAAGCTTATTCCACCTCCAAACACCCCGCCAACTAGAAAGAAAAACGTTGCAAACAAACCTAGCAAATTAGAAAACTCCATTATAATTTATAATATTAATATTCTAGTCAACCCTAGGTTGTTTGGTAGCTACTTTGAATATATGTTGTCAAAGAATGATGATGAGTTTATATAGCAGGAAAAGGCATAGACGGTGTGACCCATCACCTTTCCCCGCACGCTGTATACTTCCTCTCCCATATTATCCCCATAACAAACCCACTTCTCTATACCAATTCTGTCAAGCAATTCTATCCAAATAACGTCATGCAATTAATTTTTATTTTTTAAAAAAAGGTAATGGGAACTACTGTAATCCAATTACTATATATGACAAAGTTACGATTATAGTATTTAAAATCTCACGATCAGGATCAAATTTTATAATATAAAAAAAAAAATAAAATCAATTTTTATAACTCTAACATTAATTTTAACCACAATATCAACATTCATAAGTCTAACATGCATTGTAGAACCGGTAAAATTGCTAAAATTAATATATATACTAAAAAGATATGAACTGTAGTAGATGGAATTTATCCATATATGGTACGTATTATAAGTAATTAATGTTGAACCAATCAACTTTCATATATATCATTAAATCTATATGGTGGTACAAAAATATAGAGAGGTGTATTCAATCTAAAATTCATTCGAATTTGAAATATTTTAAAAGCTTGGATGTAGTCAATTTAGACTTGAATGCATTCTATTGAAATATAAATGTATTCAATTCAGATTTATATGAAATTCATTAAATTTTAGGTGTATTCAATTCAAACTTATATAGAATCCAATAATTTTTAATTGTGTCAAATTCATATTTGTATGAAATCCAATAAAATCTAGATGTACATTAACTTCATAAATTTCATTTAAGTAATGAATTTGAATGAATTTTAAAATTATTTTTATTAAGAAAGAAACTTATAACAAATCTTAAAGGGGGTGTATTCAACTTAGGACTTAGGAGTTTATTGGAATTCAAAGGATTTTAAAAATCTAGGTGTATTCAATCTAGACTTTTTAGAAGTCTATTAAAATCTAAATGTATTCAATTTAGATTTGTAAGCATTTCAATGAAATTTTAGTATATTCAATTTAGAGTTTTAATAAATTCAAATAAATCTATGTGTATTCAAAAGTGTTGTGGGTATAATTTAAGCTGTGTAAATGGGCTAGTAAAAGTCCAATGAACTGACCCAGAAAGTTAATCTAATAAGATAAAGCCTAGAATCTAAGGAACAACTTGCAGCTAGCTGCCTCCAGCTCGCAGCTCGCAACTCTCAGCTTTCAACTAGCTGCCTCTAGCTCGTAGCTCTCAGCTCGCAGCTAGCTGCCTCCAGCTCGTAGCTCTCAACTCGCAGCTCTCAGCTAGCTGCCTCCAGCTCGTAGCTAGTTGCCTCTAGCTCGCAACTCTCAACTCTCAGCTAGTTGCCTCCAGCTCAGATCTCAGTATCCTAGCATCCAGCTCGCAGCTTGCTGAACCAGCTCGCAGCTCGCAGATCACAATTAGCTACCTCCAGCTCACAGCTAGTAGGATGAAGCTCTCAGCTCTCAACTCCTCAGCATCTAGCTCGAAGTCGCTTAAAGCAGTGAACAGCTCGCCCAGTGGTCAATTAATACAAAATCTTCCAGAATAGGCAATTACCCAATTTGACCATGATTCTCTCACCAGAACGGAAGTTAATTCAAATTCGAATTCAATCAACATAATTTCGAGATATTTGGGGCAATTACCTGATTTTACTCCAACTGATTAGGAAGTGTATTTATGATGAAATTCTTTTCCTATTTTATTGCTTCCTAATCTGTAACAACTATTCCCCTATAAATAGGGGTTAAAATCATTGTAATAGGAGATATTGAATATCATATTGTCACTCTGCAGAATTTAAGAGAAACAGTCGTGGATGTAGGCTGATTGGCTGAACCACGTTAAAAATCTTAGCGTGTTGTTCTTATTCTCTGCTATTTTCTCTTGTTTTCTATTTTATTTCACATTGATTGTAGGTATTGGGTTTTAGGCTCTCGTCAACCAGAAATCAACGTCGACATTTTGGCGCTAGAGTAAGGGCCTAAATTGCAATCTTAAACTTTCAGCAACCATGGCGAAAGGAAGAACAACCAGAAGTTTAGACCCGACAGTTGATCCACTTGAAAGGCAAGCAGATCAGCAAGAGCATGATTTCCAACTAAGGGAGAATGTTGCTGTGCCCATATCAGGCACATCTCACGCCCCCATGACAGGTGTTGCTGTAGGTTTGCCTCCAACGACCTCTCACTAGCAACCACCATTGGACTCTATGGCTGGGGGGTTGTATGCATGACACCAACAGTAGGAAGCATTAGAAGGCACAGTGCAGCAACTCGTTGAAGCAATCAGGGCGCTGGTACAGGCCCAAGCACCAGCCTTTGATGGACCGCTCAGAGATCAGCCACGACCTGCTAATTCAGTTCATTCCTCCAGCTCGCATTTGAGAACTGAAGGTCGCAGAGCTCATAGAGCTGGGAGCCCACCAAGGTCTCGTATGGAATATATGCCAGATCGCAACCCCCCAGGTCGTGAGCTCGAGAGAGGATATAACCCTTAGAACCCAGTATTAGAAGAGCTCTTTCAAAGGGTCCAGCAACTTGAAGCACTCACTGACACTTCAAACCAACACCATCAGAATGAGGAGAGGTCCTCTTTCACTAGGGAGATCGAGATACAATCTCTCCCTCCCAGGTTCAAACTCCCCAACATTTCACCTTATAATGAGGATAGTGACCCCTAGACCATCTAGATACTTTCGATATACAGATGGACCTACAAACGTCCAACCTCTTAGTGAAATGTCGTGTTTTCCCGGCCACATTTGGCGACGTTCTACGGACCTAGTTCAGGAGCCTTTCAGCTAGCAGTATAGGTAGTTGGGAGGAATGTCAGCAAAAATTCATCAGCCAGTACCGGACTCTGAAGAGGCAGCTCGCACTACCCTGCCACCTCACTACAATCTTTCAACAACAAAACGAGTCCTTGAAGGACTACATTACCAGGTTTAGACGTGAGGTCACTAATGTGGAGAATCCCTCAGATGAAAGCATCCTAAGCGCGATCTCAGCTGGACTTCGTAAGGATGGGAAGCTCTATGAGAACATCTACAAGTCTCTAGTGAAGGACTTTGGCGAGTTCTACGAGCGAGCTGCCAAGGAGATTAGATGGGAGGAAACCTTCGGCTTCAAAAAGTCTAACTAAACGAATGAACTGGGCAATTTCAACTAGCTGAAGAAAAGAAGCAATGGTGGGAACGGAGGTGAAGGTCAAAGTAACAATGCAAATAGTCAGGTCGCTAAGAAGGCTAAGAATGAACCCAGAAATGAGCGACCTCAACATCAAGGTCGTCATGATAGCTACAGCACCCTATCAGATACACAGGAAAAGATCTTTGCAATGGAGAGAGAGAGGGATGACTTTGGAAAACCCACTCCTATGAAGACCCCCGCCAAGTTCAGAAATAAGAACAAGTTTTGTGACTATCATGATGAAGTCGGACATGATACTTCGCAATGCCGGGATTTAAAGGATGTCATTGAGGATCTAGTCAAGAAAGGTCGCTTGGAAGACTATGTAGTGCGACCAAATCATTCAAATAATCTTTGGGTTCAATCGGACGTTGCAACCCACATATTCAAGATCTGAGTGAGACCAAATCATTAAAATAATTTTTAAAATAATAATAATAATAATAACAACTTGAAATCTAGGTTCAAACCCAGATGAAGATCTAGGTTTGAACCCATATCTTCAATCTCTGGGCACCCAAATGTTGAAAATCTGTGTTTAAACTTAGATCTTCAAGATCTGGGTAAGATCAGATCGTCACTTAGATCACCAAAATAATTAAAAAATGAAAAAAAAACCTAAAAAATAAATTCAAAATCTGGGTTCGAACCTAGATATTGAACACCAAACAGTAACTATATCTTTAAACAAAAACCCTAATTTGGACCCAACCCTTTTGAACACCAACCTAACAACCCTAATCTCACCAGCAAACCCAAATGCCAACCCAACAACCAAGACTCAAAACAACCTAGATTTAACCTATAAACCACACAAGATGGAGAGCTCTGATGATGTTCAACCCATAACCTAGATTCAAAACAACAACGTAGATTCAACCCACAACCCGGATTCAAAACAACCCATGCGCGATAGACACTCCTACCTTCATCGCTGACTTTGACGATGGAGATCCATACCTCCATCGTTGAAGTTGGCGATGGAGGATTTTATTTTAATCCAGAAAAACAAAATAAGCAAGATCTGAGTAGATAAAGAGTGAGAAAGAGCTGGGTTGTTCAGAGAGAGAGAGAGAGAGCAGATGCATAGTGAGAAAGAGAGAGAGAGAGAGAGAGAGAGCTGGGGGGAGATGAATAAAAAATATTTTTGTTTTATTTTATTTTTTATTTTTAATTCAATATTATTTTTTAATATTTTTTAATTGTTGTTTAATTTCTTTTTTAGAAAAAAACAATAATCAAACTTTTTTAAAAAATTTAATCAAATTATTTAAGACGTGTCAATTTATTATTGATCAAATAATATTGTAATAATTTGCAATTGAGTCTTTTTAATGTTTGTGTTCAGTTTGACTGTTAGTTGACTGACAGTTTGAACTCTTATTGAAGAGTTTTAAAAAATTTAGGAATAAAATGAATTATTTTTGAAAAAAAAATTCAAAATCTGATAATTTTCAATACCTTGAAGACTAAAATGAAGTCGTCCGTCCCCCCATCCCCCTCTCGCCCTTTCCTTGCTTTACATGTATGTTTTTTTTTATAAATAAACTAATCATACGCTTACTCATCTTGGGGGAAAAAAGAGTTATTTCATTTTACTTTGTATGAGAGCCTGTGCCAATAATATAGAGGAATTGTCATTTGGTTGCTGGCGCCGTTGGTAGTGCCAGCAACCAACCCATGCCTCCTTTGCAAGGGGCATGGGTCGACACCCGCCGATGTATATATTTCTAATATTAATATAATATTATAATACTATAATTAATATTCATACTAATAATAATACTATTTGATTCTTAATCTCCCATTATTTATGTGGGTTGCTCCCACACCTCAGTGTGGGTCTCTCCCCTACCTCCGTGTGGGTGGATCCCTCCCAATTGGGAGTCGTCCCCCGGACCGTGCCTCCAGTGTCATATCTCGGTTCGAGGTCCCGGATGTCCCCTAGGTCTATCTCAGATGCAGTTATTGTATTAAAAAAATAATAATAATATAGAGGAATTTTAGGCTTCTCGTTAATTGGGTTGCACAAACAACTCATTAACTAATTCAAGGTAAACCCCAATTTGCCAAAATTAATGGCGATTAGAGATTTCATGGTATTTACCAAAGTTGTCACATGTCGAAGTCATTGGCATACAAGCAACTGTCTCAAGAAAGTCGTGCAGCCTACCATACATAACCTAGGCCAACCCCATTATAGAATCTTGACTACCTATTTTTATTATAACAAGTCTGGCCAACAAACCATGACATTAGTATTTCTGCCAAAGGAAACTATCACGTACGTTTGTCAAGGTTTTACGAAAATATGGCAGAGCCTGGTAGAGAATCAGATCATGCAATGGAAGCAGTTGAAGAAGTGGAAAGCGTACATTATGATGAGGGTGATGGGGACCATGAACATTCACTGCAACAACTAGACGGGGCATTTCTATATGAACTGAACCTCCTCATTGTGCTTCTCCCATTGTTCTCTACGGCCCCCACCGAAGATTACTTCAATTTTGGCAAGGGAGAAAAAAGCATTGAAGAAATTCAAGCTAGAGCCTGCGGCTCAAGAGCACAAACAAGGGGGAGGGAGACAAATGAATTCAAATTCGCGGGACGAAAAGCACCAAACATTCATGCCATCAAGGATTTTAGGTAACAATATAAATCTCATTCAAATAGTTTGCGGTGGAAATATTCATATGTCAATTTCACGTTCAATTATCAGTTTTATATTTAACATCAGGAATGAATAAAGCATCGTTTTCATGTTGCATGCAGGCATAGCAGAAAAATGTAATAAAGCAGCAGCAGGAAAGAGAGCAAACAACCATCAAAGGAAATACCGTGCATGCAGAGGTGCTTGACATATTCTTAAAAAGATATATGACCACCATTCTGGGTTTTTGTCACTTTGGCATAGATGGGATCAAATTTTATTATTATTATTATTTTTTTTAAGAAACAAGGAAAGAAAAGGAGAGGTAGCTCAGCTATCCAATAAGCTGCACGTGTATGCTTTTTTTTTTTTGAGATGCATGTGTATGCTTTTTTAGCGAAGTAATTCAATAAAGAATAATACTAAATTTTTCAAATATTTTGTTTAAATGATGTGGTATGTAAATTATCAAGATTTTATAATTCATGAGATGGTATAATAATTAATAAAATCTTGACAGCTCATATATCATATCATTTGAACATGATTTAGAACAAAATATTTAAGAGATTTAACATTACTCTTCAATAAATGTATAAGCTTAAGTTCATATCACTTTTGCGAAGTAATTCAATAATAATAAGAAGAGTCAGAATGGGCATGGTTATGTCAATTTCATTCTCAAAGTATTCGACCATATCATGTCATAAATCAATTTTACTTTTAAAATGAGTTACATTATGTTGGTTTAGACGTCAATGCCAACTGTAGTTGTATAAAAATTGTAGATTCAAACTCAAGTAACAACCTGAGCTTGACCAATTATGTGTGATTCAGTAAGTAGAACAGCGATTATTCGAATGCAAGTGGTGATTCATGATACAGAACCAAATTAGGCATTGATCATCATGTTTTGCCCATGTCCATTCGAGACCAAAATTTGAATTCACATTCAACTACGTAAACGATATATTACTAGTGCCACAAACTGCAAGTGAGGAGAGGGAGAGACACCAATGTATGACCAGTCCTGAAAAGAGGACTGCGAAATTTCTTCTCCACTTTTAGGAGAGAGAGGGCAAATTTGTTTTCCGCAATGTTCCTTTAACGTATCTTATTGACACAGCAAACGAATGGAGAGCTGAAAGATACAGAATGTTCACAAGGAAAATATAGATAGGATAACATGCGAAAGCAAGATATAGACACAGGCTCAAATGTGCATCTAAACTCATTCTCTGAGCCAAAAAAGCATGAAATTGTCCCTATTTTATCTTCTCTCTATCCCCTACAAACACTCATGCAACAAATATCACAGAGCTCCACTTGCTTCAGTCGGATATTCGGATCTCGACTCCTAAAATGTCCTTCACCACCTCATATGTCACAAATGCAATTGCAACGGAAGGAGGCACCTGAAAAAAAGATGAAGCACCAACATGAAACCATGAGTCCATGACACCGAAATCCATATAATAAATATGTAGCTTGTATGTTCTGCATAATGAAGGAATAAAACATAAAACATTTCAACAGAATATTAATTTACCAACCAGCTCTGTTGCTCAGAAGATATTCAATAACTTATAATTCGAATCACAAAAAGTCCATACACATCACCAAAAAACTCAGGTAGAGAAAGCATACACAACTATACTGTTCTTTTTGGTTTGTGAAAATCAGGCTGTGAGTTGATAGACTGAACTGATAAAAATCTGGCAAGCTAACTAATGCAGAAGTGACAAATTATGACTTCTTCCAAGTTCCAATTAGGATACATAATACCAACACAGAAGGCACATATTGTGTAGTTCATATCCCAAGAAGGACCAACTTCTAGATGTACCTTATATGTCACAGTCCAAAAGCCACACAAATGGCAAAATTCTTAGCCACTAATTGTGAACTTCAATTGCATTCATTTCCAACCCGGTTCAATTAAAAGGAACTAAACGATTAGTAAACCATTCAAAACCATGTAACTAACCTAATCCCACGCAGAACACATGATAAACCATTTTGCCCAGCTTGCCAGTCAGGACAAAGTTCAAGCAAAACAAGCATTTTGAAGGGAAAGTGCAAGCATTGAGTCTTAGCATTGTCTAACTTTATAATATTTTATTTTTTCAAAAGAATAAAGAAATGCCACAACAGAGGTAAGCTAACACCATTTGCATCCAATCATTCTGGCTAATACTTCTCTTTCTTTGAACAGATAAGACTCAAATTTACTATAACTTTATTTGAAAATCACCACAGGAATAAAATTATATTTACCTTCACAGAATTGGGGACCAAACCCTTGTATAATGCTCTGAAACCCTCATGCCTAACAGTTTTCCTGAATGCATCAACCATGCTGGTATATTCAAGAGAAGCCTAGTTCCTCCCATCACCAGTGACAATTGAGGAAGCATCTTTCCAACCCACCATCTGCATTCTTCGGCGAATGACATCAAGAGGGTAAGCAACTTTTTGACCCAAAGTTCCAGCAGCAGCCCCGCATGCAAGTCTTGTTGTCACACTTAACTCAAAATCTTGGACTAGTCCAAAAGGATTGGTACACAGCAAAGTTGAGACCCACATACGGAACCTGCAAATACAAAATGACAGTTTGACTTCCACATACAGCAGAGACATAAGCCTAAAAATTTGTCCAAGGTTACAAAAGAAACGTGGCATCCCATGGTAATTGTACCAAAAGAGTATAATAAATATAGAGTATCTAGCGAAACGAGATAATTCATGGTCTCAAAAGATATTCATAGTACACAGTAAACATAATTATTAACACAACCATAAATACGATGTCCAGGATGATGATATGAACTGGACTGGTACTAAAATTTTGGCTTTTTATTTCTTTTATACAGGAGATCAACAACATATATGTACAATCATCATAGCTGCAAATCATGAGCAATGATACACTATAAGAATTTAGGGAAAAAATGTACTTACAACTCCTATTACTGAAGGAAGCCAGCCCTTGTAAAGAGCTCTTGGGCCTTCTTCCCGAAGCACAGTCGACAGAGCGTGGAACATTCCCCTGTACTGATAAGAAGACTTCTCTGTCTGCATATATAAGCCAAATGCAGAGAAATCAAAATAATTGAAAAAGGTAATTGCAGATCCTACAGCATAATCATGTAAAACCTATGAAATTTAAGATGAAAACACAGGGACAGCTCCTGAGGGTTTGAATGAACTTTCATTTCTTATATTAAAAAGTCCAACTAAAATCTGTAGTGGAAAACAAATTCATGAAAAAAAGAAATTACTAAAATCCTTTCATGGCTTCAGTGTCAAATTTTCAGAAAAAAATTGAATCCAGAAACAAAAATCTTAGAAAATTATTTGGAAAAACTTTGCTGTTTAAAGAAAAAGAGTTAAAAAGATGATACCTGCACAGTTAGCCTGCCTCGTACCATATCCATAGGATATGTGGCAGACATGGCAATTATGCCAGCGCATGCTCCAGCTCCAAGACGTAAAAGAGGAGTGAGTTGTGCATCTTCTGCAAAGGATAACAACTAAACAGTTACTCAAATGACCCTTCTATTCTCTATCAAATACCATCTATTGCTAAATTTCAAAAAATACTTGGTATTTTGAGAATATACAGTCGCAGCAATAGTAAGTTGTCTAGAAAATAAAAGGAGTTAATTCTCCTAGACATCCAAATAACAATTAAAAATAGACCTTCTATATCCCAATCTAATATTTGAGAAATGCAAAGTCTATTGTAAGTATAGCAAATGCACAAATGGCAACAGATCAATAAAAAAAATAAAACAAAAAATTGACCTACCATTCCCAGTTTGCTGTCGATAGAGAAACAGAATTCCCCTGTTCAAAAATCACTACGACCAATTAGGAAAAGGTAAACTAAATTGAACGAATGGCCTTTCTCAAACAGTTGCATCAAAGTATTCAACTAAATTAAAAGGGCTTAAAAGAATTGCAGGAATTCCTTCCTAAAATAACATAAGCTGCACAACTGAAAATGGTGATTAGAAGTATCGACATTCCTTCTTTGCAGAGCTCACTTAGTAATGTTGTTGTACATGATTCAGCACTTGTTTTAAAGTGATTTTTTTTCTTGCGGATTTTCCACTTAGCAATGTTTTTATATATGATTTGGCACTTGTTTTAAAGTGATTTCTTTTTATCTCTTGTTGACAAAGTCATTAACTGTAGAATGCAAACAACTGAAACAACCGAACCATTTACTACCTGCAATTTCTGAATTAATGCAATCTTAACATAACAAAAGACTACAAGCAAGTTATGCTGTCACATGTAACATATGCAACTTTTATATAGAAGCTGCCGACAAAGGGATCATATAGAGTTGACAAGTCACGACCAACAATTTCAGTTTTATCAGATAAAACACATTTCACCAATTTAGATAAACATTATTGTCGACCTTGTTTTTTGGTCGACGAGAGCCCAAAACCCAATACCTGCAATCAATGTGAAATAAAATAGAAAACAAGAGAAAGTAGCAGAGAATAATAACACACCAAGATTTTTAACGTGGTTCAGCCAATAAGCCTACGTCCACGACTGTCTCTCAATATTTCTGCAGAGTGACAGTATAATATTTTCTGTGTCTCTTTGTTACAATAAATTCAGTCTCCTCTATTTATAGAGAAAGAGACGTTACAGTTTAGGTAGAGATAAAATAGGAAGAGAATCTTGAATTAATTACACTTCCTAATCAGTTAGAGTAAAATCAAGAAACTGATTCGTAAAGCTCGGGATTACGTTGACTCGGTTTAAATTTGAATGAACTTCCAATTCTGATGAGAGAATTACGATCAAATCGGGTCACTGCCTTTTCTGGAAAACTTCCTTTTGTAATTGTTCATTGTACGAGCTAGAGCCTGTCTTGGATGACCTCGAGCTAGACCCTGCTCTGAGTAACGAGCTGGATGCTAAGGAGCTGAGAGCTGAGAGCTCCATCCTGCTAGCTGTGAGCTGGAGGTAGCTAGCTGCGAGCTGCGAGCTAAATGCTGAGACCCGAGAGCTGAGAGCTCATCAGCGAGCTGAAACCTGAGAGCTCATCAGTGAGCTGAGAGCTGAAAGCTGGGTTCGTTCTTTGGATCTTAGGTTTTGTCTATTGGATCAACCCTCTGGGTCAGTTCATTGAGCTTTTACCAGCCCATTTACACAGCCCAAATTATACCCACAACATTAGCCCCCCAGCTCTCAGTTCGATCTTCGGACTGGGAGTTATAGCTCGCTAGTAAAAGCCGATGCGTTACTATTTATTGTGCTGCCTTTTCAGATTCTTTCCCATCACTTGACTCATGGTGACTATTTGGGTTAAATGTTTACTCGCTGCATTTCAGGCCACTATGAGAGCGATGAAGTGGTTGGGGCTTCAAGTCTTCGAGGAGAAGAAATAGCTTGAAAAAGTTGTCTGGCAAGCTCCCGTTCACGATAATGGAAGCTGAGAGATCACAAATCCTTCGAGTCAAGCTGATGAATGCTGAGGAAGCTAGGAGGAGGAGGCTGAAGACGCTTTGATCGTAGCGAATTGAAGTTGAATAGCTAGCTGAAGCTGCTGAGTAGCGAGCTGTAGTTGCTGAAGCTGCTGAATAGCTAGTTGAATCTGTTAAATAGCTAGCTGAAGTTGAATAGCTAGCTGAAGCTGCTGAGAAAGAGGTTGCCAAAGCTCACTCCACAAGATCATCTGATGGGAGCTTTAGAAATTGCTGATTTTGATGCGACGTAGCTCGGAAGTCATAGTTCGCAGATTACAACTTGTTGATTTTGTCGAGCTAAGTAGCGGGTCGGAACTTCGGCTAACATAGTGAAATTGAGTTGTCTAGAGGGTTGAGATCTCCGCTAATAGCATAATTGAACTGTCCAGAGGGTTGAGACCTCAGCTAACAGTACAATTGATGGAGCTATCCAGAGGGTTGAAACCTCAGCTAACAACACAATTGATGGAGTTGTCCAAAGGGTTGAGACCTCAGCTAACAGCATAATTGATGGAACTGTCCAGAGAGTTGAGACCTCAGCTAACAGCACAATTGATAGAGCTGTCCAGAGGGTTGAGACCTCAGCTAACAACATAATTCTAGTCAAGCTATATTCAGTAAGTCAGACCTCAGCTAATATATCAAGACTTAATTAAACTTCTCAAAGAAAAATTTGATAGAGCGGTCACTGGCCATCGACAAGGGAAATTCATAGCTTTTATTAATTTCATATATTGAATTACAAGTTAGAGACATGACCTATTGAGTGTAACTGCGTTGTGAATGCACTACGGGTTTTATGTCTCTTTTAGGGCCTCACTGGGGCTGCAATTATACTGGCTATAAAGGTTGTTAAGGTCGCGGACTTGCCGGTTGAATCACATAATCTCTCAAGCGGCCTTTCTTGACTAAGTCCTCAATGATGTCTTTTAGTTCCCAGTATTGTGAAGTATTGTGCCCAACTTCATTATGATAGTCACAAAACCTGCTCTTGTTTGTGAACCTAGCAAGAGTTTTCATGGGATTGGGTTTCCCGAAGTCCTCTCTCTCTCTCTCCATTGCAAAGATCTTGTCCTGTGTATATGATAGGGTGATGTCATGACGACATTGATGCTGAGGTCGCTCATTTCTTGGTTCATTCTTAGCCTTCTTAGCGATCTGACTATTTGCACTGTTACTCTAACTTTTACCTCCGTTCCCACCCTTGCTTATTTTATTCAACTGGTTGAAACTGCCCAGTTCATCTGCTTGGTTAGACTTTTTGAAGCCAAAGGTTTCCTCCCATCTAATCTCCTTGACAGCTCGCTCGTAGAACTCGTCCAGGTCTTTTACTGGAGACTTGTAGATGTTCTTATAGAGCTTCCCATCCTTGTGAAGCCCAGCTGAGATCGCGGTTAGGATGCTTTCATGTGAGAGATTCTCCACATTAGTGACCTCACGTCTGAACCTGGTAATGTAGTCCTTCAAGGACTCGTTCTGTTGTTAAAAGATTGTAGCGAGGTGGCAGGGTGGTGCGAGCTGTCTCTTCAGAGCTCGGTACTAGTTGATGAATTTTTGCTGCCAACTACCTATACTGCGAGCTGGAAGACTCTTGAACCAAGTCAGCGGAATGTCGCCCAAAATGGCCGAGAAAACACGACATTTCACTAAGGGGTTGGACGTCTGTAGGTCCATCTGTATATTGAAAGCATCTAGATGGTCGTAGGGGTCACTATCCCCATTATAAGGTGAAATGTTAAGGAGTTTGAACTTGGGAGGGAGAGGTTGTAACTCGATCTCCCTAGTGAAATGAGACCTCTCCTCATTCTGATGGCGTTGGTTTGGAGAGTCGGGGAGTGCTTCAAGTTGCTGGACCCTTTGAAAGAGCTCTTCTAATACTGGGTTTTGAGGGTTATATCCTCTCTCGAGCTCGCGAACTGGGGAGCTGCGATCTGGCATATATTCTAGACGAGACCTTGGTGAGCTCCTAGCTCCACGAGCTCTACGACCTTCAATTCTGAAATGCGAGCTAGAGGAATGAACTGAGTTAGCAGGTCGTGGCTGATCTCTGAGTGGCCTTTCAGGAGCTGGTACTTCTTCTAACTGCTGCTGGTAAATTTCTCTAAAGGCAGCGACCTCGGATCTAGGTGCGTTTCGAGCTTGGGCTTGTACCAGTGCCCTGATTGCCTCGGTGAGTTGCTGCACTGTGTTCTTTAATACTTCTTACCGTTGATGCCATACATGTAGCCCCCCGGTTATAGAGTCTAATGGTGCTGGCTGGCGAGAGGCTGGTGGAGGTATACCTACAACAACACCTGTTATGGGGGCGTGAGAGGTGCCTGACATGGGCACGGTAGCATTCTCCATCGGTTGGACATCATGCTGCTGTTGGTCTGTCTGCCTCTCTAGCTGATCAGCCACCGCATCTGACCTTTTGGTTGCTCTTCATAACTTAAAGATTGCAGTCTGAGCCATTCCTCTAGCGCAAAAATGTCAACGTTGTTTTCTGGTTGACGATAGCTCAAAACCCAATACCTGTAATCAATGTGAAATAAAATAGAAAACAAGAGAAAGTGGCAGAGAATAAGAATAACACACCAAGATTTTTAATGTGGTTCAGCCAATAAGCCTACGTCCACGAGTGTCTCTCAATATTTCTACAGAGTGACAGTATAGTATTTTCTGTGTCTCTCTGTTACAATAAATTCAGCCTCTATTTATAGAGAAAGAGGCGTTACAGTTTAGGTAGAGATAAAATAGGAAGAGAATTCTGAATTAATTACATTTCCTAATAAGTTAGAGTAAAATTAGGAAACTGCTTCGTAAAGCTCGGGATCACGTTGACTCAGTTTAAATTTGAATTAACTTCCAATTCTGATGAGAGAATTACGATCAAATCGGGTCATTGCATTTTCTGGAAGACTTCCTTTTCTAACTGTTCATTGTACGAGCTAGAGTCTGTCTTGGATGACCTCGAGCTAGACCCTGCTCTGAGTAACGAGCTGGATGCTGAGGAGCTGAAAGCTAAGAGCTCCATCCTGCTAGCTGTGAGCTGGAGGTAGCTAGCTGCGAGCTGCGAGCTAGATGCTAAGATCTGAGAGCTGAGACCTGAGAGTTGGGAGCTCATCAGTCAACTGAGACCTGAGAGCTAGGAGCTCATCAGCGAACTGAGACTTGAGAGCTCATCAGCGAGCTGAGAGCTGAGAGCTGAGTTCATTCTTTAGATCTTAGGTTTTGTCTATTGGATCAACCATCTAGGTCAGTTTATTGAACTTTTACCAGCCCATTTATACAGCCCAAATTATACCCACAACAATTATAAAATTAATCTAAATGAGTAAAATCAATGCAGCATTAAAATTTATAGGAAATTATACTTAGAAGCTTATATGCTTTTATGTTTTGACGAATCTTCTCCCTTACTCTTTTTTCTTGCTCTTTCTCTGCTTTCTTGGAGGCTAAGAAGCTGTGAAAGATGAAGTGCATCTGGAAGTCAAAATGAAAACAATATGATGTATTGTTTGGAAAATGGGGAAAATAAAAAGCCTTAAAGCTTAAAACCATCGACAATAACTGGAATAAGACAGACCATTTTCCTTCATTTTCTTTTGCAGTTCGTTTTGCCTCAAGTAGTTCTTTAACTGCTCGAATCCTTTCCTATAAATAATGTAGTTGGTAAGTAAGTCAAATAGCAAGCAAATATGCAGCATAGTGACATATAATTATATCAAATTGACATGTACAATCAAGCATGGCTAATTAAATACAGTTCTATGAAAATTCATCCAGGTAACAGCTATATGTATTTAAGAGCATCACTAACGTGCAGTAATCATGATACAGAGGAATGTTCCTTAGGCAGTCAAGAAGCTTTCCTGAAAGTAAATAGCAGAACCTTTGATTTCTTTAAGTTTGAATTCCTATGAAATACAAACCTTTGTATTTCATATGACAACAATGACATTTCTGTAAATAGAAGAATCTAGCATTTCTGTTAGAAGAAGGCTAAGAAAATAATCTCACACTTTCCAAATCATGATTGCATACTCTCAACAATATCTTAAGGAAAATACAAAAATAAAAGAAAAAGGGAAGGGAGACTTAACAACACTGACCTAAAGTAGGTAATTTATCTTACTGAATCTTATGCCTGAATAAGAGAGCAAGGGAGAGAAGGAGAGAGAGGATCACAACTTCTCCATTGGATCCCCTAAAGGCTAAAAATGAAATTTCAAATTAAACAATTATCAGGGGTAGATCATATGCAAACTACCTTGTCATTTTCTCTTTCCAATTTATTTTCTTCTTCTTCTTGCTTCTGGTGAGCCCAGTCCCTAGTAATGAGAAACGTTAATGACAACAAAAAGTATAAAATGGGAAGGAGAATTAGATGTCAATTTGAAAACACACACACACACACAGACAGATATCAAGCCAAAACTTATTGAAGGTACAGACAAAATCTATCTGTGATGAGACAAGAAGCAACAATCATTACAAAAAAGACTATTGGAGGAAAACCTTAGTTCTTGCAGTTTCATTTCTATTTCTTCAGTGGTATACTTTGGTCCAAAAGATTCGATTTCAATGTTGACTGCAACATGAATCAAATTGAAGAAATGAGACAAACAAAATCCCATGACATTACAAGAAAGATTAAGCCTTTTACATGTCTTATGCTACACTACTTAATTTAAGAACTTAATAATCCTCCTTGTTTCCTATCTACCTCTTTTCCACAAGATGATCTTCTCCACCAAGCCTTACAAAGCACCAAAATAAAGCTTAAAATTTTAAAACAATACACCAAAATGGACAAACAAGTTGATAGAAACGAAGAGGCAGATATGGAAAAATATGACAAGCTACAATTAGGTTCTTCAAAAATTAACCAAACCACCAGCAAATTCAGAGCTTTTCTCCACCAGAGAATTCACAAAGAGAGAAAATATCAAAGCTATATTATCCTCTAAAGTGTAAAAATAAATTATATTACACTTAAATGATAGCTTTACTAACTTTTCTCTAACTATTAGGTCAGCCAGACAAGATGTTCCTAGATCAAACCCTAACGTATTCTCAAGATATAAATGAAAAGAAGATATCATATTTCAAAATAGGCACTGCCTAGTGAACGTACCGCCCTAATTCAAAACCTAGTAAGTAGTTGTAGCCAATGAACGAGACTGAATGTATGAGTAGCACCATTATACATAAGGAGCAAACTTGTCCTGATTAAAAGATCATACCACAGACATTTGATCAATGTCTGCATCATTCTCGTGATCAATAATCCAATTTAAAGCATCCTTAATGCTAGCATTACCTTCAAAAACAAATTATATATGTTCACAAATGGAAACTCAAACTAAAGGCTTATGATATCGTCTTTATAAGCTCAACAATATTATCTCATAAGCTTACAAAGTCAAGTTCACTTAATATACACATACCATATACATGTAGAATCTGATTTATAAAGGCTCACCAGAATAATGAAAGGCCTTGGCTGCACACAAAAATGGGAATCCTAATACTTCAAGCTCCCTAAGCTGCTTCCCGTCTACTTTCAGAGCATTAATTTCTAAGTGAAAACACAAGATTACTAGTTAGGATGATTGATCAGATCATGATTTGAAAAAATTGAAGTCAAACTTAGATTGTGATGCAGGTCATCATTATTTTAAAAACTTAACATGAAACATACAAATATAGGGGAAAAAAAAGGGAGTACTGGATTGGGAGTCCATTGAAGAGGAGGAAAGCAAAATGGATTGGATATGGAAGAGAGATGAGGTTTTTTAAATGGAGTGGAGGTGCTTCTAGGGAAGAAGAAACCTTAGAAACGAAGCATTGTTGAGATTGTAAAGTGGTCATTGAAGATTCTAACTCAATAGAAAGCCCCCAGTTTCTTCTTCTTCTTTTTAATTATACTTTTTGGCTTTCTTGTTCACTATCACAAGCAAAGAACCTCTGTCCCCGCGCGTGCAACTTGCCAGCCTGTTTAAGCAGCGCCGTTTTAACCATCACTTCTCAATTCTTCATATCATACACTTTCAATGTTTCAAGAATTGCTTCATCACTAGACACCCAATTTCCATTTAAGTTTTCAAGTGAAAACGCCTTCATCACTAGGCATCCCTAAGTGGACCCATTCATGTTGAGCCCAGTGCTAGGCATGACGTAAGTTCTAATAACAAATAATACAAACTCATTCGGTAGAAACACATCTGTAAAAACTGGTTTTTACAAATAGTTTGTTTAAATACACAAGCACTTTCTTTGCTCAAACAAAGGATGTGCATGGTTCGTGTTGTGGGCCACTCAAAAGTATTAAGTGGCCGTTCCTTTTGTTGGCATCTCTCGTCCCTCTCTTGGGAGCTCTCCTCCCATTTTCGGGTGTCTTCATTTCGGATCAAACCTCAAGACCGCACCTCAATAAAACTTTATCTAGAGGGCTCGACAATATCACCTGGATTTGTAAATATTGTAACAGGTCAAACATTTGTTCAATAGGTTATAATCCCATGTTTTACTAATATGGAATCCTAATTAACCAATTATACTAAGTTCATACGAGATTCAGTTAGGCACATAACACATGGACCAAATAGTTTTGTAATTTTGAAATTTCTTTCTTTCTTTCTTTTTTTGGTATGTCTACTAAATTCTCTTTAAAGATTAAAAACATTGAGACTTAATATGATTTCAAGGGAGGAAAAAAAACGAAAAATTTTACTTTATTAAATGTATCGGTATTAGAGCTAAACTCACCATTGTTATGAAAGGTATGTTTTAGACAGAACTCTTTGCTATGACTACTTCTACTTCTCCAAATCTTTCAGCTTCACTTACTTCTCCTCTTCTTAAATCTCCCTCCTCTAAAATAGATAATTTGTATGAAATTACTTATGTTCATGATACTCAGCTTCTTCCAGATACTATTTCTCCTCTTCTTAATCCTTATTCTGCTTTTGCTAAACCCAGTTCTTCTTTTTCTGTAAAAACTCTTGTAAAACCCTCTCGAAAGTTTGTAAAAGAATATGTTCATTCTTATAAGTTTGATAAGTGTCATATTCCAGTATCTTCAGAAGAACAGTATGTTACTCTTGAAATTCCTCAGTCTTCTATTACTGAATGGATATCAGAAGGATACACTCATCTCCATTTTGGTGCCATTAGAGTTGCAGTCACGTATCATGGCAGAAAAGATCTTCCTGTTTCTTGCAGGATGGCTTTACTTGATACCAGTTACCAATATGCTTGTCTTGCTACTATCTAGACTACCCTTAATGCAGGCACTGTTATGCTCACTCTTAGACCAAATTACAACATGTCTCTTAAGGATGAATTTTGTTCCACAACTTTGCAAGTTCAGTTGCAGATTACAGGTGCAGTCCAGAAGGCTGGTTCTATTTCGGCAACATTCCATCACCAGATGATATGGAGAGTACAGTACCATGTTCTTGATCTTTCATTCTCATCTACTACAGATGCCTTACTGCTTATTATGGACTCATCTCATGTTCCTCATTGTACATCCATTCAAAGGCAGATCTCACGTGAGAAGCTTATTGAACTGTTACCAGAAGAGTGGATAACTTCTTATGAAAAACAGCACAAACCTCCAGCTCCGGTGTTTGCTAATGAATCTGTGATGTTCCAGAATCCAGACGGTACAACAACCATCGAGTTCATAAAGCCAAGAGAACCTAGTGCTCCTCCTCATGAATTTCATACTCAGTTCATGATTCATCCAGTAAGTACTTTCAACCCTTCTTTTCCTGAACCACAAGTCCAACATGTTACCCCTACAGGTCAGCCTATTTACTATTTCACTTATCCAGATGGTCATAGTCATTATGATCTTGAATGCCAATGTCGAAGTTGTAAAAAGGCTTATGGAAAACAAAACCAAATTTCTATTGTTTCCCAAAAACCTTCTAAACCAAAATCCATTTACCAACTCTGGCTTGAAGGAGACCCTACTGTAGGTCCTTTAGGAGAACCTTCGGGAAAATATGAGTATATTGTCAGATACTCTGATCCTCCTAAACACCTTCCAGTTACTAATCCCACATGGGATGATGATCAGCTTTCCTTACAGCCTCCTCCTGATTCAGAGGTCACTCTTTCTACTTCCCAAACAAAGCCTCCCTTACCCTATTACAAGAAATGTCTTGATTGGATTTCAAACACACTTTCCTCTAAAATCCTGTAAAATCTCTCAGAAATAGGTTGTTAAGAATTCTACCCAGCCACCAATAGTTCCCTCAATCATGATGTTTCAAAACCCTTCTCATTCCTATGATACTGATTTCCCCTCTCTTGATGAAACAGTTACTCAAAAACCAAAAGTGACTCCATCCCAAGTTGTTTAACCTGATGGTTCGCTCAAATCCATCTCTCAAGTAGAAGCTGTTCTGAATTGGCAATTAGAAAATGTCATTGCTCAGAATAAAGTCATGCACAGAATTGAGTCAAAGCTTAATCATTTGCAAGCTCAGACATCTACAGCTGCTGAAAGAACTGCTCAAGTGATTCAACAGTTGCAACAGAGAATGACTCAGCTTCATAATGACTTGATCCATTTCATTCAGACAAATCAAAGCTTCACAATTGCTTTCACACAAAAAGATGCAAAAATGAGAAATCTTAAAGCTCAGCTCGCGTCTCTTCAACTAGATCTTTATAAGCAGACTTTTCATGCTCCATCGCCTACTCCTATTTACAATCCTTTTGAAGCGTCCAGCAATACGTGGTCTTTCCCACAGAAAAATTTTCCAAAGGTTAGTCAACCATTTGCTCCACGAGAAACCAGATCAGAAGTAGATATTGTATTTGGCACTACTTATCGCCTATATGCTAAACTCAAAGAACAACAAGAAGCTCAACAGGCAGAATGGAAAAGACAGAAACATCTGACTCGAAGAAAAGGCAAGTCTAAGGTGGTCCCTTCTCAACATAGTTTTAGTTCCCAGTTCCAAAGTAAACAAGAAGATCAGCATATGATAACTCAACCAAATTTGATCTCTTAGACTTTACAAGAAATGGGCTCTTCCCAAATCCCATATATTCCACCTCCAACTCCACTTCCTTATTCCTCAGACCCTTTTGAATCCACTTCAGATGCCCCTGACACTTCAGTCCCATCTACTCCTGCTAGCTTTTTCCCAACCTCTCCCCTTGAATCTTCACCTCATATTCTGACAACTTCTTCAGGTCATTCTTCTGATGATGATAATTTCAGTACTACCGGTTATGCCTTATATCCTCAATTCATGAATACTAAACCTCAGATTCATAAAGAAAATGCCAGTACCAAAACTGAACTTCCTCAACAAGTTCCTCTTGCACAACCACAACCACCCCCTCAGAATAATAACACTTCCAAACTGTTCACCTTCACCCTGGATGATGTTCCATTTTCAAAATGGCGAGACAGAATTTTTGAGTTCCAAGCATGGTTGCAGATAGAAATGTTAAAACCACATGCTCAGCTTCAACAAATTCTCACTTAGTTTGCTACCAGATTTACAGGTACATTGAGAGAGTGGTGGTAAGAATTAGATGAGTACAGACAAATTCAATTTTGTAAACTCCCTGATCTCAATCAAGCACTCTTTGTTCTCTACAATGAATTTTGTGGCAGACCTCAAGCTCATGAAGCAAAAATGAGAGAAGAATATTTCCAAATGAAATGTTGTTCGATCAAGAAGAAAGATCTTGATCGGCATTATCAACAGATGCTAAAAAGATTTCATGCTCTTCATGGAATTGATGATCCAAACATGAAGCGGACATTCTTATCCTCTATCCCAGAATCCTTGTCCCAGGAAGCTACAAAGATCATGCAGACACAAGATAAGTCACTCCAACAATGTGCTCTTGGTGAAATCTATCAGTTTGTCCTCATTGCATTGGATAAACTTTGTGCTCAGAAGAAATTTTTTGAAGATTATCTGTAACGCTCTAAGCAATTGACAAAAGTGTCAAATGCCAGATTTGCAGATTAAATACAAAAATCCAAACCAGTGCAGCTGTTTTACAAGAAAGAAGCATCATTTCTTCAAGGCAAAATCCCACAAGAAAAAATCTTTTTCATCCTCTCGTAGACCAAAGTTTAGAAGATTTCTCCGATGAAAACCTTTTAAACAGAGATCGACTAACAAATGTTATCTTTGTCATAAAAAATGTCATTTTGTAAAAAATTGTCCCAACCAAAAGAAGAAATCCCAACAGATGGTGCAATACCTCACTCAAAAAGGTATTTCCCTTTCTGATGATGAAATTGAAGATTTGTTTTCCGTTCATGATGATCCTACTCCTCAAGACATTCTTCAGTTTGATCAAATTTCGGAATTCACCTCCGATTCTGACAGCTCTTCTAGTTATCAGATCCAATATTCCATCCAACTAGACAAACCAACCATTCCCTCAGCTATGATAAACCTTTTTCCTACCAAATATGTCAAACTCATTCCCATTATCGCATTCGTTGATACCGGTGCTTTCACCTCCATCCTAAATCCAGACATACTCCCTTTCTCTTATTGGCAACCACATAAAGTAAAATTTCAAACTGCCAATAACACATCTTTCATAGTCACTCTGATTAGTAAACCTTTTCTTTTTGAAATATTTGTTGGATGTACTGTCACTCAGAAAGTCATAGGATCACATTTACCCCAAAAAGACATTGTTTTTGGATTTGATTTATATTCCAAACTCCCTGCTCTCAGAATCTTTCGTGATGGTTTTCGGTTTAAACATCATTTTAAACTATGGACTTCTACTCTCAGTCTTTACTCTCAGCAACCATCCATTGACTTTACAAAAATTCAACATTAGATTATCCAAGATTCTTGCTCGGAAACACATTCTGACTTCCTCCACAAATGTTCTCATCCTCTCGGGCAAAACCCTGATTTCTTTGTTCTACTTCATTCCACTTAAATGAAGATATCAACCCGACCAAAGCAAGCCATTCAGGCTTGAATCCAGAACATCTCATGCTTGCAAGAACATAATGTTCCCAGTTGCAACAGCAAGATCTTATTGAGCCAACAAGTTCAAAATGGGCATGTGAAACCTTTTATGTAAACAAAAGATCTGAACAAGTTCGTGGAAAGTTGAGACTAGTCATCAATTACAAACCTCTTAAACAGTTTCTCCAAGATGATAAGTTTCTCTTACCCATAAAATAAACTTTGTTTGCTTATCTTTCAAATGCTCACATTTTTTCAAAGTTTGATTTGAAAGCTGGATTTTGGCAATTATGAATTCACCCAGATGACAAATATAAAATTACATTTTGCATTCCAGATCATCATTTTCAGTGGAAAGTTTTACCATTTGGTTTAAAAACAGCTCATTCTTTGTTTCAGAAAGCAATGACAAGAATCTATGCTCTCATACTTCATAGTGCACTCATCTACATAGATAACATCCTTCTCTTCTCCAAAAATGAGCAAGAACATTTGCAGCTCCTCCAACAGTTTGCCCAAATTACCAAAGATTATGGTATTATGCTTTCAGCCAAAAAGATGGAAATTGCTCATAAATAGATCACTTTCCTTGGCATGCAAATCTCTTAAGGAAAATATCATCCTCAACCTCACATTGGACAAGAACTACTCAAGTTCCCTGATCAATTACAGACTAAGCAAGAAATCCAATAGTTCCTTGGTCTTGTTAATTATGTCAAGACATTCATACCCAATGTTGCGGCTCTTACCAAGCCTTTAACTGGGTTACTACAGAAGCATCCTCCTCCATGGAGTTCTTAGCAAACTCAAGCAGTCCAACATATCAAACGAGTTTGTTAACATCTACCTCCCCTTCATATCCCTTCTACAGGTACTCGTGTTTTGCAGACTGATGTCAGTGAAAAATTTTGGGGTGTTGTTCTCTTTGAATAATCAGAACAATGTATCAGACACATCTGTGCTTATCAAAGTGGAAGTTTCAAATCCAGTCAGCTCCATTACCATTCAACATTTAAAGAAATCTTGGCAGTTAAAAATGTTATCGAGAAATTTGAATTTCATTTAATTGGTCAACACTTTATAGTGGAGACTAATATGAAATCTTTTTCTCAAATGTTCCAGTTCCATAAGAAGATATTGCATAATCAACTTCTTCTTCGATGATTAGAATGGTTCAGCAAATACTCTGTCACAGTCAAACACATCAAAGGTACCTTCAATTTCTTGGCAGATTATCTTTCCCGTCCAATCCAAAAAGACTCTGTTTTACCCCCTGTTTTTATGTTTCAACCATCTTCATCCTTTCTAAAAATCCCATGTTCAGAAATTCCAGAATTCACAGAGCCCCTTCAATCAAATTTTCCAACAGAACGAATTAAGGAATTGTTGTTCTCAAATCAATATAGATGTATCCAAACCCATGGTCAGATTTTCCATAAAACTCTTGGTGTTCATCCTGTTTACCCGTTTTCACATGTTCTTTCTCTCCCAACCCAGTCACATTTCCCTTATTTTATATTCCCTTTAGAGTTGCTTTATTTTCTCTGGTGTCTTAGTCATCTTTATCATTTTGCTATCGAAGTCCCTAATAATCTTTTCAAGCTCACTCTCACATGGAGTCATGAATCCTTAGAAGATTTAGACAGTTATTTTGTTTATTTTCTTTCAAGGTTAAGTCACTCACTGAGTGAAAAATAATGGTCAAAAGTTCTTCTTCCCAAACACTGGTCAGATTTTCCATAAAACTCTTGGTGTTCATCCTGTTTACCCGTTTTCACATGTTCTTTCTCTCCCAACCCAGTCACATTTCCCTTATTTTATATTCCCTTTAGAGTTGCTTTATTTTCTCTGGTGTCTTAGTCATCTTTATCATTTTGCTATCGAAGTCCCTAATAATCTTTTCAAGCTCACTCTCACATGGAGTCATGAATCCTTAGAAGATTTAGACAGTTATTTTGTTTATTTTCTTTCAAGGTTAAGTCACTCACTGAGTGAAAAAAAATGGTCAAAAGTTCTTCTTCCCAAACACTAGTCTGTCTTAGTTTTCCACCATTTTTTTTTCACTCGTCCAGAAGGTCTCTATTTTTCAAAATAAGAATTTAAATTAATTGAGCAGAACCCTCTTACAGTCTTTAATGGTCAGCTCAATTATGCAGCCCGCATCAGACCCATCTAAAAAAAGCTTTTTGAAAAAAATCAAATCATTCCAGATGAATTATGGCCAACCTTATCTGATGATGCCCCGTGGGATCGTTTTTCTCAATCTTATCTTGATACTCTGTCCCAGGCAAGAAATCAATATGTTGACTCTTTAGTATTTCATTTTTCAACCTAAGAAGATTTTCTTGCATGGTACTTTTCAGATTCCCAACCAGAAACATGGCAGACAGAAGATCTCCAACAAACAAAAAGAGATATAATGAAGAAAAAAAGAAAAGAAAGAAAAATGATGATGCAGGTCCCAGCACTAGAAAAGAAAAAGATATTAATCAGTTAGCTACGGTGTCCTTGTCTGATAATGACACTCCCACTTGTGACTTTGATTTTTGTCCTGAACATGGCCCATATTTTTATTGCCTCAGGCATTAGTAATACATGCATTCCACATGGATATGTCATATTTGTGATGCTATTGATTCAGATGATGAAGATCATGTCAATTGCAACTTATCCACATCTTTATGATTGCTCGTCATAATTGCAGTTCCTATTGACAGATTCCATCTTATCCGTTCTATCTCTCCAAATCAAAAAGGTTGTTCAAGTTTGTCAAAAGTTTGATAATTGTGTGGGTCCTTTGTGTTTGTAATAATTAAATTTGTAATCATGTTATTTGACTTTTTCATATGTATTATTGATGTATGATGTTATCAGTGATGAAAGTTTGTTTGTTTTGTTCCCAAGTCATTCAGCTTTATATTGGCTCCGTTTCTCAATTGTAAGATATAAAGTCTTTTAGCAATAAAATTACTATGTTTTCTGGCTAAACTTCTCATGTCTGTCTGAAACACCTAAAGTAGTAATGGTGAGGTATCTCAAAATACTGAAATAAGGAAAAAAATTACCTGGTTTTTTATCGGAGTACCAGCATTGATGACACTGACTGCCCTAAATCTCTTATCAAAATGGGACTTACTAATCAGGTCGGTCTCTTTCCATTTCTAGAGATAACTCATAAAAAGAGAGTTCACTGGATTGATACCAAACTACTTGAGAGTAAGAACAAAAATAAAGAACCAGGTAATTTCTTTCCTTATCTCAGTATTTTGAGATACCTCACCATTACTACTTTAGGTGTTTCAGACAGACATGAGAAGTTTAGCCAGAAAACATAGTAATTTTATTGCTAAAAGACTTCATATCTTACAACTGAGAAACGGAGCCAATATATAGCTGAATGGCTTGGGAACAAAACAAACAAACTTTCATCACTGATGACATCATACATCAATAATACATATGAAAAAGTCAAATAACATGATTACAAACTTTAATTATTACAAACACAAAGAACCCACACAATTATCAAACTTTTAACAAACTTGAACAACTTTTTTGACTTGGAGGAATAGAACGGATAGGATGGAATCTGTCAATAGGAACTGCAATTATGACAAGCAATCATGGAAATGTGGATAAGTTACAATTGACATAATCTTCATCATCCGAATCAATAACACCACAAATATGACATGTCCATGTGGAATGCATGTATTGTTGATGTCTGAGACAATAAGAATCTGGGTCACATTCAGGACAAAAATCAAGAGTCATAAGTGGGAGTGTCATTATCAGACAGGGACACCGTAGCTAACTAATTAATATCTTTTTCTTTTCTAGTGTTGGGACCTGCATCATCATTTTTCTTTCTTTTCTTTTTTTCTTCATCATATCTCTTTTTCGCTTATTGGAGATCTTCTGTCTGTCATGTTTCTGGTTGAGAATCTGAAAAGTACCATGCAAGAAAATCTTCTTGGGTTGAAAAATGAGATACTAAAGAGTCAATATATTGATTTCTTGCCTGAGACAGAGTATCAAGATAAAATTGAGAAAAACGATCCCACGGGGCATCATTAGATAAGGTTGGCCATAATTCATCTGGAATGATTTGATTTTTTTTCAAATAACTTTTTCTGGATGGGTCTGATGCGGGCTGCATAATTGAGCTGACCATTAAAGACTGGAAGAGGGTTCTGCTCAATTAATTTAAATTCTTATTTTGAAAAATAGAGACCATCTGAACGGGTGAAAAAAAATGGTGGAAAACTAAGACGGACCAGTGTTTGGGAAGAAGAACTTTTAACCATTTTTTTCCACTCAGTGAGTGATTTAAACCTTGAAAGAAAATAAACAAAATAACTGTCTAAATCTTCTGAGGATTCATGACTCCATATGAGAGCAAGCTTGAAAAGATTAGTAGGGACTTCGATAGCAAAATGATAAAGATGACTAAAACACCAGAGAAAATAAAGCAACTTTAAGGGGAAAATAAAATAAAGGAAATATGATTGGGTTGGGAGAGAAAGAACATGTGAAAACGGGTAAACGGGATGAACACCAAGAGTTTTATGGAAAATCTGACCATGGGTTTAGATACATCTATACTGATAAGAGAATAACAATTCTTTAATTCGTTCTGTTGGAAAATTTGATTTAAGGAGCTCTGTGAATTCTGGAATTTTTGAACATGGGATTTTTGAAAAGGATAAAGAGGGTTGAAACATAAAAATAGGGGGTAAAACAGAGTCTTTTTGGATTAGACAGGAAAGATAATCTGTCAAGAAATTGAAGGTACATTTGATGTGTTTCACTGTGAAAGAGTATCTGCTGAACCATTCTGACCATCGAAAAAGAAGTTGATGAGACAATTTCTTCTTATGGAACTGGAGCATTTGAGAAAAAGATTTCATATCAGTCTCCACTATAAAGTGATGACCAATTAAATAAAATTCAAATTTCTCGATAACATTTTTAACTGCCAAGATTTCTTTAAATGTTGAATGATAATGGAGCAGGCTGGATTTGAAACTTCCACTTTGATAAACACAAATGTGTCTGATACCTTGTTCTGATTGTTCAAAGAGAACAGCACCCCAAAATTTTTCACTGGCATCAATCTGCAAAACACGAGTACCTGTAGAAGGGATATGAAGGGGATGTAGGTGTTGACAAACTCGTTTGATCTTTTGGACTGTTTGAGTTTTACTAAGAACACCAATGAGGAGGATGCTTCTGTAGTAACTCAGATAAAGGCTTGGTAAGAGCTGCAACATTGGGTATGAATGTCTTTACATAATTAATAAGACCAAGGAACTGTTGGATTTCTTGCTTAGTCTGTAATTGATCAGGGAACTTGAGTAGTTCTTGTCTAATGTGAGGTTGAGGATGATATTTTCCTTAAGAGATTTGCATGCCAAGGAAAGTGATCTGTTTCTGAGCAATTTCCATCTTTTTGGCTGAAAGCATTATACCATAATCTTTGGTAATTTTGGCAAACAGTTGAAGGAGCGACAAATGTTCTTGCTCATTTTTGGAGAAAAGAAGATGTCATCTATATAGATGAGTGCACTATGAAGTATGAGAGCATAGATTCTGGTAATTGCTTTTTGAAACAAAGAATGAGCTATTTTTAAACCGAAGGGTAAAACTTTCCACTGAAAATGGTGATCTGGAATGCAAAATGTAGTCTTATATATGTCATCTGGATGAACTACTAATTGCCAAAATTCAGCTTTCAAATCAAACTTTGAAAAAATGTGAGCATTTGAAAGACAAGCAAACAAAGTTTATTTCATGGGTAAGGGAAACTTATCATCTTGGAGAAACTGGTTGAGAGGTTTGTAATTGATGACTAGTCTCAACTTTCCATGAACTTGTTCAGATATTTTGTTTACATAAAAGGTTTCACATGTCCATTGTGAACTTGTTGGCTCAATGAGATCTTGCTATTGCAATTGGGAACATTCTGTTCTTGCAAGCATGAGATGTTCTGGATTCAAGCCTGAATGGCTTGCTTTGGTCGGGTTGATATCTTCATTTAAGTGGAATAGAAGTTGAACAAAGAAATCAGGGTTTTGCCCGAGAGGATGAGAACATTTGTGGAGGAAGTCAGAATGTGTTTCCGAGCAGGAATCTTGGATAATCTGATGTTGAATTTTTGTAAAGTCAATGGATGGTTGTTGAGAGTAAAGACTGAGAGTAGAAGTCCATGGTTTAAAATGATGTTTAAACCGAAGACCATCAGGAAAGATTCTGAGAGCAGGGTGTTTGGAATATAAATCAAATCCAAAAACAATGTCTTTTTGGGGTAAATGTGATCCTATGACTTTCTGAGTGACAGTACATCCGGCAAATATTTCAAAAAGAAGAGGTTTACTGATCAGAGTGACTGTGAAAGAGGTGTTATTGGCAGTTTGAAATTTTACTTTATATGGTTGCCAATAAGAGGAAGGAAGTATGTCTGGATTTAGGATGGAGGTGAAAGCACCGGTATCAACGAAGGCGATAATGAGAATGAGTTTGACATATTTGGTAGGAAAATGGTTTATCATAGCCGAGGGAATGGTTGGTTTGTCTGGTTGGATGGAATACTGGATCTAATAGTTAGAAGAGCTGTCAGAATCGGAGGTGAATTCCAAAATTTGATCAAACTAAAGAATGTCTTGAGGAGTAGGATCATCATGAACGGAAAACAAATTTTCAATTTCATCATCATAAAGGGAAATACCTTTTTGAGATTGCACTATCTGTTGAGATTTCTTCTTTTGGTTGGGACAATTTTTTACAAAATGACATTTTTTATGATAGAGATAACACCTATTAGTCGATCTCTGTTTAAAAGGTTTTTGTCGGAGAAATCTTTTGAACTTTGGTCTATGGGAGGATGAAAAAGATTTTTTCTTGTGGGATTTGGCCTTGAAGAAATGATGCTTCTTTTTTGTAGAACAGCTGCACTGGTTTGGATTTTTGCATTTAATCTGCAAATCTGGCCTTTAACACACTTTTGTCAATTGCTTAGAGCGTTACAGATAATCTTTAAAGAATTTCTTCTGAGCACAGAGTTTATCCAATGTAGTGAGGACAAACTAATAGATTTGACCAAGAGCACATTGTTGGAGTGACTTATCTTGTGTCTGTATGATCTTCGTAGCTTCTTGGGACAACAATTCTGGGATAGAGGATAAAAATGTCTGTTTCATGTTTGGATCATCAATTCCATGAAGAGCATGAAATCTTTTTACATCTGTTGATAATGTCGATCAAGATCTTTCTTCTTATACGAACAACATTTCATTTGGCAATATTGTTCTCTCATTTTTGCTTCATGAGCTTGAGGTCTGCCACAAAATTCATTGTAGAGAACAAAGAGTGTTGATTGAGATAAAGGAGTTGACAAAATTGAATTTGTCTGTACTCACTTAATTCTTGCCACCACTCTTTCAATGTACCTATAAATCTGGTAGCAAACTGAGTGAGAACTTGTTGAAGTTGAGCATGTGGTTTTAGCATTTCTGTCTACAACCGGTAGTACTGAAATTATCATCATCAGAAGAATGACCTGAAGAAGTTGTCAGAATATGAGGTGAAGATTCAAGGGGAGAGGTTGGGAAAAAGCTAGCAGGAGTAGATGGGACTGAAGTGTCAGGGGTATCTGAAGTGGATTCAAAAGGGTCTGAGGAATAAGGAAGTGGAGTTGGAGGTGGAATATATGGGATTTGGGAAGAGCCCATTTCTTGTAAAGTCTGAGAGATCAAATTTGGTTGAGTTACCATATGTTGATCTTCTTGTTTACTTTGGAACTGAGAACTGGAACTATGTTGAGAAGGGACCACCTTAGACTTGCCTTTTCTTCGAGTCAGATGTTTCTGTCTTTTCCATTCTGCCTGTTGAGCTTCTTGTTGTTCTTTGAGTTTAGCATAAAGGCGATGAGTAGTGTCAAAGACAATATCTACTTCTGATCTGGTTTCTCGTGGAGCAAATGGTTGACTGACCTTTGGAAAATTTGTCTGTGGGAAAGACCATGTACTGCTGGACGCTTCAAAAGGATTGTAAATAGGAGTAGGCAGTGGAGCATGAAAAGTCTGCTTATAAAGATCTTGTTGAAGAGACGCGAGCTGAGCTTTAAGATTTCTCATTTCTGCATCTTTTTGTGTGAAAGCAGTTGTGAAACTTTGATTTGTCTGAATCAAATGGATCAAGTCATTATGAAGCTGAGTCATTCTCTGTTGCAACTGTTGAATCACTTGAGCAGTTCTTTCAGCAGGTGTAGATGTCTGAGCTTGCAAATGATTAAGCTTTGACTCAATTCTATGCATGACTTTATTCTGAGCAATGACATTTTCTGATTGCCAATTCAGAACAACTTTCACTTGAGAGATGGATTTGAACGAACCATCAGGTTGAACAATTTAGGATGGAGTCACTTTTGGTTTCATCAAGAGAAGGGAAATCAGTATCATAGGAAGGGAAAAGGTTTTGAAACATCATGATTAGGGAAACTATTGGTGGCTGGGTAGAATTCTTAACAACCCATTTCTGAGAGATTTTACAAGATTTTGGAGGAAGTGTGTTTGAAATCCAATCAAGACCCTTCTTGTAACAGGGTAAGGGAGGCTTTGTTTGGGAAGTAGAAAGAGTGACCTCTGAATCAAGAGGAGGTTGTGAGGAAAGCTTATCATCATCCCATGTGGGATTAGTAACTGGAGGGTGTTTAGGAGGATCAGAGTATCTGACAATATACTCATATTTTCCCAAAGGTTCTCCTAAATGACCTACAGTAGGGTCTCCTTCAAGCCAGAGTTGGTAAAGGGATTTTGGTTTAGAAGGTTTTTAGGAAACAATAGGAATTTGGTTTTGTTTTCCATAAGGCTTTTTACAACTTCGACATTGGCTTTCAAGATCATAAGGACTATGACCATCTGGGTAAGTGAAATAGTAAATAGGCTGACCTATGTGGGTAACATGTTGGACTTGTGGTTCAGGAAAAGAAGGGTTAAAAGTACTTACTGGATGAATCATGAACTGGGTATGAAATTCAGGAGGAGGAGCACTAGGTTCTCCTGGCTTTATGAACTTGATGGTTGTTGTACCATCTGGATTCTGAAACATCACAGATTCATTAACAAACACCGAGCTGGAGGCTTGTGCTGTTTTTCATAAGAAGTTATCCACTATTATGGTAACACCTAAATTATAAAATCTACTTAAATTTAAACATACAATTAAATTCAAACTACACTTAAATTCAAATTTGAACTTTTTTTTTTTTTGAATATTAACTTATATTCAATAGAATACAACAACTAAGTTTAATAAACCTTAAATTCAAACACAATGTTAAGTTTGATAAACCTTAAATTCAAACACAATGTACAAATATCAAAATAACTCAAACAAAAAAAAAGGCTTTAAACTGCATAAAACATAGGCAATCTATTTAAAAAACCATCCAAATTTTTATTCATACACTTAAATAATCAATGAAAATTAAATGAATAAAATAGTAATATACAACATTTAAAAATTAATATAATAATAATAAAGTAAAAAAAAAAAAAAGATAACGTCGTGCGCTAGTCAAAACTGTTTGACTCATAGGAGTGACCAATCAGGAATCACCTAAGTTGGAGTGGGTACCCAGAGGTATTTGGGGCGGGACGGGTAGTTACAATGTTGAGACCTCGATTGGAAATGAGTCAAATGACAAATACTCCACTCTTGAGACACTTCCAAAAGGCGTTAAATTGTAGTTTAGGCTTCTTTTACTCGGGTAGTAAATCATATGTGAGGTTGTTCAAGCTTTGTTACTTACTAAAAGGAGAATGTATATACAAATCTTTGCTCCATTCATATTGATCAGATCAGTTAAAACATTGTAATCTTACTATTTAGACGTTAAAAATACAGAAACTAGCATTCTTATTTTGGATACCGTTTTGGTTTCTTTTTCTATCTTTTGAAGTGATAACAAAAATTCAAAGCAACAACAAGGTTCACAGTAACACAGAGGTAAATCAACTATTTTGAAGCCCTCAGCTTATGGAAGAAATAAACTGTTTGAATGAAGCAATGAAGTTACATAAACCAAGTGGCTTCTGCAAAGAACAGTGAATGACAATTTTTATTTTAATTTTAACACTAGAAACTCACTATTAAGAAACTTTAAACATGCAAAAACTAACAATCTAATTTTGGATACGATTTTAGTTTTCTTTTCAATCTTTTAAAAGAGATAACAAAAGTTTAAAGCGATAGTAAGGTTCACAGTAACACAGAGCTAAAATAATTATCTTGAAACCCTAGATCTACAAAAGAAATAAGCAGTTTGAATGAAACAATAAAAGTAAATCAATTGTACGAAAATATGGTACGATACGGGTGTATATACGCCTATACGGCCATATGGCACCCAAAACACCTAGGTATGCCCGTTTTGGAGACAAAAAATGATAAATTCCGTCTGTGGCGTACTATACGACCGTATTGACCCAATACGACCATATATTGATTTATACGGCCGGGTCGAGTCACTTAAAAAACAAATAGAAAATAGGTATATAAAGAAAACCAAAAATGCCCTAAAACGCCCTAAAACCTAGTCGGTCGACTCCCCTCTCTCACAAACCAGCTTTCTTTTCTTCTAACCAGTGATCTTCTCCTCTTTTTCGAACATTTCTCGCTCATTTCCATTGTTTCCTATGGCCGAACTAAAAATCTGACGACTTAAGTCAAATGACAATAGCTTCCTCCGGTGGCGGAACTGAAAATCCGGCAACTTAAGTCAAATAATAGTAGCTTCCTCTCTCTAGAACGGTGTGTCGATGCCTTCTCTCTTGATCTGGTTCTTTTCTGTTTTTGTTTGTGATTCAAGCATTCTGTTTCCTTTTTTGTAGAACGACAGTGGCTATGTTGTCATTTCTGTTTTTGTTTCTGGCCACCATTTTTCTTCTTCATCAGTTTCTGTTTCAACACGAAGAGCAGTAGCTATGTTTTTATGTTTAATTTTTTTTTTTTTTTTTTTGTATATAAACAAGCAGTAACTGTCATTGTTGTGATTCAGTGATTATAATGGCTAGTAAAAAAGATCCGACATGGAAGTATGGAGTTGAGATGGAAGCTGATAGGAAAAAAATTTATTTGGTGTATTTTTTGTTAGAAAGTAATGCGGAGGGGAGTGTTTAGGATGAAAGAACACCTTGCAAGTATCCAAGGGAATGTTTCCGTGTGTCCAGTTACTCCACCGGAAGTTAAGGAGGACATCAAAAAATATATGGAGAATATTTGAAGACAAAAAAAAAAATAAATTAATCAATTAGTTAGAGAGGAAAAAATCGATAGATGTACAATATTGAATAGTCGATCCAAGGAAAGGTCCGATAATGATAATGTGACTCAGACTCTGACTTTGAAGGGGATTAAAGGACCTATGGATAGGTTTCTCAGGGGGGTGGAAGATGATGTTTTACAAACAGAGGAATTAGGGGGAACTAGAACGATAGGATTTGATAAGGAGTTACGTGATCGAACGTGTGAGGAGATAGGTCGATTCCATAGTTTTAAAAGGCGTAAGATGCACCAAGGCGTAAAGGGGCTGTAGAGCCCGAGGCACACTTAAAAAAAAAAAAAAACCTTAAAATATTATAAATTTATAAACAACTAACAACAATAAAATAAAATTCAACAAAATAAACATCCAATCATTAATTATAATCAAAATCATCATCATCATCAAAGTTCAACAACTAAGTATCCTAAGCAAACAATAAAAATCATCGAAGTTCAACTAAAAACTAAATCAATAACTAAGTATCCTACTCTAGGCAAACAACAAAAGTCATAAGTCATCATCAAAATGCAATTATGCAAACAAGAATTAGTGACTAGCACTAGTCACAAAAAAGGTTCACTCATAGTGTTCAATCAATTGAATCCTCCAAGTCATCATCAAAAACATCATCCTCCTCCCTCTTCTCTTCATCTTCTCCTTCTTCCTCTAAAAATCCTTCTCCCTCTCTCTCCTCTTCTTCTTCTGCATCTAACCCTTGATATTCCTATTCTTCTTCCTCAACAATTGATTGTCTTGTTTTTGTCGGTTGCTTTGATGAAGAACCTGATTTTTATCTAAATCTAGAGCTAGGCTCTCAAACTCCTGCAGTCATAGCAACATTGCCCCATGTCAACCCATCATCATCTGAAAAAACATTCTCGTCATCTTTACCATCCTTAGGATCGAGCTTCCCCATTAACCATTCATTGCTTTAATCAATATCGGTTAATGCGATAGGATCGATCGTATCACGCATTTCATACCGACATCTCAAAGCTCTATTGTATTTCACAAATACCAAGTCGTTTAAACGACTTTGAGCAAGCCTGTTTCTTCGTTTAGTATGAAGCTGCAAGAATTTGCTTTAAAAAAAAAATAAGGATATAAGATATATTAAACGAACGAATTGCTTAAAAAAATCATAAAAACATATACTTACATTTTCAAACACACTCCAATTACGTTCACAACCAGAAGAACTGCAAGTGAGGCTAAGAATTTTTATTGCAAATTTCTTCAATGTAGATGTTGAATCTCCATAAGCATTCCACCATTCAGATGTCAATTAAAATTCATTGATTAATGATTAATCTTTAATCTTATGTTTATTTGATTTAATTTAATAAGACATGATATATATACCTAGTGATTTTTCAGCTCTCTTTCTGATGGTCATATAGTTTCCGAATAATCCCTCCGCATTCCAATACTTCGGAAGCTCATTATCAATCTGGTCTTGCATCTTAGGATCCGGAACCAACCTTCTTAGGCATTCATAAAAGCCTATTTTCACTTCTTCATGAATTTCACCTTTAGCCTTGTAGAAGTATTTCAGGTTCAAGTACCATCCCGCAGCATGCAAGGGGCGATGGAGCTGAACATCTCATCTACTATCAATGATTCAAAAGATAGGCGTATACCTAGCCTCATCCCCATCAAAAGATACAGCAATGGCTTCTTTGGCTCTATCCATGGCCTTATAAATATATCCCATAGCAGGCTTCCTTTCACCATCCACTAAGCGAAGTACACGCACTAGTGGGCTAGCCACCTTGAGAGCAAACACCATATTACTCCAAAAAGTAGGCATCAAAATCACTTCTAGTGCCATTTTACCCCCCGCTTCTTTTGCCCACTTGCTCGTACGCCATTCATCGGAGGTAAACATTTTTCTGAAGTTACTTTGCAACTTGTGCATCCTGCCCAAAGTGATAAAGGCAGTTGCAAACCTCGTTTTTGCTGGCCTGAGCAACTCTTTGTTGTTGGTAAACTTTCTTAGCATGTTTACCAAACCAGGACAGGTGTAGATATAGCTAGTCACCATTACCGCTCTCTCAAATGTTTTCTTCAAATTGGACACCTTGAAAATATCTTCCAATATTAAATCGATACAATGAGTTGCACATGGTGTCTAGAAGAGTGTGGGATATTTTGCCTCCAATAATTTTCCTGTTATCATTTACAAAAAAAAAAAAAAAAACATTAATTAGTAATAATACTAGTACACATTTAATTTAAAGTCAAATTGTTTTATTTATAATCATAATTAATAATACAAAAATAAACTTCATATCTACTAAAACATTATTTAAAGCATTATCCGTCACCACTTGAATGACATTACCTACTCTTATCTCTTCCACAATACCACTTAATAATTCAAACATCTTGTCACCGGTCTTTGCATAGACGGACGCATCAACAGACTTGTAAAACATACTTCCTTTAGGAGAATTGATTAAGAAGTTAATCAATGTCCTTTCTCTCTTATCCTTCCAACCGTCTAATAACACCGAGTATCCATATTGAGCCCACACCTGTTGATAATCTTTCATCATATTACGAGTATTTTCCACCTCTTGCTTTAGAAAGGGAACCCTAACTTCATGAGAAGTAGGTGGCTTCATACTCGGACCATATTGGCCCACTACTTCGACAAAAGCCTTAAAACTATCATATGATGCAACATTCAATGGAATGTCTACATCATACATCCATCTAGCAAACATTGTACAAGCTCGACTTCTCAACTCTTTCTTAACTGCACTATCCATCTCATTCAACATCAATTGCTTCCCTTTCGTTTTCCTTACAATGACTTCTGGATTGGGGACAAAGAAAACATTCAATTGACCCTTTTATTTTGGCCCCTTAAAACTAACTCCACTACCAAATCCACTATGACCTTTTCTTTTATTTGTAAGTGGTTCTACTAGTGGTTCTTCATCATACCCTTCACTTATTTCATACTCAACAAACGGTTCCATATTACGCTCATCCTTATCATTCTTCTTTTTCTGCAAATACTCTTTCATCTCGTCTTATAGGTTCAGGATAACGTTCACAACGTTTAGCATTCCTATAACCTCCCGCCAAATGTTGTTTTGCCCGATGGATCTCTCCTTTCGTCACTTTGCCACAAAATTTACATTTTACAGTACTTTTATCTCTATGATCCGGCAACTCAACATAATTCCATGTAGGGTCTGAGAATTTAGTACTAGCCGACATTGTATTTGAGCTAGAGCAGTCGGCTGCAAACAAAATACATTCATACATTAACATTATACATAAACACTAACAGTCTATAAATTACGAACATACATTATACATACATCAACAAATAAATTAACAGGCTATAAATTACAAACATTCATGAAACTAGTTGTACAAATAAATGAAGAAATTGATCAAAAGATTGAAGATGAGAGAAGAGAAAAAAGACTTACTTGAGTTCATTTTGAGTTGAAGACACTGAAACTGATGAGATGAGAAGAAAGGACAGTCACCGACGGCGGGATGAGGATGCTCGGCGGCCGGACGGCGGTAGGAAGGCGACTAGAAGACGGAATTGGTAGCTTGGTGGGTCAGGTAGAGAGAGAGTGGTCGGGTTGAGAGAGAGAGAGTGTTGAAGAAGCTGAAAACTTATGAGGGGAGAAGAGAGGACAGTCACCGACGGCGGGAAAAGGGAGATCGGCGACCGAACGGCTGCGAAAAGGCGGTTAGAAGACAAAATCGGCTGCTGGACGGGTCAAGTAGAGAGAGAGTGTGTCAAAGAGGCTGAAAATGAAGAGAGCATAACAGAGGACACTCACCAGCGGCAGAATGAGTCAGATCGGCGACTGGACAACGGTTGGAAAGTTGTTGGATGACAGATCGGCAGCTTGGGAGCCGGGGTAGAGAGGGAGGGGCTGTCGGGTAGGGTAGAAAATGGGTGGGAAAAAAAAAATTAGAATCGAATATAAATATCAGGTTGATTTTGCCCAGGCGCACCAAGGTCTCCTGCGCCTAGGCGGGCCAGACGAGTGCCTCTTCCAAGTCTCCATACCTGGTTGGCGTCCAGGCGTCAGAGCTGTGCCCCGCCGCGCCTTTTAATGTTATGGCCGATTCTTCTTTAAGAATGGTCTTGCATTTAATATTGTTGATAGTCCATCTTTTATGAATATGATTCAGGCAGTTGGGTGGTATGGGATAAGTTTGAAACCACCAAATAGCTATGAGTTGAGAACTACTATATTAAAGAAAGATGAAGAAAACACCAAAGCTATTATAGCTGAAGTGATAAAGACGTGGAAGCAAACAGAAGTATCTATATTGTCAGATGGGTGGAAAAATATAAGGGGTAGACAACTGATCAACTTTCTTGTAAACAATTCATATGGTACAGTTTTTCTTCGTTCGATAAATGTTAGTGATTTAGTGAAAGATGCGACATTGTTGTTCAAGCTACTTGATGATGTGGTTGAAGAAGTTGAAGAGGATATTGTTGTTCAGCTGGTGACAGATAATGTCTCCAACTACAAGAAAGCTGGGGAAATGTTGATGCAAAAGAGGAAACGGTTGTGGTGGACACTATGTGCTACTCATTGCATAGATTTGATACTTGAGAAACTTGGAGAACTATCCCAACACAAAAATGCATTGAGAAAATCAAAGAAGGTATTATTATAGACTTATAGTCATAGTATTTCTTATTATATTCTTTTTTTAACCTTACTTAAGTCATATGTTAATTAAAAATTTATGTTCTATAATAGGTGAGTAACTTTATTTACAATCACGAATGGTTGTCAGCGTTGTTTAGAAAGTCTACAAATAAAGAATTGCTCCGACCCGCTCCTATAAGGTTTTTTATTGCATACTTGACACTGCAATGTATGTTAGAATTGAAGCGACCTTTGGAGCAGATGTTTACTTTAACAGAGTGGGGTGGATGTACATATGCAAAAAGCTCAGAGGGGAGGGAAGTCAAGAGAATCATACTGAGGGATTCGAGTTTCCGGCCTAGTATGTCTTATACATTGAAGACAATGCACCCTCTGTTCGTGTGTTAAGGTTGGCAGATTCAGAAAAGGTGCTTGGAATGAGATTTATTTATGGAGCAATGGATTTAGCTAAGAAGGAGATAGCCAAAAACTTGAAGGATGAAGTTGGAGCTTACTATGAGATCTGGAAGATAATTGATGAGAAATGGGAGTTCCAGATGCATCGTGATTTGCACGCAGCTGCTTATTTTCTGAATCCTCAATTCCAATATTCAGAAAATAAATTCATTCACCCAGAGATTAAGTTTGGGTTGATAATGTGCATGGAGAAGCTAAATCTAGATTATAAAGAGCGAGAGAAAGCAGATTTATAGCTCGATGAGTTTAGAAAAAGGGAAAGAATATTTGCCTTTAAGTTGGCATGAACATCTGCCACCAAACGTAGTCCTAGTATGTGAAGTTTCCTTTTAAATGTTCTTCAATTGTTTGTATTTTTTTACTAAAGGGATTGTTATTGGCATTGTAGTGGATTGATGGCTTCAATGGGGAGATCAAACTTCAGAGCTAATGTCTTTTGCAGTGGAAATTTTAAGCCTTACTTGCTCATCCTCCACTTGTGAGCGAAATTGGAGTTCATTTAATATGATATGAGTCTACATTGAAACTTACAATATATCAATACTTATTATAAAATTATCTATTTGTTTATACTAATTTTTTCATTATTAATAATTGTAGATTCATACTAAAAAAAAAAAGAAATCAGTTGGCTACGAAGAAGTTGAACTCATTAGTGTACATAATATACAATAGAGAATTGCATCAGAAATTCCTAAGGCACCGGAGTTCTACTAATGATGATGAGCTATATGTTTCTACTGACCTACCTTCCGATGATGAATGGGTGATGGGAGAAGATGATGTCGGGCAAATGTCCACACATTATGCACCAAGAGTGGACATGAATGAACCGAGTGGAAGTACACAAGTAACACAACAAAGACAAAAGAGGAGTAGAGATACATGTAAGTTTATCAATAATTCAATGGAGTAACTTGAATATATGAAGAAGTTTTTAATTATATTACTTTAAATTATTTTGGTATAGGGAAAGGAAAGCGTATTTCATCATTGGAAGATGAATCGGAGAGGAATGACATCTTTGGTCAAGAGGAGGAGGAGGATGATGATATAAGAGATGACACATTCTATTTCGATCCTAATTTTCAACCATTTGCCACAAGCGACCCTTTTTATGATACTGACTAGATCATCTTTTCTTCTAATGATTTTTGTATTATTTTTGGTTTGACACTTTGGTATTTTGGTTATGTTACTTTTGGACAATTAATTTTACATATATTGTTATTCTAGAAATTTATGACATTTTGTACTTTTTTTTTTTTTTTTCCTTTTTTTAAACCATTTTTGGTCGATATGCCTGTACCGACCGTACCAAGCGTACCGTATCGTGCCATGTCGAAGTGTCTGTACCTTATCATATAACGTATTTTCGAACATTGAGTACATCAACATATTCACTAAGGAGAATAATAGTGAATGACAATATCTATTTGATAAAACATACCTTATCAAACTCTAAATTCAAGGCAGCTGAGTCCAGGCCACAAGGTAATTTCAGAACCATTTCCATCACCCCAGGTGATACCTTATCTTTGGAGGTGAAATGTTTATCTTTTCTCTAATGTCTGCCACTGCCCTGGATTGTCGATCAACAAATACTTGTAGTGTATGATAGTACACCGTAATATACCAAGGCACAACCCGGAAAACATTAACTCGCAATTCACAACCCTCGTCAACAATGTTGGATCTCTTTAAGCCCTCACTTAATTCTGTAGATTTTAAGTAGATAGCAATGGCACTCCTTTCGTTCCCAATTCCCATCAAGAACCCACTGGCATGTAATGGTGCTTGTTGACATGGCCACACTATAGGAATCTTCCATGTGAGCCCTAAATCAAGCGGTTGAGAATCATTGTACTTCTCAACTGAAAATTGATAGAGAACCGAAGTGCTTTTGCAATGCAAATTATCGACTTCTTCAAATACCTTGTCTGGTTTAACAGATTGTTCAAAGCTAAGGTTACTAAAAAAGCCTTCAGATGCCAATTTGTTTGTCTCAGATTTAGCATTGTCCTTCTGCCGATTCTTTAACTCACCAACTAAACCTTTCTCAAAATGAAGGTATACATTACTAGACTTGGCAAGAACACAGTTTCCACTGACTTTTCTCCCAAAAATCGAACTGATAGACCAGCTTGGCTGTAAATTTGCTTTATCAACATAACTCTTACCAGTTCTCCAACCACTGGGCTCAAGAACTACTGTAGCATTGTTGTAGTATGACTTTTGAATCCACCTCCTCCAAACCAGATCCAGTCAGGGTCAAATGCAACCACTGAGAATGATAAAAACCTCTATAAATAGATGGTCTATCCATTAAATATATCTTGGCAAGGAACCAGCTTCAGCCATGGAGTAAGATTCTCTGTGCAAACAGCCTCATGGGGCAGTGTACCATATCTTAAGTTGCCCAAATCTGGGCGAAAGGCCCATTCAGCAGCAGAATAAGCAGTAGAAGACTCCAGGAAATTAATTGAAGTGCAAAAAGACCTGAAAGAGCATGGGTCAAATTTTTCCATGAAGCATCAACCTGAGACTGAGGGACATCAAAAACAGCCCATAACTCGACCCCTGAGGGTTTTGCATTGTTGCTTGAGATGGGGTCAAACCCACCCCACTATTCGTAGCTCCAGCGACCTTAGAGTGAAAGATAATTCCACTTCCTTAACTCGAAATTTCTTAACCTGTAAAAGGCAATAATATTTCACAAATAAAGTAAATTTTTTGAACATTAGTAAAGACCTACAAACAAGTTGATTTCTTAAAATCACTTTCAGTTATCAAATAACAAACGAGTAGATAGAGTCAACTTTAAAGTACAAATTTATAATAAGAACTTATACAAGATAAAGGGCACAAAAGCATGGACTTCTTGGAGTATTTCGAATGTTACTAAAGACCTACCTATTTGATTTCTTAAAATTAATTTCAGTTATCAGATAATGATTGAGTAGATAGCAAATTTAGTAAACTTTAAAGAACAACTTTATAATAAGAACCTATACAAGATAAAAGGGCACAAAAGCATCGACCTTTTCTAGTATAATAGCTAAGAAACTGAAAATTCAAAATTTCAAATGAATCGATTGATCATCTTAAAAACTGCAACAAGATTCACAACAATCTACAGCAGAAACCGAAAATCTAAAACCTCATTAAGCAATTGAACAAGCTGAAACTAAACAATCCTAATAGTATGACCAATTACAGATTCACTTCAACTAAGAAATTCCAAAACAAGACAAAAACCAAAACGTCGAATTTCAGTTCTTTGTAGTATCTGGCAGCCTTAAATTCTAAACCGAACTGGCTTTTCAATTGTTTTTGCCTCAAACCGTAACAAGAAAAAGAAAAAGAAAAAAAGCGTACGAGCTGAGAAATGGCTTTGGGGAAGAGGTGGTGGTGGCGGCCAAAGGAGGAGCTATGCTTTGGAAGTGAAAATGGGCAAGCACTTTTCGATCGGGCAATGGCTTCAAGAGCAACTTCTTTGAGAATTCTTCATCTTCTTTGTCAAGAACCGATCCAAACGCGATTGTAGAATACAAGAGTTGACATACGAGTAGAATGACTATGAGATTCGGCCTTAGAGGTGGTAGCGCCATCGATTGATTGGATGATACCAACTGTTAATTTTGCATGTAAAAATGGCATGAGATTGGGCAATCGGTGTCCACCATCATGACTTATGAGATCAGACTTCACAGCACCCCTCTTGCAGCTCCCGGAAGAATACTTTCATATGTTTGTTTGATGGGATGAGTGACGCTCGGATTAATGTCAGTCCAATCACATGTTCAATGTTAATACTACGGAATATTATATTTGAGTTGGACTTGATATTTAAAATATTTTAAATCCTCATATCTCATGTTTGAAGAATAATAGATGAGATTTTAAACTCAATCTTAAACTTTCTCAGGTTATTTTTTTTATAAGAATGTTCATTCCCAACTAAAATGGTGGGATTTAATGGGTTTAGGAATGAACATTTCATCTCCACTTTTTCTTTTCCCAAATTTTTTAAAGAATTTTTTTTCTTAAATTAATTTTAAGTATATTATCAAATATTTGAATTCATTTTAATTCAATCCAATTCCAACCTATAGTAAACATAATATGATATATGTTTAATCTAATCCAATCCCAATTAACACCAAACATAATTTGATATAATTTTAGTTTAATTTCAAGTTCTACTAAATATGAAACAGTAATTTTTAAATGCAATCTAACTAATTCTATTCCAAATCTACATAGCCTAAGTGGGATTGGACTTAATCCAATCCCTTTTAATTCCTTTGTCCTGCTTGGGTGGGACTAAGTTTGTCTTGTCTTTTTTTTTTTTTGGGGGGGGAGGGGGGGCGCATAATTCTAGTTTTTTTTTATTGTTTGATATAATTACTAATTATCCCTTTATAGTTTATAAAAATTTTATTTTATCCCTTCTATAATTCTGATATGCACAATAATGAAAAAATCAAAGAGTTTTTTTTTTTTTTTGGATATTTTCTTAAATTAAAAAGTTTTTCGGATATTTTCTAGAAGGGTATTTGCCTATTTAATTAAATAATAACCGATTCATGCCAATTTGTTAAATTAATGATGGATTTTGGTTATTACGTAAAACTATAGGGGTCAAAATAGGATTATCCCTTTTTATATTTATAAATTAGTTTAAAAGAATTTTAAAGAAGTAATTGTTTTTAATATAGATTAAAAAATTATTTTATTAAACTTAATAGTAAATAATTTTATTTTTAAAATAATTAAATATATTATGTAATATATTTGAAATTCTTTGAATAATTTTATTTTTAAGAAATTGATTTTTTTATTTTTTTTTAAATCTATTTTAAATGGTTTTATTTTATTGAAATAATTTAATATAATTTTAAATAATTAAACTCATTATTATATCATACCTAAAATATAATTATTTTGTATCCAATCCTATACTAGACCAAATATGAGAGTTTGCTAATTTTAATCTAATCATAATGCACCAATCCTAAATGCTAATTCAATCAAAACTGCATCAAATACATTACGATATTAATCTAATTTAATCTAATTTCATCTCATAAAAATAATTCAATCAAATCTCACATATCAAGCATTCCCTTGGTTATTTTGTAACTTGTAAAGAGTGTTTTTTCTATAGTATTTGTTTGTAGAAGTACTACTCTGGGCTTGGCCCTTTTGACTCTTTTTAATGAGCCTTAATCCTCAATATTTCTAATTTTACCTTATATAACCTAAAGTTCTTATTGATTATGACTATTGAAATCTGAGTAAAGCTGTATTTTTCAAATTTATTACTCAAATAATATGTCGAGCTAATATATAATTGTCATATCGTCAATATATAAATCTGATGATTGTGGTTGTCACAAATAAGGTGATGGATTTTCTAGAAATATAGTATCATGCTTTTTTCTTTTTTCATTGATTTATATAACCGAGTTAATATTCAAATTTTTATTTCAATAAAGAATCACTATTTAAACAAAAAGAAGTTCTATTAATATTGTGAGTGAAGGTTCAAATATAAAATATATATAAGCATTTAAATTTATTATTATAAGTTATAATTTACGTTTGATAAGATGTTTCCAAATTCTTTCAATTTATTTATGTTAATTACGCGTATCTATGTAGATATATGTACATGATCAAAGCAAGTTGAAGGAATTTGAAAATGAAACTTTATTATTGACAGACTATCGAAAATATTAGTGCAAATATATTTATTATCTTAGATGTTTTAATATATAAAACTTGAATGAGACATATCTTTCCATAAAATTATATTATGTATGTAAAAAATTGTAATTTTTCTATATTGCAACGATACATACTTTATGATTTATGAATGTAACTTATAATATCCGATTGATTCATGTATGAGATGTGATGTGTATCCTAAATCTAATCAATCAGTTATTAATGAATCACATGTATAGGAGTAAACAAAGATTATTATTTTCTTTCTATTGAGGAGTTGATGAGTGACATAACATCCTCCTCATCAATTTGAATTTTCTGTGTTATTCTATTACATCATATTATAATGATCACCAACTCTAGGCCATTATGCATTATAAGGGCACTCTTTGGGAGGTGTAGGGTATCTAGTTCTATCAGAACAGTAATCATACTTCATATAATTCCTTGTCACATTCTCATATTGTCTCTGCTGGCTTGAGTCCAGTTGCCAGTATTTCTGTGAATTCCACCAATATTGGGAAGAATAGCATTGTTGGGTTTTCCAGTTTGAGCAGCCACTGATGTCAAAACCTTGGAAGTGAGCCTTGAATGGTGCGTAGGTCCAGTTGATCTTCGTCTGGCCTCCATCTGTTGCCCAACTATCTCCATTCCACAAGCTTGCCTCTATCTGCATTGCCTCTGACGGGTAGTCTACTCCAATATTCTGGATGTTCTTGAAAACTCTAATGGGGATGTTGTCCACATAAAATCTGATATTTGAAATTCATAACATTTATTCCCAAAGATTTGATTAAAATGCAAATAGACTTGACTGATTTATCATTTTGTTGATGACCATCGCTATAGTAGAAGTCTTAAACCAACTCCAAAAGGCCAATAAACAACTTCTTTGATAAAAAGCCAACAGAACCCACCATCTCCACCAATAATATTCATTATTATTATTATTATTACTACTTTTTTAACTTAAGCTTAATCATGGTCTGTTGACCTGTAAATGTATTTTATTTAATTCTATTAAAGAAAATATTCTACTATAGTTGTACCATCAAAATTCCTAATTAAAAAATATATATTAATACTAGCATTTTAACTTAATACACCTTATTGTATTACATATGACATGATGCATGATTAATAATAATAATAATAATAATAATTATTATATTATTGTCATATGAAGGAAATTATACCATCACAACAATAATTTATTTCATTAATCATGTATTGCATGAATTAAATAATTGTCACACCTATAAATTAAAATATAAATTAAGATACTAAATATTGGAACTAGTATGTATATACCCTTTAATATAAATTAGTTCCAACTTTCACCAAGAAAATTCTTATAGCATGTCACCCTAAAAAGAGATCTTATGGTGATGCCCTAAAGAATAATGTTATTGAATTAGAGAAAGACAAAAAGATGTTGTTCATACACAATCTGATGTAGGTTCCAAAGAATAGAGTAAGTATGAAAATCTGCAGTAGGATCAAACCAGAGGTAATGCCTTTGCTCTCTATTGCCTACACCCTTTGCAAATACATTTGTTTGTAAGACGATTGGCTTCCCTTCCTCGTTCCCCAAGAATTCAAAGTCAAGCTCATCATGCCTATCACTGTGCGATGTTAACTGTCCATTTTATCAGTCACCTTCGATTAGCAACAATTCAAACTCGAGGGGTTTTAATTAAATATATATTATATTATATACACACATAATAAGCAGTAACAACTCCTGCAGAATTTCTGTCTGGTAGCTTAATCCTCATAGTAAAGAATCCTGAATTATAGCTTTGCTTGGAGGCAAACCCAGCTCCTGATTAAAATTGATAACATTAATTAGAAAAAAAAAAAAAAAAAAACAAGTTAAGGATCACAAATTGTTACAAGATAAGAAAATAAGTTGAAAATGAATGAGATATATGCTTTGGATTAATTTTTATATGAAATAAATTTATCTGTATTGCGATGAATTTGGATTACTGATGTATTAAATAATTTAAAAAATGATAGCCTTAGAAATATATATCTAGAAGTTAAATTTATAATGTTAATTGTTAATTTTTCCTTATATTATTAATTTAAAATATATATGTTAATATATTGGATTACGAGGGTGTGTGATGTCGTATGCGAATACAATTTGTACTTTTTGTTTTTAAAAAATGATAGACGTAAAGAATTTAAGAAAAGAAAATACTCTTAAAATAGATTATTTGGATTGCATAAAATTGAAAAAAAAAATATATATATATATATATATGACTATTTGGGTCAAGCTATTATTACTGAAATAAGACTTTAAGGTGTGTTAGATTATTGTTGGAATCAACTGAGATAAGGGTCTAAAACACGGTCTGAAATTCTTTAACTATCTGACATTAGGTCAGACTAATGCCGGAACTAATTGAGATAACCAGAAATTCTTCTCTTAAAAGATAGAAAAGGATTGTCCATACAATTGTGAGAAAATTGTTCACTTAAGTGGTGGGAGGTGAGTATTTAAAGTGAAAGGCAGGAGGAAAAGGTTTAACCACCAAGTCACTCCAATTTCTGATGTTTAATCTTATATTGAACAATTGCTAAAAATAAATATTAATTGGATGCCACCTAAAAACAATAATGAATTATACAAGCATGTAAATCCTGTTTTTAAAATTAAAAATAAAATAAAATTGCGAAGAAGGTGAAAAAAGAGCATCAATAACCAGAAGATTGATCCATAGAGAGCTGAACTTGTTCTCCTTGTTTCAGAACATGATTGGATCCCCATGTAGCGTAATAGTTCTGATCGAAGCTGTTTCCACCTCCAAGCACCCCACCAACTAGAAAGAAAAACATCGCAAACAGACCTAGCAAATTAGAAAACTCCATTATAATTTATAATATTAATATTCTAGTCAACCCTAGGTAGTTTGGTAGCTACTTTGAATATATGTTGTCAAAGAATGATGATGAGTTTATATAGCATGAAAAGTAATTAGGATGCCATACACGCAAACAAATTAGTTGCTATGATGGATTTTTTCAAAAAGGCATAGACGGTGTGACCAATCACCTTTCCCCGCACGCTATATACTTCCTCTCCCATATTATCCCCATAACAAACCCACTTCCCCATATCAATTCTGTCAAGCAACTCTATCCAAATAACGTCAAGCAACTAATAAAATAAAAAAAGAAATGGGAACTACTATAGTCCAATTACTATATATGACAAAGTTACAATTATAGTATTTAAAAGCTCACGATCAGGATCAAATTTTATAAAGTAAAAAATAAAAAATAAAAAATCAATTTTTATAACTCTAACGTTAATTTTAACCACAATGTCAATATTCATAAGTCCAACATACATTGTAGTACCGGTAAAATTGCTAAAGTTAGCATATATACAAAAAAGATATGAACTGTAGTAGATGGAATTTATCCATATACAGTACTTAGTATTAAGTAATTAATGTTGAAGCAATCAATTTTCATATATATCATTAAATCTATATAGTGGTAAAAAAATGTAGAGGGGTGTATTCAATCTAGAAGTCATTGAAATTTAAAATATTTTACAAGTTTGAATGTATTCAATCTAGATTTAAATGGATTCTATTGAAATCTATATATACTCAATCCAAATTTGTATGGAAGTCATTTAACTTTAGGTATACTCAATTCAGATTTATATAGATTCCAATAATTTCTAGTTGTATTCAATTCATATTTGTATGAAATCTAATAAAATTTAAATGTATTAAAAAAAAAAGTCATGAACTTCATAGATTTCATTTAACTGATGACTTTGGATAGATTTTAAAGTGATTCAAAAAAAAAAAAAAACCTATAACAAATCTTAGAGGGTGTATTCAACTTATGAATTTATTGGAATTTAAAGGATTTTAAAAATTTGGATGTATTCAATCTAGATTTTTTAGAAGTCTATTAAAATCAAGGTCCTAGATTTTTAGTAAGTCTATTAAAATCTAGGTGTATTCAATCCATATTTGTAAACATTCTAATGAAGTTTTGGTGTATTTAATTTAGATTTTTAAGAAATCCAAATAAATTTAGATGTATTAAAAAAATTAATGATTTTGTAGGAATTGGATTTTAATGGATTTTGATAGATTTTTTTAACCCTAGATTTCATACTTTTTTTTTCTTGGAACAAGCTCAAACATTACTCCTTTGGTGGTGGTGATGAATTGAACATATGTTTCGTAATCTTTTTTTCTTCCATATTCAATTGTTGTTTAAAATCTCCATAACTTGAATAGATCCTCAATAAAAATCCATTGCAATATATGACAAAACTAAGATCAAAATCAAATTTATAATAAAAGAAGCACAACCAAAAAATAGATTTGTGTAGACAATCAAATCGAGCTATTTAGTTTAAAGATAATAACTGGACTAAAAAAAATAGATAAAAAGACTACAACAGGTCAAACGAGAGAGAGAGAGAGAGATCGAGCTATTTAGTTTAAAGATAATAACTGGACTAAAAAAAATAGATAAAAAGACTACAATACGTCAAACGAGAGAGAGAGAGAGAGAAGGCGTGAATAGAATTGTGAAATAAAAAGTTTTTTTTTTTTTAAATAGAAATAAAACGTGTTTTTTTTTTAAATGGGAAAATCTAGGGATTTTGAAGTGGATGTGTGTATGTTGGGTCACGCCTGGGGGTAGAGGGAAAAAAAAAAGGATAATTGATTTAGGTAAACCAGAGAAGAAGAGGTTTTTGGTTGCTGCCAAAAGCAAAGAGAAATTCATTTTTTTTTCTTTTATTAAAATAATAGTGATAGACTAGAATTCTAACAAAATTTAATGAAATCCATTAAATAATCTAACAAACTCTTAAAGAGAATTCAAACAACATTTGATGTAATCCATGAAATCTATAGAATCCATTAAATTTTTTCATTACCAAAAAAAAAAAAAAAAATCCAATATACTCCAATGAAATCTAAATTGAATGCATCCCCCACAAATTCAATATATATAGGCATAACATGTTTTGACATCACAAATCAATGGGCTTCTTGTCTGACACGACATTAAAGAGCACAAAATCAAGAAGGGATGGACTCCATTGGTGGCCCCAGTACACAGCTAGTCAGAAAACAATTCAATCTCTATGATGGTATAAATGTAATATGATAATGTTGATCATCATTCTTGATAACATTGATAAGTAGTTCTTCCCTCATATTTTAATGTTAATATGTTAATCCCAATGAGATCTAGTTTTGGATGTCGTTTCCCTTCCTTTGTCACATCACATGCATTATTTCTCACTCAGTGCAAGTAGATGCTTTTAATTCTAGGTTTATAGACAACCTTCTCTTATCCTTTTGATAACATTATTCATTTAATTATTACATCTTGGCAGAATTTAATCTGAAAATTTATAGAAAAAATTCATGTAAACAACATAGAAAAATATGAGTTTTAAAAATATCACCCAAGAATTTAAATGATTTTTTTTTTTTATCACCATCGACAGTCAAATTATAGCTAGTTTATGGATTAAGGAAATAATTTGCATAATCAAATGAAAGATAGAAGAAGAACACAAGGATATAAGAATAGAAGAAAACATAGAAGGAACAATAATTGAGTAATGGGTACAGATAAAAATATGGCTAGTTGTGAAGTTTTACATATTGTTTTTAACTTATTATTTGCAAACTGGAAAAAAAAAAACAAAAAAACAAAAAAACCAAAAAAAAAAAAAAAGTGTCATAAGAAGTTTATCATGCTTGTGCTGAGGAGGCCTCGGGCAATGTTTGTCATCTTTTAAAAATGTGCTACTTAGCTGGTTGATAACCCAACTACCTTAAGAGAGGCAACATACTCCTAACCACATTGAGGGATGCAACATTTTCCTAGGGAAGAGCTTGGACATTGAAGCAATATGCCTACTGAGTTGGTCAATGTGTCGACCACCTTGAAGGAGGCAACATGCTTCTCGGGAAGCATTTAGGAGAAACAATATACCTACCAAGCCGGCCGATGTGCCAACCACCTTGAGGGAGGCAACATGCTCCTTGGGAAGAGTTTAGACTTTGAAGTAAAGTACCCGCTAAGCTGGCTAACGTGCTAGCCACCTAAGGAAATGAATTTATCTCCAAGACTCGCTACCTAATTATTGTTAAGAAAGAACATGCTAAAACAAAGCAAATCAACACTCCCCTTTTAGTCCATGCGCCTCTGTCTATCTCCATAATGTTATTTATCATCAATATGGCAAATTATCTCCATGGTGTTGTTCATCTCCATTGAATCTAATTATCCCTATGACATTACCTCAGGGATTGCACAATAACCAACTATTTCCTAATGGATGCATCCATTTCGAGGCAACCTTCATCAAACGAGTTATTTGGAGCAACTTCCCCTTGATAGAAGCTTCCTCTACTACAGACAAGATATCCTAGAAAAAACATTTCTTCAAAGATAAAGATTTATCCAAAGGAAGGATGAACATATTTCTAAGAAAGAGATTTCTCCAAGGAAAAGCGTTTCTCTTAGGACAACATCTCTCTAAGAAAGAACATGTCTTCAAGAACGAGCATTTTTCTTAAGACAATCATTTCTCTAAAGAGGAACATTTCTTGTAGGACAAATATCTCTCCAAGTAAGAACATTTCTCCAGAGAACAGTATTTCTAGAAGGAAAAGATTTCTCAAGGGAAAAGTGTTTCCTTAAGGATAAAGGTTTCTTCAAGGAAAAACATTTCTCTAGGAACAAGCATTTCTCTTAGGATGATCATTTCTTCAAAGAGGAACATTTTTTCTCGAACGAACATCTCTCCAAGAAATAATAACATTTCTCAAAAGAAATGCGCTTCTCCAAGAATAAAGATTTGTTCAAGGAAAAATATTTCTCCAAGGATGAATGTTTCTCTAAGGAAGAGCATTTTTCTTGGACAGTAACCGTAGAGGTATCTTGACTTTGTCTCCAAATTTTTTCCTTAAAAAAAAAAAAAAAAAAGTAATTGTCAAGGAGAAGAAAGATTTGATAGAAGAAAATAACACGAAAAAAAGAGCTCCTGACACCTTGGTGTGACTAGAGAGATCCTACGAACTAGATGGTCTAGGGAATGACCAAGCCATTTGAGTACCAAGGAGGCCAAATATGAGATAAGTTCTATAAGAACAAGCGAAAGGAAAAAAATCATTTTCAAATACGACCCTTTATGAAGGAAAAACTTGAAGGACAAGTAAGAGAGATCAAGAAAAGAAGAAAAAAGTGAATATAAAAAAAGGGGACCATCGGGAGACAAAAGGAGAGTGACAGCTGAAATTAAGGGGGATTAGGGCCTAGCCCTTACAAAGAAGGAAAAGAATTTCTTTTGCAAGTGAGCAGCAAAGGTATAATAGTTATTTACATATTGACAACTCATATACCACATCATTTAAACATGATTTTGGACAAAATATTTTAAAAGCCTAGTGTTACTCTTCAATAAATATGTAAACTTGAGTTCATACCATTTTTGCCAAGTAATTTAATAATAATAATAAGGAAGAGTGAGAATGGGCATGGTTATGTCAATTTCATTCTCAAAGTATGAGTACATATTGTGTCATAAATCAATTGTACTGTTAAAATTAGTTACATTATGTTGGTTTAGACGTCAATGCCTACTGTAGTTGCATAAAAATTGTAGATTCAAACTCTAGTAACAACCTAAGTGTTATGCCCATTTTTTGGTTCGGCCCAGATGGGCCAGTACATGCTTATTTAATTTAAACAGGAGCCAGGGCCCAGGAGGCCCAAAGATGGGACCAACAGTCGCAAGCCCAGCTCGTGAGGCCGTCCAGGTCGCAAGCCAGTAACAGTTCCCAGGATGCCCCCTGCTCGTACCTTCAGCTCGGCGAGCTCGTGAGGTCGCGAGCTCGCGAGCTCGCATAGACCCCCAGATCGCCTTACCTCTCCTCTTGGCCACGTCAGCTCTCCTCCAGTGTGCATCACCTGGCTGACCAGAAGACTTACCCAGGGGATACCGTGTATAGCAAGTTGTCAGAATTACCAACCCTCATGATTTCCCGTCGGAAACTGCTTACACAATTACCCAGAAGCGTTTAATGAAGTGAAGACCTCTTCAGGTATATTAAATGCAGATCTGCACAGGAAGAAAATCATCATTACCTTTACAATTAATGCAGCATGGCAGTGTCAGGATTAGCTGAAACTAACCGTTGCCAATAACTTGTATAACTTTCTTTTGTATTTTTTATTGTGATCTCCCCTCCTCTATAAAGATGGGAGACATTCTACTGTACAAACAAGCTGAATATACTAGAGAACTGTCACTCTGCCGGAATGACCCCAGAGTAGCCGTGGATGTAGGTGCAGTCACCGAACCACGTAAAAACCCTTGTGTTTTCTCTCTCTCTTTCTCTTTAATTTCTTGCTGATCACCTTATTAAATCCGACCAACCACCAAGACCGACATTCCTCCACCTGAATTGATCACCACCAGCCTAGAACTTCATTAATTACCCATTTACTAACCTTCAACAAGTACTATCAGAGTCGTCAACTGGCTGCTGGCGCAGTGGTAGCGCCAGCAGCCAGCCCTGCCTCCCTTTGTAAGGGGGCAGGGTTCGACACCCCTGTATGTATACTATTTAATAATATAATAATCTATATAATAATAATAATAATAATGATAATATATAATAGTATTTAGTCCCTATCAATTGTGTGGGTAACTGTCCCACCCTAGTGTGGGTCTTCCCTCCCACCTCCGTGTGGGTAGTGGTCTCCCAATTGGGAGTAGTCTCCCGGGCCGTGCCACTAGTGTCCTATCTCGGTTGGTCCCGGATGTCTCCTTGACCTGTCCCAGTTACAGTTCATGTATTCAAAAAAAAAAAAAAAAAACAAGTACTATCAGAGTCTTTAATTACCAAGCTCGCCGTCTGGGCCCCAGAATCTCTGGTTGACCGTTTCCGAACGTCAACACTAAGCTTGACCAATTATATGTGATTCAGTAAGTAGAACAGAAATTATTCAAATGCAAGTGATGATTCATGATACAGAACCAAATTAGGCATTGATCATCATGTTACTGCCCATGATTTTCCTGTCTAATGTCCATTCGAGACCAATATTTGAATTCACACTCAACTACGTAAACTATATATTACTAGTGCCACAAAATGCAACTGAGAAGAGGGAGAGACAGCAATGTATGACCAGTCCTGAAAAGAGGACTGCAAAATTTCTTCTCCACGTTTAGGAGAGGCAGGGCAAATGCTTTTCTCAGGTTATTCCTTAAACGTAACTTATTGACATAGCATGTGAAGAGGGAGCTGAAAGATACAGAATGTTCACGAGGAAAATATAGATATGATAACAAGCGAAAGCATGATATAAACAAAGGCTCAAATGTGCATCTAAACTCATATACTCAGTGCGAAAAAAGCATGAAATTGTCCCTATTTTATCTTCTCTCTATCCCCTACAAAAATAGCACACTCATGCAACAAATATCACAGAGCTCCACTTGCTTCAGTCGCTTATTCGGATCTCGACTCCTAAAATGTCCTTCACCACCTCATATGTCACAAATGCAATTGCAATGGAAGGAACCACCTGAAAAAGTGATGAAGCACCAACATGAAACCATGACACTGAAATCCATATAATAAATATGTAGCTTGTATGTTCTGCATAATGAAGGAACAAAAAATCTAACATTTCAACAGAATATTAATTTATCAACCAGCTCTGTTTCTCAGAAGATACTCAATAACTTATAATTCGAATCACAAAAAGTCCATACACACCACCAAAAAACTCGGGTAGTGAAAACATACATAACTATGCTGTCCTTTTTGGTTTGCAAAAATCAGGCTGAGAGTTGATAGACTGAACTGATAACAATCTGGCAAGCTAACTAATGCAGAACAGCAGAAGTGACAAATTATGACTTCTTCCAATTAGGATACATAATACTAATTCAGAAGGCACATATTGAGTAGTTCATATCCCAAGGAGGACCCACTTCTAGATGGACCTTATATGTCACAGTCCAAAAGCCACACAAATGGCAAAATTCTTAGCCACTAATTGTCAATTTCAATTGCATTCACTTCCAACCGCTTGTTCAATTAAAAGGAACTAAATAATAAGTGGACCATTCAAAACGATCTAACTAACCTAATCTCATGCAGAACACATGATGAACCATGATGCCCAGCTTGCCAGTCGGGACAAAGTTCAAGCAAAACAAGCATTTTGAAGGGAAAGTGCAAGCATTGAGTCTTAACATTGCCTAACTTTATGACATTTTTTTCAAAAGAATAAAGAAATGCCACAACAGATGTAAGCTAACACCATTTGCATCCAATCATTCTGACTAATACTTCTCTTTCTTCAAACAGATTAGACTCAAAGTTACTATAACTTTATTTGAAAATCACTACGGGAATAAAATTATATTTACCTTCACAGAATTGGGGACCAAACCCTTGTATAATGCTCCGAAACCCTCATGCCTAACAGTTTTCCTGAATGCATCAACCATGCCGGTATATTGAAGAGAAGCCTTGCTCCTCCCATCACCAGTGACAATTGAGGAAGCATCTTTCCAACCCACCATCTGCATTCTTCGGCGAATGACATCAAGAGGGTAAGCAACTGTTTGACCCACAGTCCCAGCAGCAGCCCCACATGCAAGTCTTGTTGTCACACTTAACTCAGAATCTTCAACTAGTCCAAAAGGCCTAGCTTTGATTAACCAATCCTTTAGAGATTCGTACACAGAAAAGTTGAGACCCACATAAGGAATCTGCAAATACAAAATGACAGTTTGACTTCCACATACAGCAGATAGATAAGCCTAAAAATTTGTCCAAGGTTACAAAAGAAATCTGGCATCAGATGGTAATGGTGCCAAAAAGAGTATAATAATTATAGCATATGTAGCGAAACGAGATAATTCATGGTCTCAAACGTAGCGAAAACGAAATAATTCATGATCTCAAAAGATATTCATAGTACACAGTAAACATAATTATTAACACAACCAAAAATACGATGTTGGAGATGATGATATGAACTGGACTAGTACTAAAATTTTGGCTTTTTGTTTCTTTTATCCAGGAAATCCAACGACATATATGTACAATCATCATAGCTTCAAATCATGAGCAATGATACACTATAAGAATTTAGGGAAAAAGGTACTTACAACTCCTATTACTGAAGGAAGCCAGCCCTTGTACAGAGCTCTTGGTCCTTCTTCCCGAAGCACAGTCGACAGAGCATGGAACATTCCCCTGTACTGATAAGGAGACTTCTCTGTCTGCATATATAAGCCAAATGCAGAGAAATCAAAATAATTGAAAAAAGTAATTGCAGATCCTACAGCATAATCATGTATAACCTATGAAATTTAAGATGAAAACACAGGGACAGCTCCTGAGGGTTAACACAATGAACTTTCATTTCTTATATTAAAAAGTCCAACTAAAATCTGTAGTGGAAAACAAATTCATGACAAAAAGAAATTACCAAAAGCCTATCCGAGAGATGTAACAATCCTTTCTATGGCTTCAGTGTCAAATTTTCAGAAAAAAGTTGAATCCAGAAACAAAAATCTTAGAAAATTATTTGGAAAAACTTAGCTGTTTAAAGAAAAGGAGCTAAAAGATAATACCTGCACAGTTAGCCTGCCTCGTACCATATCCATAGGATATGTGGCAGACATGGCAATTATGCCAGCACATGCTCCAGCTCCAAGACGTAGAAGAGGAGTGAGTTGTGCATCTTCTGCAGTATAACAATTAAACGGTTACTCAAATGACCCTTCTATTCTCTATCAAATACCATCTATTGCTAAATTTCAAAAAATACTTGGTACTTTGAGAATATACAGTCGCAGCAATAGTAAATTGTCTGGAAAATAAAAGCAGTTAATTCTCCTAGATATCCAAATAACAATTAAAAAATAGACCTTCTATATCCCAATCTAATATTTGAGAAATGCAAAGTCTATTGTAGGTATAGCAAATGCACAAATGGCAACAGATCAATTAAAAAAATAAAACACAAAATTGACCTACCATTCCCAGTTTGCTGTCGATAGACATACAGAATTCCCCTGTTCAAAAATCACTAGGACCAATTAGAAAAAGGAAAATTAAATTAAACGAATGGCCTTTCTCAAAAATTTGCATCAAGGTATTCAACTAAATGAAAAGGAGTTAAAAGAATTGCAGGAATTCCTTCCTAAATAACATAAGCTGCACACTGAAATGATGATTAGAAGTATCAACATCTCTTCTTTGCAGAGCTCACTTAGTAGTGTTGTTGTATATGATTCAGCACTTGTTTTAAACTGATTTTTTCTCTTGCAGATTTTCCACTTAGTAATGTTTTTACATATGATTTGGCCCTTGTTTTAAAGTGATTTCTTTTTATCTCTTGTTGACAAAGTCATTAGCTTTAGAATGCAAACAACTGAAATAACCGAACCATTTACTACCTGCAATTTCTGAATTAATGCAACCTTAACATAATAAAAACTACAACTTATGTTGTCACCTGTAACATATGCAACTTCTATATAGAAGCTGCTGACAAAGGGATCATATAGAGTTAACAAGTCACGACCAACAATTTCAGCTTTATCAGATAAAACACATTTCACCCATTTAGACAACCATTATAAAATTAATCTAAATTAGTAAAATAAATGCAGCATTATAAATTATAGGAAAGCATACTTAGAAGCTTGCTCATAGCTGAAGAACTTGACTGCTGAGTTTGGAACAATACGAGCACAATTGGTACCATTACCCTTGAACAGTCCACGCAACCCCTCGCTCCTCCAAATGTATTTCAAGCCTTGAATTGTTCCATTGTATTTTATATTATGGGGATTCTGAACCTGCATATTACAATGCTAATTAATTTAAAACACATCCAATTTATGTAGGGTTGGAAGTGCAAGACTGAAGCAATCAAGGCACAGTAAACAACAGGAAAAAGCCAGTAAAACAAAAAATTGAAGACCAACCTGTAGTAATATTTTCAACCGTTCCAATGGAGCAACAGCTGTGCGGGATCTGCAGAAGCATACACATAGAAATGTTTGCAAAAACACAACCTTTACATTGACATACTATCACAACAAAATAATAATAATCACACATTACAAATCACACTAATATCAGTAACATTATACACTAATTTCAAACAAATCAATTTTTTCACTCTGTAAGCTATCTACTTTTCAGCAGATTAAACCTTTGTATCTGATTTATCTAGGGTAAATCACAATAATATTCAACAAAGATCAACAATGTGGACTACAATAGTGACAAGTGTCAGATTTAATATCCCGCTATCCACATAGACATATAACAAAGTCAAAATGATTAAACCAAAAGAAAAAAAAAACCAACAACAACAACAACAACGATCTTTGAAGAAAGAATTGCCAACTACTTTTCTTGTTCTGATACCTTCAACCACTCAGTTCTGGGGTCGAATGATTTATGTTACATATAATAGCATATGGAAACTCCACAATTTACTAAACAGTAAAATCTTGGTCCAACTCCCAGACCATGAAAACACAAGTATGAAGAATTCAAGATTCAGCTTTATACTTTGGAACCCTCCAAAATCAGTGATATTACAATCAAGTAAAAGTTACTACTTTTCATTTCATTTTCACCAACAACACATAAACAAATCACTATTGAATATTCTACACTCTTTCAACTCCAAAACTACAAGAATTTAAACTAACATTTAATAAAGTAAGTCGTTTCTACTTCAAACAAACAAAATTCAGAGTCTGCATAAACAATTAAAACATTGAAGAAAAACCAAAACTCACACTCCGCCAGCGACTCCTCCAGCGACGAGAGACTTGCAAATGCTGAGAACGGCATAGCTAGGAGCTTTAACGCCTTCTCTTGCAAGCTTCGCTTCCTCCGCCAGATTCACGATCGTCGAAACCGCCGATTCACTAGTCTTCACATCCTCCGAGGCCATAACCGGCAAAAAAAAAAAAGAAAAACCCTAGGAGCGGCAAGAAAGACAGTGAAGCAGTGAGTGCGGTGCGGTTTGACGTACCGTCTTCGAAGCGAAAAAAAGAAGGATCGGATGCTCCGGCGATCTGTCGGGTCGGATTGGTAAGGATTTATTTGGCGATGATTTCTTGCATCCGTCTGTCTTTGTGTGTTAGTAAGTGGTGCTTCTAGTTTCGTGACGGCTTCAGGAGAGCTGAATCCTGAAAGTGAGGTCTCAACTGTGAGCTCCGTTGAATGTGCGTACGACTTGCTGACGGCGTCTGTTCCTAAGTGTACGTGTGGACATATAAATGACGCAACATTTGAGGTAGTCATCGTATTCGCTTGTGCGAGTGTGCGTTGGACTCGCTGTGTTTGGTGGTCACGTGGAACTCTTAGAAGTTTTTAGCTGATGTTGATACCACGTAAAATCGGCCCAATTAGATGTAAAGATTTTGCTACAATAAACAACGACTACCAGATCAGAAGCGTTGCGTTTCACTAGTCTCGGTCACATGTGATAACTTGGGTGGATCCTTGAATTTACTAAAAGACCTAAAAGAGGAAACGTGTCAGTTGGTGGCGAGGAGTGCATTCTTGACTCGACCGATGTACAATGACGACAAGGAAAACAGAAACCACTAATAAAGGTATGGGCATCTAAAGAAAGGTTCTCATATTTCAAAAATATAAAGAAAGGTTCTCATGCTTTTGTTTCCTTTTTGTCAACCGCGAGAACGGAAACCTATTGTTTATTTGACGGCGTCGTTATATGTTCGTGGCAAAATTTGATTGGTTACGTTTTCTCATCAACCAACTAATTCTGTCACCATCATACACGAGATCCCAGCTTGTCTGAATGAAATATAAGCCTCTATTTCACCAAAATGATAGACATATATAATACAAAGAAAATCAATCCTCGTGACCTGGATCCTTTCCTTTGTTTATTTATTTGTTTTTCTAATATAAATAAATATTGTGGCATTTGTAATCAGGCTGAAGTTTTTTTATTTTCTTTTAATCATTTTGGCTTCTTTTTTTTTTTTTGAAAGTGGCTTTTCTTATTTTAGATTACCGTATATTATTTCTAATTATTTTAATTCAAAATATATATTAACATATAAGAGAATTTCAATCTCTTTAACGTAGAGCTCATACACTTTATTTTACAGAAATAATAAAAATTCATTAATAAAGAAAAGCTTCAATATCGTATTATCTAATATAGATAATACAATAGAGTAACGTTAGGTTTTCAAAAAATTTTACTTAAATCTATATCCAAATAATATGTTTATCAAAATCTTGTAAATCATGAGATAATGTTATAATTAATAGGATATTAATAACTCACATGTGTTATCATTTTTACATAAATTTAGATACAATTTTTGAGAAATAAAATAAAAAATTAGAAATAAAATTGTTAAAAAGAAATAAAAAACCTTAAAATAAAAAATTAGAAATACTAACTTATCACTTAACAATTTATCATTTAATCATAATTAAAACATTTTCCTTCATAACTATCATTCTAAAAAATGCACAGTTTCAATTTTATCTTCATTGATATCCTACAAATTATCATTTTTCATACATATATATATTGTTATTAGTAACTTGAATCTTTATATTTATATAGTAATTTTAACAACATATATTTTATAATTTCAAAAAATATATATAAGGTATGTAAACTTAATATTTTCTCTTAATTAAATGATTTTTTTGGCTAAATATATAATTTAAAATAAAATACATAATGATTATTATTTATAAGAATATAAACATAAAAGTATTTGTCTTTAGATATTTTTCTCTTAAAAAGACAAACGATCAACATGTATATTCAGATATTAAAAGGAAAAACATAAACATATCCTTTAGATTTCAAATTTTAATTAACTATTTTGTCTTCAATAATACTCAATGTTATTTAGACTTCAAATAAAAAAACAAACAACCCTTAAATCTCAGTTGACTATTTCAAGGCTTGCTCCACTTAACTGGTTGTGTATATCAACATCAAATTACCGCACACATAGCAATCCAAAACATTGGAAGAGTGGTGATATTTCCGTCCCTTAAAAATTGTATGTACACCCCTTTTGTTTGCACATCCTATAAAAAATTTAAAATTATTCTAATTTGCTTTTAAACTCCACTTAATTCCAAGAACACCTTTGTTTTTTTTTTTTAATTTTATTATATTATATTTTTATAAGTATTGTTAGTCAAAAAATAAAAAATGTTTCAAATTGTGCTTACTTTTCTACAATAATAGAAGAGAAAACTATCCTCTTCTACGAATATACTACATTTGCCTGTTATCCACAAAACAAGAAGTTAATTTTCTTGCCGGAAACAAATGAAAACAGCAAGTTCATTGGTTTTCAATATTAACAGCAAGCAACAGCAATAGCCAAACATGTACCAACAGCAAGCACTAGTAACAACGACCAACAGCAACAGCACCAATTACGACGTCACCGAATCGTCGCCACCAACCATTTCCACTCTATCCGCCAACCACCACTCCATGTCAGCAGCCACCGTTGACACTCTCTTTAAGCTCCTCCACCACCTCCCTCCAACCCTCTGTCTCCCCACTCATCGATCCCAAGCTTCGTCCTCCACCATCACGTTTATCCTCCTCTCATCTCTCTCTTATCCAAACCCTAATGATCCTCTATTCTCTTCCGCTTTTCAACTCGGATTCTTTCAACTTGTAGACCATCAAAACAACAAAAACTAGTTAAACCTTACCATTTCACAACTAATTTACTTTAAAGATTTTGTTTCATTCTCCATACTTTGCAATCAATCAGTATTTTTTTAAAAGAATTTGTCATTTAAAATTAGTATTTAAAAGAAAAGTTGGGGTTTGGAAAAGTTGAAACAATTTTAAAGTACATAATATTTTAATTAATAATAAATAGGTGTACTTACAAAATATTTATCACTTAAGTAATTTTATTCGAGGATAATATTTGATATTGAAAAAAAAAAAAAAACCCTAATTTTGGGTGTACATGTCATTTTTAAGGGGAGCAAATATCGCCACTCATATTGAAAACAGTCCTTAAAAACAGGTGTTCATCCGTTTATCTAAACAGTGTCATTAGTATTCTATCAGCGTGGTCCCCGTTATTTTTTAGACCAGTTTCAATAACTTAAAAAAACAAACAAACAACGGTGTTCAAATAAACAAGCCCAAGCACACATGAATACACCTTAAAAATGATATGGACCTATTTAGTTTTGAGATAATATGAGCCTATTTATTTGATAGAAACTTAGATAGAGGAGCCTTTATAGAACTACAAATAACAAAGTAGTGATATTGATACCCCTCAAAACTTGTATGTACACCCATTTCATAATAACACTATTTTAAAAATCTTTTGTTTGCAAATAAACCCAATTTAATACAAACAATACCCCTCCTTTTTATATTATATTTTTGTAAGTACAACCATACATACTAATTTTGTTATATAATCATTTTTTTACGGACTTCTTATTTAAAAGAGGATGATATATGCACAAAACAATTGTGAAAACTTTGATTTTGAACTGTTTAAGACAAATTTTATTCAAATTAAAAGTTTGACTTCATCCAAATATTAAAAAATAAAAGCGTATTGTATATTTGGACTTTTTCTTAGGAGAAGTGGCCGAACTTTCAAGTAAATAAAGTTCTAATAGAAGGTGCCCATTATTCAGATGCAAGCAAGACTAAGATAAAAAAATACTTATATATATATATATATATTTTAAAGTGATAGAGGGTTCCATTTTTTTCTGTGTTATTTAAACTTCTGTCAATACAATGTAAAAACCATTATTTCCTGTTTCTTTACTCTGTCATATTGAAAGAAAATTAAAAACTCTAAAGAGTCCTTCTCTACCACTTTAAAGGGTGGGGTGGAGTCAAAATTGTTTTGCTTGGACTTAAAAGCTATCTAATCATTCCACAAATGCAAGTCCATAACCTATTTAGTGTCAAGTAGATGATGATTATGTTCTTCTAATAAAAATAATAAGAATTTATTTATAACTTAGCTTTTCACAATTTGCTTCATCTAATGATATTGATTCATGCTCCATTCTTCACAATCAATTATTTGTTAAAAAGTACAGTAATTGAAATTAATGTTTAAAAGAGAAACTAGGATTTGAGTAATTTTAAAGAATGATTTAAAAGAGAAGTTATGGTTTGAAAAACTTAAAAGGGCTTTATGCTTGAAATTTTTTATTAATAATTTGTGTACTTACAAACCATTTAACCATTTTAGTAATTTTATCTAGGTAATATTGGATTTTCAGAAATTTACTTATTTAGGAGTGTTTGTACAGTGTTTTAGGGGTGGAACTATGTACACTCTTACAGAGTTAGCAAACTTAGGCCCATAAAATGAATTGTCTGACCCAGCCCATTTTTAGATTTGATTGAGAATTTGTACTCCGACAAATAGCAACCACATGGAGAGGAAATCTTCCAATTCGGATACCAGTTTTTCTTGAAGGGCATATGAGTTTGGATAAATATTTAATTATACAAAAGAAAATAAACAAATAAAAGTTGATCATTTATTTTTTACTTTCAAATTGTAAATGCACCCAAATATAATTCAAACCAAGATTGAATTTGAAATATATATATATATATATTTTAAAGAAAAAGACATTTGATTTTAAATTCACGAGTCTACAGTTCCAAGTGACAGTAAATTGTTACAACTTCAGAAGTCTAGAAGGTTAATAATTAATGGGCTCAAGAAGATAAGTTCATTTGCTTCAAGATTTATCTTAGGGCCAGCCGACGGTGTGACCTGAGATGATATTTGATTCTTAATCACTTTAATAATGACCAAATAAATTCAGTTTTACAAGAATAGATTAGCCATCTGAGATGATAATGATTCTTAATCACCTAAATTAATGACCAGATTAACTGAGCGTTACATCGATTAATTTATGTGTTAAAAAAATAAGTAAACTGATTTAACAACCACTATTATTTTATCATGATCCACATGCCAGGAACGATTTATTACCGCCCAAATCATAACAAAAATCAAAATTCTTGCGCTTGCGATGTTGGATGGGTGGAAAACAGCCTGCCCCTTTACAGCCCACGTCGTGGGTTCAAAAGGGCACCACCCTCACCATGCCAAATATCAATTATAGTAATAACGATGGGTTCTATCTCTCCCTCTTCTGTAAAGGTAGTCTTCCCACCTATATGTGGGTCATTTCCTTCCATCTGAAAGTTTCCTTTCGGACCATACGTTCAATGTATATTAATCTTGTTAGGTTCCGATTATATCCCAGGTTAGTCTCAGTTACGTAATATAGATCCAAAAACAAAACAAAACAAAACAAAACAAAATTCTTGCTTTTCTTAAAACGCAAAAGTTTATGTTAATTTCATGTTTTTACAAATGAAAAGTTGCACATATTTTTTATACACTGTATCCTAACAGAATCTTTTTATTTATAATTAGAGGTTGATGTAAGGGCCGAGGGCATTTGCGTTTCTCATGGGCTCTTCCCTAAGAAAATTAAAAATATACTTTGATCCCTATAAATATTAGATTTTAATGCATTCCTTCACATATTTTCACAAATAATAATAATAACGGAGATTATGGGAAATCAGAATTGAGTATAAAGTTAGTAGTTTGGCTTTCAAAAAAAAAAAATAATAAATAAAGTTAGTAGATTCATGTTAACTTGATTAGTATCAAAGCTGTCATCACCATTGTTATAGTAGGTATGTTTTAGGCAGAATTTTCTGTAATGGCTACTTCTTCTTCTCCAAATCTTTCAGCTTCACTTACTTCTTCACTTCTTAGATCTCCTTCTTCTAAAATAGATAGTTTGTATGAAATTACTTATGTTCCAGATACTCAACTTCTTCCAGATACCATTCCTCCACTTCTAAACCCCTACTCTGCTTTTGCTAAACCTAGCTCTTCTTTTTCTGTAAAAACTCTTATAAAACCTTCTCGAAAACTTATAAAAGAATATGTTCATTCCTCTATGTTTGACAAATGTCCTATTCCCGCATCCCTAAAAGAATAGTATATTACCCTTGAAATCCCATAGTCCAATATTACTCAGTGGTTATCAGAATGATACACTCATATATATTTTGGTGCCATTAGAGTCGTAGTAACCTATCATAGCAGAAAAGGTCTTCTTGTTTCTTACAAGATGACTTTACTTGACACCAGATATCCTAACTACCAACATGCTTGTCTTGCTACTGTCCAAACTACTCTTAATGCAGGCACTGTTATGCTCACCCACAGGCCAAATTACAACATCTCTCTTAAAGATAAATTTTGTTCCACATCCTTGCAAGTCCAATTACAGATTACAGGTGCAGTCCAAAAACTTGGATTTATCTCAGCTACTCTTCATCACCAGATGATATGGAGAGTACAAGATCATGCTCTTGATCTTTCTCTTCCAACTACCACAGAAGTCTTATTCCTTACTATGGACTCTTCTCATATCCCTCATTGCACATCCATTCCAAGGCAAATCTCTCGTGAGAAGCTTATTGAACTGTTACCAGAACAGTGGATAACTTCTTATGAAAAACAACAAAAACCTCCAGCTCCAGTGTTTGTAAATGAGTCTGTGATGCTTCAAAATCTAGATGCCACAACCACCATCAAGTTCATAAAGCCAGGAGAACCCAGTACTCCTCCTCCTGAATTCCATACTCAGTTCATGATCCATCCAGTAAGTACATTTAACCCTTCTTTTTCTGAACCACAGGTCCAACATGTCACCCCTACAGGTCAGCCTATTTTTTACTTCACACATTCAGATAGTCATAGTCCTTATGATCTTGAGTGTCAATGTCGAAGTTGTAAAAATGCTTATAAAAATCAAATACCTGTTATTTAAAAAAAGACCTCAAAACCTAAATCTCTTTATCAACTGTGGCTTGATGGAGATCCCACTGTAGGTCCATTAAGAGAACCTTAGAAAGAATATGAGTATATTGTCAGATACTCTGATCCTCCTAAATATCCTTCAGTAACCAATCTCACATGGGATGATGATGATAAATCTTTTTCAAAACCTCCCTCCAGCCCAAGTTCGCGAGTTGTTCTTACCATTCCTACTTCTACAAAAACCCTTTTACCCTGTTATAAAAAATGTCTTAACTGGTTTTTGAAAACATCCTTTTCAAAAACTTGTAAACCCTTTCAAAAATGGGTTGTCAAGAACTCTTCACCCATGGTTCCTGCAGTCATGATGTTTCAACATTCCTCCACTTCTTATGATATTGATTTTCCACCTCTTGATGAAACTATTACTCAGAAACCAAAAGCGGTTCCATCCAAAGTTGTTCAGTCTGATGGGTCAATCAAATCTATCTCTCAAGCAGAAGCTGTTTTAAATTGGCAATCTGATAATGTTATTGCTCAGAACAAAGTCATGCACAGAATTGAGACAAAGTTCAACCATCTGCAATCTCAGACATTTACTGCTACTGAAAGAACTTCTCAAGTTATTCAGTAATTACAGCAAAGAATGAATCAGCTTCACAATGATCTGATCCACCTGATTTAGACAAACCAAAGTTTCACAACTGTTTTTTCACAAAAGGATGCAGAAATGAGAAGTCTAAAAGCTCAACTTACCTTGCTTCAACAAGATCTTTACAAACAGACTTTTCACACTCCTCCTCATGTTCCTATCTACAATCATTTTGAAGCTTCCAGCAGTTCATGGTTTTTTCCTCAGATAAATTTTCTAAAGGTCAGTCAACTTTTTGCTCCTATAGAAACCAGATCTGAAGCAGATATTGCCTTTGGTACTACTCATCACCTTTATGCTAAGCTTAGAGAACAAGAAGAAGCTCAGCAAGCAGAACAAAAAAAGCAGAAACATATGGTTCACCGAAAAGGAAAATCTAAGGTGATTCCATCTCAACACAGTCAAAGTTCAAGTTCTCATTCTCAAAGTAAGCAAGAAGATCAATATATGGTGTCATATCCAAATTTGATCTCCCAAACTTTACAAGAAATGGGATCCTCTCAAATCCTATATGTTCCAACTCTCCCTCATCTTCTTTACACCTCAGATCCTTTTGAATCTACTTCACATGCTTCAGAAACTTCTTTACCATCTACCCCTGCTAGTTTTTTCCCAACTTCTCTCATTGAATCTTCTCCTCACATTTTGACTGAATCTTCAGATCATTCTTCTGATGATGATAATTTCAGTGCTACTAGTCAGATCTTAGGTCCATAGTTCATGAATACTGAACCACAAATTTATGAAGAAAATGCTAGTATTGAAACAGAACTTCCTCATCAACAAGTCATTCCTCCACAACAACAACCAACTCCTCAAAACAACACCACGTCCAAACTGTTCACCTTTACCCTAGATGATGTTCCATTTTCTAAATGGCGAGACAAAATCTTTGAATTCCAAGCATGACTGCAAACAAAAATGTTAAAGCCACATACTCAGATTCAGCAAGTTCTTACCCAGTTTGCTATCAGATTCACAGGTACCTTCAGAAAATGGTGGCAAGAATTAGTTTAGTACAAGCAAATTCAAATGTTGTCAACTCTCTTATCTCAACCAAGCATTTTTTGTCATCTACAATGAATTTTGTGGTAGACCTCAAGCTTATAAAGTAAAAATGAGAGAAGAATACTTCCAGATGAAATGTTGCTCTTACAGAAAGAAAGACCTTGATCGGCATTATCAACAGATGCTGAAAAGATTCCATGTTCTTTATGGAATTGATGATCCAAATATGAAGCATGCATTTTTGTCTTCTATCCCAGATTCCTTGTTACAGGAAGCTATGAAAATCATGCATTCAGCAATGTGCTCTTGGTGAAATTTACCAGTTTGTCCTCACTGCACTGGATAAACTCTGTGCTTAGAAGAAATTCTTTAAAAAATACATGAAGTGGTCAAACCAATTGACAAAAGTTTGTCAAAGACCAGATTTCCAGATCAAGTGCAAGAATCAAGATCAGTGTAGCTATTCTACAAAGAAAAAACACCATTTCTTCAAGACCAAGCCTCACAAGAAAAGATATTCCTCATATTCTCGTAGACCAAAGTTCAGAAGATTTCTCAGAAGAAAACCCTTCAAACAGAGATCTACTAACAGATGTTATCTCTGTATAAAAGGGGTCATTTTACGAAAAGTTGTCCCAATCAAAAAAAGAAATCCTAATAGATGATTCAGTACCTTACTCAAAAAGGTAATTCTCTCTCAGATTATGAAATTGAATATTTATTTTCAGTTCATGATACTCCTACTTCTCAAGATGTTCTTCATTTTGATCAATTCTCCAACCTCACTTCCGACTCCGATTCTGACAGCTCTTCTAGCTATCAGATCCAACATATCATTCAACCACCTAAATCAATCATTCCTTCTCCAATGATAAATATTTTTCCCACTAAATATTTTAAACTCATTCCTATCATCATCTTTGTTGATACTAGTGCTGTAACTTCCATTTTAAACCTAGACATTCTTCCTTCTTCTTATTAGCAACCACATAAAGAAAAATTTTGCACTATCAATCGTAATCCTTTTACTGTGTCTCTTATCAGTAAACCTCTTATCTTTGAGATATTTCCCAACTGTACGGTTACTCAGAAAGTTCTTGGTTTACATTCACCTCAAAAAGACCTTGTTTTTGGATTTGATCTTTACTCTAAATTCTCTTCTCTTAGAATCCTTCCTGAAGGTCTAAAATTTAAACAACATTTCAAACCATGTACTTCTGTTCTTAGTCTTTATTCATTCCAACCATCTATTAATTTTACCATCATCCATCATCAGTTTGTCCAAGATTCTTGTTCTAAAATACATTCTGAATTCCTTAAAAAATATTCACATCCTCTTTGGCAGAACTCTGACTTCTTTGTTAAACTCTCATTCCACTTGAATGAAGACATCAACCTGACCAAAGCAAGCCATTCAGATATGAATCCAAAACATCTCATGCTTGCAAGATCAGAATGTTCCCAATTGTAATAACAAGATCTCATAGAGTCAACTACTTCACAATGGGCATGTGAAGCTTTCTATGTGAATAAAAGATCTGAACAAGTTCGTGAAAGATTGAGACTGGTTATCAATTACAAACCGCTCAATCATTTCCTTCAAGATGATAAGTTTCCTTTACCCATAAGGCAGACTTTATTTGCTTGTTTTTCAAATGCTCACATTTTCTCCAAGTTTAATTTGAAAGCAGGATTTTGACAACTAGGCATTCACCCTGATAACAGATACAAAACTGCATTCGACATTCCATATCACCATTTCCAATGGAAAGTCTTACCGTTTGGTTTGAAGACAGCCCATTCATTGTTTCAGAAGGCAATGACCAAGATCTATGCTCACATACTTTACAGTGCACTCATCTACATAGATGATATCCTTTTATTCTCCAAGAATGAGCAAGAACATTTGCAGCTTCTTCAACAGTTTGCACAGATTACCAAAGATCATGGTATCATGCTTTCAGCCAAAAAGATGAAAATTGCTCAGAAGCAGATCACTTTTCTTGGTATGCAAATTTCCAATGGAAAATATCACCTTCAACCTCACATTGGCCAGGAGTTAATCAAGTTCCCTGACCAGTTGCAGACTAAGTAAGAAATTCAACAGTTTCTTGGCCTCGTCAACTATGTCAGAACATTCATACACAATGTTGCAGCTCTCACCAAACCATTATCAACATTACTGCAAAAGAATCCTCCTCCCTGGAGTACCCAACAAACCCAAACAATCCAACAAATCAAGCAAGTTTGTCAAGTTTTTCCTCCTCTGCACATCCCTTCTACAGTACCAGAATTTTACAAACCGATGCTAGTGAAAGATTTTGGGGTGCAGTTCTCTTTGAACAAACAAATCAAGATGTTAGACAGATATGTGCTTACCAAAGTGGCAGTTTCAAGTCTAGCCAGTTGCATTATCATTCAACATTTAAAGAAATTCAGGTAATAAAAAATGTTATCGAGAAATTTAAGTTTCATTTAATTGGTCATCACTTTATTGTAGAGACTGATATGAAATCGTTTTCTCAAATGCTTTAGTTCCATAAGAAAAAATTATCTCATCAACTTCTTCTTCAATTGACAGAATGGTTCAACAAATACTCTTTCACAGTCAAACACATCAAAGGTAAAAATAATTTCCTTGCAGATTATCTTTCCTAACCAATCCAACAATACCATGTTTTACTTCCTGTTTTTATGTTTCAACCTTCTTTGTCTTCTTTCATGTCTAAAAATTACAGAATTCTCAGATCTCCTTAGATCAAATTTCCCTGAACAAAGAATTAAAGAATTATTGTTTTCTTATCAGTATAAATGTATCCAAACTCATGGTCAACTTTTTTTCAAAACTCTTTGTGTTCATCCAACTTATCCCTTTGCTCAGGTTATTTCTCTTCCTACGTAGTCACATTTCCCTTACTTTATCTTTCCTTTAGAATTGACTTATTTTCTTTGGTGTCTTGGTCATCTTAATCACTTTGCCATTGAAGTCTCTAATGATCTCTTTAAGCAAGCTCTAACATGGGGTCATGAATCCTCAGAAGATTTATGCAGTTTTTTTATTTATTTTCTCACACGATTTAAATCTCTTCCTAAGTGAAAAACATGGTCAAAAATCCTTCGTCCCAAACAATGGTCAATACTCATGTTCCATCATCCTTTTTCTGTCCGTTCAGATAGTGTGATCAAGTTTGTCAAAAGTTTGGTTAATAAGTTAATTGTGTGAGTCCTTCGTGTTTGTAATAATTAAAGTGTGTAATAATGTTGTTTGACTTTTCCATATGTATTATTAATGAGTGATGTTATCAGTGATATAAGCTTGTTTGTCTTGTTACCAAGCCATTCGGCTATAAAATGACTTCATCTTCCAGTTGTAAGATATCTGAAAAAGAATGAGAAATAAAATCTCTATGTTTTCTAGTTAAACTTCTCATCTCTGTCTAAAACACCTAAAATGATAATTGTGAGATATCTCAAAATACTAAGATAAGGAAAGAACTCATCTGGTTCTTTATCTTTATTCTTACTCTCCAGTAGCTTGGTATTAATCCAGTGAACCCTCTTTTGATGGGTTATCTCTGGAAATGGAAAGAGATCAGCCTGACCAGTAAGTCCCGTTTTGATGAGAGAGTTAGGACAGTCAGTGTCATGGATGTTGGTATTCCGATGAGTTTTTAAGAGTAATTAATCTCTTGTCGGTTCTAGAGATTAACACTGAGAAACTTGAGAGTTAGAATCTTGATAAGGGATTGGGAGTTCCGCCCATATTGGTCACTTCTGTGTTGTTCATAAAATAATTCTTTCGTATTGTCGTTTACATCGACCTTTTTTCCGTCTCATCGACTGCCCACATGATAAATCAGTTGCACCTAAATTCTGAGAAAAAAAAGGTAAAATACTGTTATGATAATTTTATTTTTTCGCTAAAATCTATATTTTATTTCTAATCTTGTGTGATTGGCAAAAAATCATATAATTAATGATTACATCAATTATTATTAATGTGATTTAATAGTTACAAGTACTTGTTTAATTAATAATAATATTTTAGATTTCAATGCTGCTCTATGTAATATCTAAAACAAAAACAAATATATTTATTTAGGATTTCTTAATTTAGAATGAATTTACAAACTGGTACAAAATTATTAAATTAATTTTTTTTCACCACACAAACAATCGTAAATAAAGGATAACAAAAGGTCATGATTCACATTCTTCATCGGTGAATTAATTCCTTTGTACTATGCATGTACCATGCAGCGTCACATGAATCACAAAAGCTACTGTCAACTGTAAAGATGATATGAATGGGCAATAATGAAGAGTTCGATGCAATCCAGCATATTTTAATAATTTTAATTAAGCTTTACTTGTATTAATTAGCAATTAATTAAGTTTAGTTAATGCGTTAAATCGTTGGGTCCCATCACGATTTCGCTCAATTACATGCATGCATATCTCAAATCTAATCGCTTTTACAGTCTAGCTTCGAATAAGTGCATGGAAGGGAAGTGCATGAACATTTTCTGTTGCAATAATAATAAAAAGACACGACTTTGTACATTAAAGTGTTCAACAAGCGTTCTGTTCCAATAATAAAAAGACAAAAGACATGTCCAATGAAGTGTTCAACAAGCGTTTTGTTGTTTTGGAGATAATTTTTTAATGACAAAATCCCCAATTTGTTTCATTGATGCTTATTTATCCTCGGATATGCACTGAGGATTGAGGAATCTTCACTATTCAGCTACATGGATTTCTCCATCTAGATGGACGGCTAAGTGGGTCAATCGTTCTTTCAATCACGTTGACACTTAATTTGTCATTCTATTATGTATATAAATGTCAAATAACAACGATATTAGATAGTGTATTTCTGTCTAACCCAAATTAATCGTTCATATAAAATAGAATTTTAAAACTAAGAAAAAGCTAAACGAAAATAGTAAAATGTTTAATACAAAGTATATATACAGATTTAATTATGCATAATTATGACATTATATATATGTTTCTTGACTTGAAATGTAACTTGATGTAATCTATAACCCTCCAAACACTTTATGCCATATGGTTGACTGCTAACAGGTTGATGAATTAATGATGTTTATGGGATTATAAACTATGATTAATTTATCTACTTTCAATGTATAGTTACAGTCTCTGGCACTTTGATCTTTATTATTTCATTCAAACTTCTCAACAAAACAATGTATATTCTTACATTTCCATAAGGAAAAATAAAGATTAAGGTACATTGAACTCAGATGGCTATCATACATGGTTACGAATCACAATCATTGTCGGTCAGACATCATCTTTCTCCGAAAGTTTAAAAATTTAATTTAAGATCTTGAAGATTATCTTCGTGAGTGTTAAAAATTGTACTAACCAGTAAAAAAGTAAAGGGAAGAGAAATATCGATATCAATAATTTAAAATAATAATTTATTTTTTTATTTAAACTTTTATGATATGTTAATATTTAATGAATAATTATAATTTATTTATTTATTACTTCGTTAATAGTCAATTGTTACTTCAAAAAAGATTCATGAGGAAATTCATTAGTTTGTCCCTAAAATATTTATTTTTGAGTTATGTGCAAAAAATTAAACTATTTTATATGCGATTTTTTTTTTTTTTTTTGTAACTAAAAGATTGACCTATTTTTAATTAAAAACATGAGTTTTTGGAGATATCTTCCATTTTTATTTGCTATGTTTAATATTTAAATTTAACTTGATTTCTATGTTTGTCACAACAATCATAATTTAATTCACATAAATGGTAACCAAAACATGTCAAAACTAAAGGAATTAGCCTTCCATCCACATACCTGCATACTTCCACATAGCTCACTTCAATAATTAAAATATATATTTGAAAAATTTTGTGACTTGTGACCATTGTTAGAAAGGTGACATACATACTTCCACATAGCTCACTTCAATAATGCAATAGACAATAGAAAACAAAATAATAACACACAGAATTTATGTGGAAAAACTTTAGATAAAAAAAAAAAAAAAACTATGTGCAGAGGGGGAGAAATTCATTAGATCAAAGATGAGTACAAATAGAAGTGTTCATGGTGGCTATCAAACATAATGATTAGCTCTACACACACACACACACACATGAGTAAAAAGAACTTTGAGCCCAAGCCGAAACAAAAATAGGACCATACCACAAGGCTCCACCCCTGCACCCCCAACTAGGCGGGCTCGGGCTCGAGCTCTCCACTAACACCACAAATCCTCAAAAAAAATTTATATTTGTCATTTTATCTCAATTGTTGCATTACAAGCTTTTCAAGTTGGACCAAATAGAATTCGGATCACATACTCTAACAATATATTAGAAAAAGTTATTAATCTTTCAACTTGTTTGCATGATTATAGTCATGTTTTACAAACAAATAATTTGTATGTATATATTAATTAATTTAGATCATAAAGTCACAACGTAATTACATAAAATCAATCATGTCTTCCCAATCAATCGTTTGTCAATTCGTGGAAAGAAGACTCTTCTCTCAAGTTGGCAATGACCAACTTTCTTGGGTTGGTAAAATGAAAGATTAATTAAAGAATACATTTGTGACTTGTGAGAGTTGTGACAAAAGTTTAGATAGATAAGATAAAAACTCTAATAGAAATAAATTTGCCCAAACACGGTCCTAAAGCCATCAAATAAAATAAAACAAAAAATGTAATGCATATCCAAGCCAAATTGAATTCTACCCAATCACAATTCACAATCCTAAAGGCACTAATAACCTCTCGATTTAGCTTCTGCTTTTAGCTTTTCCTTTTTATTGATTGACATTAGCTTCCACTAATCCTAACTTAGTTTACATATTATATAAATCAAAAGCGTCTTTAGTGAGTGATAAACACATTTTTAGGCAAAAAGAGAGAACACTTTTGTGTACGGTGACCATTATCGTTTCCTACTATCTTTCAAAATTTTAAAAGTATTGATCGAAATCAAAGATTTTAGTATTTTTAATGATTAAAATCCTAAATTTAAGAATATTTTTCTATAATTTAATAAAAAATAAAAATAAAAACATGGATTGGGCGTTTCTCAGAAAAGTTCAAACAGAACTCTAGAAATGCTAGTGAAGTTTAGGATTTGTTTTATAATCGAGACAAGAGATCATGTCGGTCGGCATTGAAGTGAGTGGCCTTGGTTAGGACGGAAAAACAACAGTGGAAAAAACGTGTATCACGTGTTATTAAACAATTAAATAAATATATACCACACTCTGTTTCTGTTTTCCCACGTGGATACTAGACCCATTTTAATTGTTTATCTTTTTGGTCAGGGTGCTTCTACTGTTCCCATACACTCTTAACATTTAATAAGTGGCAAGTGGCCCTTATAAATATATTGATATATTGATAAACAAAGACAAGGTCAATGACCCCACTGGTAAGACCATTGATCTGTGTGCCTTCGAGGCACACAGTTCTATTTTCATTAAAAAAAAAAACACTCTCTCACCAAACCATGTAAAAATATATAAATTATCCCTCAACCTTTTATGGATATTCCTCTCCATTTATATACAGGTTGCTCCCTTCCATATGAAAGTCGCTCTTTAGACTGGATCATACCATAGATTCAAAAACCTCACTTGATCCCAGTTAATTCCTACATTTTTCCCAATCATAAAAAATATATTTATGTACATTGATAAAAAAAAAAATAAATAAATTTAAGATCAATGTGCAATAATTTATTTAAATATGACATAAACATTTAATATTGAGTCGAAAGTTTGGTTATCTTACTCATCAATATCAATCAATCATTAGATTGATTATAAAGATAATCATTAAAGTTAATTCAAAGATCATTGTTGATAAATAATCTTACCTAATAATAATAAAGTAGTCAATCCTTTCGACTGATAATAAAACTCTTAAAACAATATTGTACTTGAATTGTGATAATACAGTGATTGAACACATGGATGCTGTGTCTTACAAGAGTCACAATCAATAGCTGTTGTCAAATTGAGATAAAACTAAGTGGAGATAACAATGTTTTTATCATTGGAGAGTGAAGGTAGATTGGTTATTGACAATAATCCTAAATCATTAATTAGACTTCATTACATGATATTGTTAGTTTAAATTTTGAAATATCTTTTTGTAAGCTTAATATAATATAATTTAATAATTTAATTTAGACAGAGAGAAATATGTATGTGGGTATAGTTTTAAAACAAATTATTTCTAGAAGTATTGTAAGTTTTCAAGATTTTTTAGTTTCCAACGAAATTTTATGCCGATTTGACTATATGAGAACGGAAAATTCCCATTCATAAGATGTGTTTTAATAGATAAGGTAAATGGAATGCTTTTGAACTTTTTTCTGAGAGCTAGCACAAATAGACTAGTCAGTAGTCGCACAATGACAACTAATTAAAAGGGAGAAATTTAAAACTATCAAAAATCAAAAGGAAAATTCCTTTTTAATCCATTTCAAAGAAAAATTTGTTTTTACTCTTTCTAACAAATGATTTGCACTATCCTGTTTTGACCAAAATATCCTTTAGTTAAAAAATAATAATAATAATAAAATTACTCTCATGCCCTTAGCTTAAATTACTAAACTAGCCTTCATTCTTCGTCTACCTTTTTAAAAACCCTAAAATGACTCTCTTACCCTTAGTCTAAATTACCAAACTAATCTTCCTTCTTCATTTTACCTTCCTTCTTTCTTCTACCTTTTTTCTTCCTCTATTGAAGTTTCTTCGTTCAATTTGGTTTTTAATTTTTTTTGCGTTCACGTTGCTTACTTAAAGTTGTATAGATTGATTATTATTGTGAGTCTAATTATACTGGGTGATTTAGTATAGAATCATAAGGTTATAGATTAGAAAATAATTTTGTTCCAAAAAGTGCGAGCACCAATGACAGGAGAGGCTCTTGTTAGGGGTTCAAGGCAAAAGCGGCTCTTGTCACTCGTCGTTTTAGATTTTAGTGGATTTTTCCCTTTTTCCTTATTTTTAGGCCCTGTTTAGCATTTGAGATTGGATTGGATTATTTTCATGGAATTGGATTTAATTGAATTTGATAGGATATGATAGAATAAATTAGTGTTGTAATGTGTTAGGTGTAATATAAGATTGGATAAATTAGTACTGTAATGTGTTTGGTGAAATATAGAATTGGATAAAATCAATTTTAAATGATTAAATTATTTTTAAAAATAACAAATCTTTATTTAAAAAAAAAAAAAATCTATTTTACACTCACCCCAAGTCTCGATCGATGATCGCCTTCACTCCTTCCCTCTTAACATCCCACACATCAAAATGACAATTAAGTGGTAATTTGTAACTTATGGGGCCAATCAACTGAAGATCATCATTTTCAACATTTATAGATCATTTTACGGTCCTTACAAGCAAAAAAAAAGGGATCAAATCCATAAAATCCAAAACCACCCAATGGTGGTGCACCGATGACAAGAGCTCCACCTATTATGGGTGTCATGGGATGGACCACTTGTGACAGTAACCCCTCCTATCATGAGTGGGTGTGGTTTTGGAAGATTTTCTCTCTTTGGCTTTTAAAGACCTCAAAAGACCCCAAAATCACAAAATAAAACCCTTGAACATTCATTGATAAGTATTATAACCATATTTGATCCAATTTCCACTAAGTAAGGACATTATTAGATAATATATACTTACCTAATGACATCTCATACACCAAAGTGATAATAGAGTATCAATTTGTAATTTACGGGACTCAATCAACTGAAAGTCATCATTTTCAATGATTGAGGATCATTATAGAGTCTTTAAAAGCCAAAAAACTGGGGAAAATCCACCAATATCCAAAATCACCTATGATAGGAGAGGCTATTACTCATGACAAGAGTACATTGCACTTTTCGCAAAAAAATTGTTTTCCAACCTGTGATCTTATGTTTCTATACTAAATTATCCAATATAATTGGATTCATAATAACAATTAGTTTACACAACTTTAACTAAGCAATGTATATTGTGAACACAAAGAAATTGAAAAACAACTTGAATGAAGAAGTCTCGATGGAGGAAGAAGAAAGATAGAAGGAAGAAGTAAGGTTAGTTTGGTAATTTAGACTAAGGGCAAGAGAGTTATTTTAGGGTTTTGAAGAAAGGTTAAGGAAGAAGGAATGTTAGTTTGGTAATTTGGACGAAAGGTAAGAGAGTCATTTTAGGGTTTTTTTTTTCCCTTAAGGGTATTTTGGGAAAAAAGGGGTTATAAAGTGAAAATGATTTGTTGAGTGGAAATTTCAAAAACTTCCCTATTTCAAAATCATAATTTGTTTTTATCGCCTTACAAAATAAAATTTGTTTTTGACTCTCAAATAAATAAATTACACCCAATATTTTGTAATTCTCAAAATGTCATTTTTAATAAAATTTTAAAAATATCGTGACAGGAGGAGCGTAACAAAAGGGTGTTTTGTCATGCTTGCCCCTCGTCACGCTCAAGTGTGACGTAAGGCTCTCCTAACTTTTCCATCACGCTTGCCTTGGGCTTGATGAAAGATTCTCCCATCACAGCATGAAAGGAGGGAGACTCTCCCATCACGACCAATCATAACGGGAGACTCTCTCATCACGCTCAAGAGTATTTTGGTTAGTAGGGGGTTAGATGTAATTAATTTGTTTGAGGAGCTAAAACCAAATTTTTTCTTGAAATAGGTAACTTTTTTTTTTGTTTACATTTAGATAATTTTAAATTTTTCCCAAAAAAACAATCTGTGTTTTTGGATTGAGCTAAAAACTATTTTTCCATTTGAAAGTTGGTTAGTTTTTGAAATTGCCACTCATTAACATGCGATCGTTTGATGTCAATCTCGAGCAACCACACCAACACTAGAGCCAGTTTTGGGCCCCTTGAAAGCTGACAGATTTGTAGCCTTTTTCTGCTGAGAACGATAACACATGAAAAAAATACACGAGGCCATTTGGAATCCGCTAATATCCCTCTTGATATATCATCATTTCTAACATATACTTCACTATTGGTAGGATTCTATTTGCCAAACCCAGCCGCCTAATAGTTGTCTCCATCTTAACCCTAATTGTAACAGTTGATTTCGACAAATATTCTATTTTTTTAAAAAAAAGAAAAACAAGTGTACTCATTATTTTCTCTTAACATGATATGTAAAAGTTTAAACTAAAATTTTAAGTTAATATATCCTTGTGGTTTATATTTTGTTGTTTCATGTGTTTAATCATGTTTGAAGTTGGATACGATAGAACAGTTTGGTTAACAATTAAAACCGTGATATTATGGGAACTTTTGATGAATAGAACGATTAAATGCAGTATAGGGTAAAAGGCAAGATAAATAATCATGTGTTGCAATGTGATTCGGTGTAACAATGTTGATGACTAGTCGAGGAATATATAAAAGTTATAATAATTGTTTTCCATTTTCAAGTTTGGCCCCAGTCGTGCTCTTATTGGTCACTTAAAAATACTTTAGTGTCTAGTGGTTGATAATTTTAAGCAGAATTTAATTTCCTTAAAAACACTTTTATAGGACAAAAACAATTTGCGCTAGAAGGAATGCAAAGAAAACTTTTAAAATCACAAATAATGAAAAAAGAAAAAGAAAAACCCCGCAAATTACAGAACCAATTCAATAAAAATGAAACAAGAATTGAAGAAACTGTATACGTCAAAATTTGTCAACTCCTGCGATATATCCAATAAATGCCACATGCAAGAAGATGCTGATATTATAAATACTGGAGTTAACTGGAACAATTCGTACGCGGCATAAAACATATCAAAATTCAACAACAACGAGCGTGACAACCCAGTTGAAAACGAAAAGTACACACGAGTGGCCGTGGAAAACAAGTCTGGTTCCACCACAAAACTTATTCATTACGTATACACTTAGTTATATTCCTTTTTTATTTTATATATTAACTCTAAATTAAAAACTCTTCAAAAGAAAAATAAAAATGAACACATATAAAATCATTTTCATTAATTAACAGTGGAAACGAAAGGATATATTTCCACCATCTACGAGATATAAAGAGAATCCAAGGAAGACATTCAAATGTGGTACAACATTAGTGTACAAAAAAGTAAGCAAGTTATTGATGAAGTTTCTTGACTAAGTTATATTGATGAAGTTTCTTGACTAAGTTATATTTCTGGGGCATGCATATCCACCAATTCTCTTATCGTGGGGTTTGGATTTGATTCGAATTTCGGCTCGAGATCAGAATAATAATCTCGGCAAGTGGAAATCGTGATCTCCCTGAATTGTCAACACTGGAGCTACAATGCAACCCTTTTCGCAGTAAATGTTTTGACGACATTAGTATCAACACACACAAAAACGCAGGTCATTTTCACATTGTCTTCTCAGCTTGTTAAAAACCCACCAGACCACCACCAATGCTTCTTCATATATTCACCTGTGTGTATTCCTTTTTAAAAGCTCACTTCTTACTTGTATTAGGAACTAAATATGTGTGATTTATAGTTGATTATATATATATATATATATACATAAATATTCAGTTTATACGGTTATATTTTAAAAATGCATGGTTTAGGAATAAAGAAAAAATGGAAAAAAAACTATTTGCCGGACATGCATGTAATTTTTTATTTTTAAAATGATAGTTTAATAGCTCTTAAATTACTATCATGATATTTAAATGTCATTATCTATATTGAAAACTGTGAAGCTAATTACGATTTGGAATAAAGATAACTATAGATCAACAAGAATATTTACTTTTTTCAAATGATATTGAAATTTTCCTGTAACAGAAGCGATTGTTTTCTCTCTTTCGAGACTTTTATAATGATTGAGTTTTTAAAGAATATTTTCAGTTTTTCACCTAAGCAACACGTACGAAAAAATGATAATTGGGGGAAAACTTTCAACGAGGGTGGTCCAGCAGCTACCCAAAAAGAAAAACAACTTAACAATCTGTATTATTCACACTAATTAAAATATTAACCGTTGGTAGGCACTTCACCCAACTCTTTTAAAAGTGAACGAGACAAAACACTTGACATAGTTAATTTTTTGCCATTATTACCACTGTATAGTTTAATTAATTAAATATGTCAATTACTTCCATTACTGATTACACTAGGAAGATCTTATTTTATTTGTCTTTTTCTCTTTTACATCTACTGAATGATGAGGTGAGCTGAACTCTCTAGGTTGGTTTCCTCTAGGTTTGTTTATCAATGTCACGCCAATAACATTGTGAATAAACTATATATCATCAATAATTGTCAAGGGATATGCCAAAATCTCTCACCATAATTTTTTTGATAAGGGTATTTTTTAAAAGTTCTAGAATTCATAACGTAAGAACATGAATATAGATGATTAATTTAATATATACATTCATATATATATATATATATATGCCTAAGTAACACAATTCTTTAATAGAATAGATACTTTGTGAAGATAAATTTATTTTTAGAGTACATACTAAGAAATTTTTTATGATTAAGTATTCTCTTCTTTTTTTTGTTAATACACGAATGATTAAGTATTATTTCAATACAAGTAACTTTTTCATTAATCTGTATTTGATTGAAGTAAGAGTATTGGATAATGATTTAAGTCATGAGAATTTTAGGGACTTCATTGTCGGTTCAAGCTTGTCATGCATTAAGTGATACATCGTAGAATTCTTTACGTGAAGAAATTAGCAAATAATAAATTAGTTACCACTTCCACAATTATCTTGCCTGAAATATTGTTCATGATTTCTGTAGAGAGTGAGTGGCAACCGAGTGTCGTCCTCTTTATAATGAGGATCAGCTGGGCGGGCGATTACTGGCTTGTAATTGCACTGGCAAGTTAATTACAATAAACTGTTTTTATATATATATATATATATATATTTTTATACTACTTATTAATTGTAGCGGTGAACTGATGATACATGTCATAGTCGAAGGATCAGAAAGAGACACCATTTTATTTCAAAAAAAAAAAGGGGGGGGGGGGGGGGAAGAGACACCATTCATGGCTCTGAAAATTTGAGTTTCTAAATTACGCCATTGCCCTCTTTTGTTTTTTCTAGGAGTGGCGTTTGGGGGAGTCCATCAGATCATCCTATCTTGCGATGTTCCGCCTTTGGACCCAAACAGTGATATATGATAGCATGCATTATATTTTTAATTTGCTGGATTAGTTACAATACAAGGGTCTTTTTAGAGGTTAAAAGCATGCAATCACATGGGCGAATTCTTTATAAATTTATAAAATTCAATATAAATTTTTTTAATAAGAAAATTATTAATGAAAAATTCATTGGTTTTGACTCGCAAGTTAACAAAGGTTGACAAAAATTATTTATTATTTTTTACATTGATCCATTTTAGATATTGAGTAGGTAAAAGCTTTTCTATAAAACTTTAAAATTAACATGTATAATATAATTCATGATAACCCATAATTTTTTAAGAAAGACTTTTAGTTTACAATTCGCTCAAATGATATTTCAACACGATATATTAATCCCACCACTCTTCAAACAATCTATTCCAACTTTCTAAAAAAATATTAATAGAATCAATATAATTATTGGTTCGAGTAGCTTCATCTTTCAATTCTGTACAAACAACAAAGTTTATGTGTTTTACATAATAGAAAAAGGTGGTAATATCACTTACAATGAGATTTCAATTTGTTTTCTTCTCTCTCTACTCTTGGTTTCATAGGGATAATCCCAAAATATGATATATAATTTGTCTATATCTCCTTTTTATCACTTATAATTTTATTTTTATTCGAAATATCTCATACCATCAATCTTTTAACGAAAATATTAGAAAAAAATAAAATGTTGAATTTACCATTGATTTAAATAATATTAAAATATTAAAGTATAAAAATAAAAAATAAAAAACTAACATAAATAATATTAAATATAAAAATATAAAAATCAAAATAAAAATAAAAATAAAAAGGGATTAATTTAAATTGAAGATGACAAAAAACTGAACCAAAAAGGAAAAATTAAAAAAAAAAAAATTCAATCCAGAATTTCAAATTGAAGTTGAAGAAAAGAAATAATAATAAATAAATAAATAAATAAATAAAGAAGGGGATTAATTTTAAAAGAGAAGACATTGGAATTTTTTTTTTTTTTTTTAAGATCTTTATAGAAGATCTGGAACTATCATCTTCAAACTGAACCTTCAAAAAATCCAATCATTGAAAACCCAAAAATCTCCACTGCCTGCAACACCCAAACACACAAAAACCACCTTCCAGTGCACCCAATCACACAAAAACCACTCTCCAGTCTGCCCAATCACATAGAAATCACACAAAACCACCCTTCAGTCCACTCAATCACATAGAAATCACACAAAACCCACTAAATCACATAGAAACTGTTACTACACAAATCATTATTCGATGGTGAAGTCCTAGTTTAGGTCTCCATCATAGAGACCCATAATCAGTGGTCTTAGGTCTCCAATGGTCGAACTAGTCGGAGATAGAGATAGAGATAGAAAATGGAACGAGGAAAATAGGGGGGATAGAAGAGAGAGAGAGAGAGAGGTCTTCCGCCCCCATTCATCAGCGACACTATCGCTGTAAATATCTTTCGCCACCATCATTATCGATCGGAGATAGAGAAAGAAGAATAAAAGATGAGAAAGAGAGAGAGACCAGAGAGGAGAGAGGAGAGAAAAGAAAGAGAGAGAGAGAGAGAGAGACCAGAGAGAGAGAGAGAGAGAGAGAGAGAGAGAGAGAGAGAGAGAGAGAGAGAGAGGTAGTTGTATGAAAAAAATAGATTTTTATTATACATTTTTATTTTTCAATAAAATATCTTTTTTAATTTTATATTTAATATTATTTATTTTGATTTTTTATATTTTAATTAATATTATTTTAATTGATTTTTCCTTGCATTTTCATTTTTGCTTTAGAGTTGAATGGTCAACCAAGTCAATTTAACGGAATATGTAACCATCAGGAGCATTGTCGTTCTTTCATATATCTTTAAGGGATATTTTGAGTATTTTTATTAACATCAAGAAATATTTTGGATGAAAATAAAATTATAAGTGGTTAAAAAAAAAAAAAAAAAGATATAGTCAAACTATGCATAGTTTTTTGGAATTATCCCTGATTTCGTATCTTTGATTGTTAACTAAGCTGAAGACCTTATAATTAATTAAACACATGTTGTATAATGCACTAACATGATCATACAAATAAAAGAGGTGACAACTACATTGATCCTTGTTCAAACAAATTATTGGACAATAATTAACAAATATAAGATTATTTTGTTTAAAAAATAAGATAAATAAAGACAAGTAAGCAAAATCATGATAGTAACTTACTGAATGAGAATTGTGGCCTAGTTTGGCGGTGAAACCTAGGCCCACCCGTGCCTTGTCTAAAAGGTTATGTGTTTAATCTCATGCCACTCCATGTACACTTGTGGGTTACCCTTTCACTTAATGTGGTTTGTTCTCTCCCTCTTTTGGTGGATAATTCTCATACCACGTCTCAGAATCATATTCCGTACTTGATATGAGTTGCTCTCCTTTATTTCTAAGATGATCCTTAGGCTACATCGTAGAGTCGTATCTCAACTGGTTCCAACTACTATCTGGACATATACTAGTACTTAAAAAAAAAAAAAAAAAAGACCTCTAATTGAATTAATGGAATTTCTTATTTATCACTATTTACACCACCCACATATGATGTTGCATATCATGTGGGACATAATTGTTGGTTATGGGCAAACATTGTGTCCACTGTATGCTTCCTGGCCCTCTTCCTATATCCAGCATAAATCGGAGCTTGAACATATCTAATAATTTAATATTAAAATAATAAAATTAAATTAAAATCTATTCATTGGTGGATGATGACATGTTGCATAGGTGTAGCCTATTCAAGCAAAGTCATATGGATATTTTATAAATAGTTAAGAAAAATTATGGGGTCCAGATTTGCAAAGAGACAAAGATCTCTAAAGGAAATTCCAAGGATGTCTTTATCAAAACAATAAAAACCAAACGAGATAAAATAGATAATTATTGTTATTATTGCTTTATTGATCAAAATGGAAACAATCTAATTAACATTTTAAATTTGCCGAAGCCAATTTGCTTTTGTTTAGTAAATTCCGATGCCAAAGTATATTCACCAACTCTATACATGGACAGAGGCCTCTAAATCTCTAATGGTTTATTGGATCAATATCTGTGCTTGAAAATTGACATGCTTTTTGATTGTTGTTACTTTTTTTTTTAAAAAAAAGAAAAAGAAAAAATACTTTTGATTATTGTTGTTTCGAAAACAACAAAGTTTTATAAAGCAATGATGTACGAATCACGCGACGGTTAATATATATTTAGAAGAAATAAAGACAAACACTGTGAATTCCATTTTTTTTTTTTCTTTTAGAATTTGAATACAAGACATATGTCTACCAAATATAATATCTTATTATGTAAATGCAAGATTAAGATGTTTGAGCTTGATTTTATCGGTTTAGATAGTTCTTTATATTCTATAGATTCACATCGTTATCGGGTTTAATATTTTATTAGATTAAATATCACCATTTTTCTATCCAAAGATATGCACATTATTAAAATAAAATATCACCATTTTTCTATCCAAAGATATTATCAATTTCAAACACGTAAATCAATAAATAAAATCATTTTAAGAGTAACGTTTAACCATATTTGATGTCCAAGGTTTGCCTTCATCGAACTCATTCTTGGTCTTGTTAGTACTATAGGCTTGAGGTTTCATTAAACTAATAATTTTTTATTACATTTTCTTTGTAAAACATATGATATATATATAACATTAATAATTAAAAGTTTATTAGAATTTATCAAGAGTAGGTTTAATAATTTATTTTTATAAAATCAAAATATATCTATAATACAAAGAAAGAGAAAATTCCATTCATACATACATATATATATATATGTGTGTATATATATATTCAAATCTTAACTTTCTTTTGTATCATTAGATTAAAAACAGAGACACCAACTATGATGTATTCTTACAGGTGATAGCATGAAAAGAATCTCAGTCCAATGTTTAATTCAACCTTATCTCAATTAATTAACGTTTTAATTTAGTTTAGTTATAACATGAGCACCACCATACAATCACTAACCCTCCTCGTGGAACACAAAACCCATATATATAATAAGACCTAAAAAACAATGGTAATAATAACAATAATAATAAGACCTCTATCTCCCATTCACTTCTTTGAATAAATTGGATCAACATAGTTTCTTTATAAATTAATTTGACCATGCACTCATTACAATTTCGACCATTATTGCCTCAGATTCCAGTCCAGTGCCCTCTCTCCACCACTGCACAGGCTACACTTGTTGTACTTACCAAATTAACACAAAGCCAAAACTTACACTATCATAAATTTATAATAATTATCACCCCAAAACACCAAAAATGCGTTGCATATTGGTATTATAACTATTTTATTTACTTGTTCAAGTCAAACATCATTACACCATTAAACAGCCCCAGATTCCTTTTCTGGGTAAAAACAACAAAAAATAGCTGACAACATCACCTCCTTTGGGTTAGAGCCACTTTTTACCCTCTCACAAGTTATGGATTTCTGTTCAGATTTATCACTAATCGCATAAAATCCACAAAACCAAAGCATAAATTAATGTCAAAACTGGAAGCCAAATCTGCCCACCCAGATGTTGTTTCACTAAAGCAGTTTGATTTTTTCAAATTTTCATTCCACTGATGAAGAATTTTGTTTCTTGTAAAAATTGCAGTATAAACAAGACATTTTTTTAAAAAAATTAAATTTACTTTATGCTTTGGAATAAAATCAAGAATTACCAAAAAGGGAATCTAGGAAAATTAATGCTAAAAAGAGTTGCCAAAGTATGGCTTGCATGTTTGCAGAATCTAACCTTAGCTTGGCATGGGACCCACGTAAAATCTGGCTTTAGCAAGATCTTTTCAACTTCCCTTTTTGCATCCTGCAGATAAATCCAGCAGTCTTGCTTGACACATCAAAACCACACAAGGTCATTTTCGTCATCTACCACCCCAAAACCAGTAGACTTCCTAGTAATTTTCAGAGTCTAACAATGGCAAAACGGGGATTTCACAATCACAATCACAGCAACAAAAACAAAAACAAAAACAAATACAAATAAAAAAAAAAAAACCCAGTGGAGAAAAGTGGACGGCATTTGGTAACAAACAAGGCTCTTATATAATGCAGAGGCAAGAGAATCTTCTCTCATCATATACCCATTCACTACCAAAGCCAAAAACAACAACCACCTTCCTCTCTCTAATACATGTATATTATTCCCGATATTTTATATACAAAATAGAAGCCAGGCCTCCATCTGTCTGTCTCTCTCTCATCAATATAATTATTATCTGGTCAATTCTTCACACATATAGAGAGAGCGTGAAAATCGGCAAAAAACGTAACGTCTTTCATTGATTCTCGTGGAGATCAAAGTACCCTTTTCTTCCCTTCTCGTTCGTTCTTTATATAAACGCAAACCCACCGGCCTCCTTTGTTTCATTGTCAGTTCAACTACGCTCAACCGTGTCAAGTTGCAGGTATTTGTCCGAAGCAAAAGCTCTCTTCTTTTTCAAATTTCCAATTTAAATGTTCTATCTTTCTTTCAAATCTTCTTCTTGTTTTTTGTTTCTGATCATTTCCCATCAAATTTCTTGAATTTTATTATCAGGCTGACGAACTCTGTTTATGTTTGTGTTTTATCTGTTGTTTATGGTTCATGTTGACTTTCTCAGTGTGTGTTACTGTTGATTTTTTTTTTTTTGGGTTGTTTGAAAGCAGGATTCTGTTTTTTCAGCACAGAACTTTCTGATACCATGAAACAAATTTGATATTTCTATGTTTTAGTTTTCTGATTGCTCTTGAAGAGCTACATACAGAGTACTATTTTTTTTTTTTTTTTAACGAGTACCACTTTATTTGTTCACTGGTAAATTTAGTGGTCCATCTTTGATGTTCACTGACTCGTTGTCTTTTAACTTTTTTCCATCAAAACTTCTGGTTGTTGACTAAGCTGACTTTCGTTATACAAAGTATGCATTCACACCTACAAAGCTTTTCTATTTTCTTTGTTTTTTGTGGCCACTTCGTTCATATTGAACCTTCTCTCTAAGTTCCCTTTCGACTTTTCAATTTCAACAACTTAAATAATTCACTAAAGAAGTTCATATTTCGCAGAGTTGATTTAAGAGGAGAAAAGAAACTAAAAATTTTCTAACTGATTTCATTTACTCCCCTGTTTTTTGCGTTCTACAAAGAATGGGAGGTAATTTAATTTCTACTTGACAGACTCCTAGTGTTGCCTGCTTTGGTTACTTTTTCTTTTCCTGACTTTATGTTTGCAGCCAGTCCAGATTCTTGATATGCGAAATTTGGTGGTATTTAGTGTTAGTTTATGTAACGTTTTCTTGTTGTGCATATTTTGGTTTCACTGCAGCCGAGTTGATTGTGAGGATGTTAGAGAAGATGGAAATTATGGATGTGGACCAAATGATAGGGGAATTTGAAGCAATAACAAAGGATGCTGAGAGGGTCCAGAGGGAGACTCTGAAGAAAATTTTGGAAGAAAACGGATCGGCTGAGTATTTGAAGAATCTGGGGCTCAATGGAAGGACTGATCCAGGAAGCTTCAAGGCTTGTGTTCCCCTTTGCACACACCAGGACCTGGAGCCTCACATTCAGAGAATCGTGGATGGTGACACTTCGCCTATTCTCACTGGAAAGGCCATAACAACCATATCTTTGAGGTACTTGGTGTTTTGAGAATTGGATTGATGTCCTTTTTGACTGAGAAATTATCAGTTTATTGAGAATTTTGTGTGTTTACAGTTCTGGTACTACTCAAGGAAAGCCTAAGTTTATACCCTTCAATGATGAGTTGATGGAAACAACTATGCAAATATATCGGACATCGTATGCCTTTAGAAACAAGTAATTTCATTTACATTTATTTGACATTTGACTCTTTTCTGTATATGAATTATTTACTGGTCTTTAGACTGTTCTTTGTTGGACTATTCTATGATGATTGTAATTTGAGTAGTTTAGAGGGTACTAATGAAAACAGTTGTTGATTTGCAGAGAATTTCCTGTTGGAAATGGAAAAGCTTTACAATTTATATACAGCAGCAAGCAGTTTAAAACAAAAGGGGGTCTGAATGCAGGGACTGCAACTACAAATGTCTACCGCAATTCACAGTTTAAAGAGGGGATGAAGCGAATTCAGTCCCAGTGTTGCAGTCCTGATGAAGTAATCTTCGGTCCTGATTTCCACCAATCCTTGTACTGCCATCTCCTATGCGGACTAATCTTTCGGGAGGAAATTCAGTTTGTGTTCTCAACATTTGCCCATAGCCTCGTTCATGCCTTTCGAACATTTGAACATGTCTGGGAAGAGCTTTGCGCTGACATCAGGGAAGGGGAACTCTCCAGCCAAGTCACTGATCCTTCAATCCGATCAGCGATGTCAAAAATTCTCAAGCCAGATCGTGAATTGGCTGACTTGATTCATAATAAGTGCTCAGGGTTGAGTAACTGGTATGGATTGATACCAGAACTTTTTCCTAATGTGAAGTACATCTATGGGATAATGACAGGGTCAATGGAGCCATATCTGAAGAAATTGAGGCACTATGCAGGCGAGGTGCCCCTCATGAGTGCAGATTATGGTTCCTCTGAAGGGTGGATTGGTGCAAATGTCAATCCAAAATTGCCCCCTGAGTTAACAACTTTTGCCGTTCTTCCTAATATTGGATATTTTGAATTCATTCCTCTGACTGAGAATGTTGAAGACCAGGGCCTTGGCATGGAGCCTGAGCCAGTGGGTTTGACTGAAGTTAAGGTTGGTGAAGAGTATGAGATCGTCCTAACGAATGTTGCAGGTACAAAACCCTTTTGTAATTTTATTCTTTGAATTGATAGAATAAAAGGTAGAATTTGCTTTTACATTTCCTCAGTTCACAATTAGCTGTGCCTTGCATGTGTTTGAATGGTATAACCCTCTGGTAAACAGTCCAACTTGTGCAATCTCATAACCTTTTTGTTTTGTGTGAATTATGTTGTCTGTGGTCCAGTTTATTCATGGTTGATGCATTGAGTAGTTATTTATTTGACCTGATGCCTTCTCTTGCAAGCATATGAAAACGCATCCTTGATATTAATGCACACCATGTGAGTCTTGGAGATAGAGAGAACAATTTCTATTTTGTTACTGCCTTGCATTTTTCAACTACTAGTTCTATATCTGCAGTATCACAAGTGTGATTCTAATACACTTGTTGACATGACTATCTAGCTGGCTAAGACATCGATCCACTGTTGTATTAATTAGAGATTAGACTTATTGAACATTGCAAAGATGCAATTATTAACATTTTGAACATCGCAAAGATGCAATTATTGACATCTCTGTACTCGACCATTACTTTTTATAGGGGTTGCTGGCTCCATAATATGTTCTCTTAATTCACAACAGGAAGCATGATTAGACTTACCAGCTCATTGTTTTGAATTTAGAACTTCCATAATGTGATTAGCTACCAATTCTCTGTGAATGTATAGGGAAATCTTTAGCAGTAGATGGGCATTCTTGTTTTTCATTCTTGATACTACTTTATAGGATAATGTATATCCGTATAATTTATGTTTGACCATACAGGAACAAATTATGTTAGCCGTATATTTTCAAATGTAACAATTCTTTGTGTACAACGGACAATGAGTCGGTTAAGTTTGACGGGCCTTGTAAAACTAACTAGTTTAGCTATATAAAACAAATGAAATTTCACACCTATTCATTTTAATTATAATAGTAACGGTGCTTAATGGGAGCCTCTTGTATTTTAGTTGTTGTCAACCGAATCCTGATCTGGAACCTAACCCAACTAGTGGTGATTTGTGAATATTTAACTCTGTCTAACGTCTAATCTGCATTGTATTTCCCACAGTGGATCAGCTTGGACATTTTTTAACATATATCCATGCATCATAAACAGTTGAGTGACATTGATTTCTTGATCCCACTAAAGTTTTGATTAGGCTGTTCTTTTTAATATCTTTTGAGCATAATTGCCACATGAAATCTGTTGCTGTTTTATTCACTGCAGGTTTGTATCGATATCGTCTAGGAGATGTGGTGAAGATTATGGGCTTCCATAACTCGACCCCAGAACTGAAATTTGTTTACAGGAGGAATCTGATGCTCACCATAAACACCGACAAGAACACTGAGAAAGATTTGCAGCTCTCTGTGGAAGAAGCAGCCAAGGTGTTGGCCGAAGAAAAACTAGAAGTTGTTGACTTCACGAGCCATGTTGATGTGTCATCAGACCCTGGTCACTATGTAATCTTCTGGGAGATTAGTGGTGAAGTGAATGAAGATGTCTTGCAGGAATGTTGCAATTGTTTGGATCGATCTTTCCTCGATGCTGGCTACATCACTTCGCGCAAGACCAGTGGCATCGGACCACTTGAGCTCCGAGTTGTCCAAAAGGGAACTTTCCAGAAGATTCTAGATCATTACCTTGGATTAGGAGCTGCTGTTAGCCAGTTCAAGACCCCAAGATGTGTTAGTCCCACCAACAACACGGTGTTGCAAATCTTGTGTAACAACGTTGCTAAGAACTACTTCAGTACTGCTTTTAGGTAAATGTGTGAGACTTTGCACTTGCTTAATAATTCCACCGTCTTTTAGGTTTGTTGTCTTAATCTATATAGTTGGTATTTAAGTGCCAGAAGATACACTTACTTGCTTATAAGACGAATGTATCATGTTATCTAACTATATAGACTCCAGTCTCATGAGCCCAGTTATGGTTGTCTTGGCCACATATACTAGGAACACGATTAAAATAAAGTAAAAAGAAGCAAGGGTTGATGTCTTCATGTTATATTGCACGTGAGGAAGGCATTAGCTGAAGCTACAGTAAAGTTAACAAGCTCCTTTCTTGTTCGAAACTTGATAAAGCAGGACCACTTTGAATCTAGAGCAACATCTTAGAAGGGGACAAAACTAACATGCATGTCTAAAGCAACAGCAACTTGGGTGTCGTTTTCATCTAATGTGCGCCCGTTGCGCGTATATTTCAACGCGAAATTATGAATTGGGTCGCATTCTGTTGTCCGGGATAATTGCACCTTTTTTGTTTTTGGACTAAAAGGTAAAATCCATGATTACATAAATCAAGAAAACAATGTATCTATAGTGATGGTCAATTTCTTCCCCGTTTTGAGTGGTTAAAGTTAATACAATGACAACGATCTGTCTAATCAGACAGCTAGTGTTTGATGACTTTTGTGATTCCACGAACATGGGATGTGGATACCCCCCCCACTAAAACACGTGGTGCGTGACTGGAGATACCAATTGGGAGAACTCTCTCCCCACTACACAAGTTTTAAGTGACATCTATTTCACAAAAAAAAAGAGTTTTAAGTGACATCATGTTTCTAAAATTGAGAATTCGATTGGATTATTTTGCAAGCATATGTTAGATGGTGGAGCGTGTGAAATTTGTGGTCTTGAAAATACATTTAAAGTTTTTTAATGTTCTTGAAATGTTGAACATGGCTTTTTATTTTGAAAGAAATATTAACAAAAATTGAAATATCTTTTCTTATGTCAGTACGAAAACACTAGACCAAAGCTAAAGCAGTTTTTTTATAGCCGAAAGGTGCAGACTTAGTCAAGAACCATTGCATCAGAAAATTCACCAAATATTAGAAGTCAAGAGGCAACAACTAACCTAATGATTCTCAACTCAATGGAAGGTCAATGTATATCTACCCTCAATTATGTGAACATAGAATAATTCAATACAAAACTTTCTTCTTCAATACTAATGTGCATCACCCAACTTAATTTAAAAACCTGTTAGTCCAATAGCATAATATTAAATTACATATCATAAACATTTTAGACTAAGGACATCTTTCTCGTCTTCAGTTTTATGTCTTTAGGACAATGATAGCAGTGGGGCTTTAATTACAAAACAAACCAAATGAATTGTTAAAAATTGGAAAATAATAATATGATAAAAGAGTTATTATCATTTCCCAATGGCAGTACTAAAATAATATGAGTTTGAAAAATCGGCAAATTATTATTGAAATGAACTTTTTAGTATCGTCAGTGTTCACCAATAGGTATAGTGAATTATGATCATATAGGTATTTTGTTCACAAACTATGATTATTGTTTACAAATTATATTTTAAGAATATTGATAGCACTTAAAAAAAATCTTTTTAATAGTTAGATTTTATTTTCGAAATTTACACTAATTATAGTGTTAAAAAAAATCTCTAATATAATATTACATAGTCCAACATCATTCATCAGCTGTGATAGTTACAATATCACAAGATTTATAAAGTCATTCAAATAAATGATCACATCATCTGAATTAATATTAAACTTAAAATAAAGGTTTAAGTTGGACAGAAAGATAGCCGAACCTTTCCTCAAACATTCTTACTTATAAATGCTACAGAACATTTAGGTTGTGTTTACTTCAACTGTAGATATCAGAATGAGAATCGAAATGATCTAGAATCGGAATAACTTGGAATCAAAATGATGTATTAGAATTAAAATAAGAATAAGTTATTTACTTTAATTATATGAATAAGAATCTAAATCAACAACATTCCTATTGAGCTGTTTACTTTACTTTAAAATCAAAATATATTAATTACAAGTAACAAAAATGTCATTAATTAAAATTACGTACATCATTGGATTTTTTATTTTTAAAAAAAAAAAAAAAAGGAAAAAAAATCTAACTATTGAGATTTTGCATATTGCAAAAGAACTATCATGTATCCTTTTGCAAAATCGTGTTTAAGATGTGGTGCCAACTTTTTGTCATGTAAATCATTATAATAGGCTAAGAAAAACAAATTTTCTTAATTATATTATTATAAGCATATTGTGTATCTATATTGTATATCAAATTATGATTTTTTTTTTTATATATAAAATGTTATTTAAATTTGCTTTGCTTTTATAAAGTATTTTTTTTAATAAAGGCATAAAATAGGCTTTTTTAATCAAATGTAATAAATTTTTTTTTTAATAAGGTATAAAAGTCATTTTTATTTGGTAAATGGAATGAGAATATGATTATCAAGTGAGATGGGAGAAATGAGATTCTCATTTCACAATTTCAAATCCATGTGAGACTCACATTTTTATTCTCATTACGAAATGATTTTTAGAGAAGTAAACACTATGATTTTGATTCCTTATTCTCATTCCTCAATCCATAAAATAAACACACCCCTAGAGTTCTAAACGATACAAATTCTTAAATTGCAGATATAGGTGCAATAATGAGGAATATATAGATAGTCAAATACTATTATGCAAAATTGGAAGCCAATTTTTAAATAAACGGATCTGTATTATCTCATTTGTTTTTGAGTTACTGATATTAGTTCAGGAGATAATTGAGACCAAACTAGTAGAACACTGATGGCACGATCCGAACAAGTGGTTCTCATCCTACTGGGAGTCATCCATATCTAAGTGGAAGACAATCCATATACATGAGAGAAAATCTCACATTTATTTTCATTAACCAATATTTGGGCCGACAATTATTTGTACAATAGAAATTAACTATTTAAGGGGCACTCCATGTCAAAAGACATCCTTGTCATCACTAGACCCGAATTAAGTTCCACGCCTCAGTGGACAATCCTGGAATTTCCATAATTTCTAGACTTTGTCTTCGGACAGAACCGGAAGCCCACCGTTGAGTTTAGGCCCGCTCAAAAAAAAAAAAAAAATATATATATATATATATATATACACACACACACAGACAAATGAGTCATGAGAATCTGGGTTGTTGGACAACAAACAGAGAAGAAAAATGTCTGTTTGTCCAGTTAGGTCACCTCAGAAATCTGAAACCACCCAGATGCATGAAACATCAGAGACCAAAGAAAATGAAGCAGTGACTATTTGGGATTGTGGAAGCCCCCTGTATGATTCGTACGAGCTGGTCTCCCTCACCCATCTAATCGAAAGGCATCTAATGACATTGCCAACTTTTGGTGGATCAAGAGGCACCTCACCACCACCACCACCACGACGAAGTTCTGTTATTCGTACGATGCCTCCAGTGTGGGCTTCAATATTATTTCTGATGCCAGACGCTCGTCGTCTTCGTCTTCTTCTTCAATAGCGCAATTGGTGGCAAGGAAATTATGGAAGATGAGGGCTGGTCAGAGAAAAGACAATCGCAAGAGTTCGAAAATTGGAGTTTTTGGATTCTCTGATAGATTTGGATGTTGGAAGCATTAGATTTGTTCTTCAATGAAGCAGGTAATATTGCACCGTTGTGGTCTTTCTTAATTTTTTTTAGAGTTCTTGTTTTGCAATAATAATAGTATCTCAAATATAGCTCTAACAACAATTATTGTTCGAATTTTGACTTCTATTTATTTTGTCTTATTATTTGAATCATTATTTATAATAGTTAAATATTTGATATTGCAATGTGATCAGACGATTAATATTATTTGACACCATCAATAATTTGTGTTACTCTAGACAATTGAAGCTATTTTTTATATGATTTAACATATTATTAGAGATGATTATATTCTTGAATTGATAGTTTAAAAGGAAGGTAATTTATGTGAATCAATACTATTAGCACAACTCGCTAGATATGAAAGATATGAAAAGTATTTCTCAAAAAGAAGAAGAAGAAGAAGAAAGATGTGAATAATAAATAGATTTGTTTTTATTCTGAAATTTTCTTTTGTGCTTGTAGTAGGCAGGCGTACGCGCATCCAGTGACGTCAACTGGCAACTACATGCAATGCCTATTCAGTCAGCCCCAGGACAAGAAGAAAATGTACTAGTAAATTTTGTTTTCTCAATAAGCAGTACAAATACAGTGGATTTGTTTCACCATTTTGAGATAATGATGGGTCGATGAGAACATGACCCATAAGCATGCATTTCCTTTTGAGAAATTTTATAAATTTCATCTAAATTAATGTTACGGAATTCTGTGATAAAAGTTGGAATATTTGGATATGGGCTTGCTTGGCATTAATAAATAAGAGGCTACAAAAAATGGTATATATGATGTCTATTTTAAGTGTGCAGTGCATTGAGATTTTTTTTGTTATTGCGTGTGTTTAGTGTATATAAATTTGGTTGGCATTAATAAATATGAGGCTACAAAAAATGGTATGATGTCTACATTGAGAACTTTTTTTTTTTTTTTTTGTTATTGCGCGTGTTTAGTGTATGTCCAAGTGGAAAACACCAGTATCATAGTGGAAGTCACGATTCATGCACTGTTGACTGTTGTGTTGCGTGAATCATGTCAAATGTAACAACTATTTTGTTGTACTAAAACCCCCAGCCTTTTCTGTTTGTACGAACCAAGCTGTGCAGTGGGGGGGTCTTGAACTGTTAATCTAACAGCAAACCGTATCTGGGATCTTTATGTGGCAAGATCCGGTCAGATTTTCTTGGCACATTTTTCTTTTTTCATTGAGTGTTCATATTTACACGCCTTTAAATCTGTTCATACGCTCCTTTAGTAAGTTCATCCCTATTCAATAAATCAAAATTATATATTAAAAAAAAGTTTTTTTTTATTTTTTATTTTTATAAATAACCGTTTTTTTAGATCCAAGTTAAATACTAACCATTTTTCCAAAATCTTATAAGAATAACTGTTTTTAGATAAAAATACACTTGGTAAAAATATAAAATCTAAAAAAATAGTTATTTTCAAGTCCAACCTCAAAAAAGGATTATTGTCGTAATTTTTTTTTTTTAAATAATAACACAAACGCCATGACATTTGACAATAAGTAATGCTAATCTTACCAAATATTTTATCCAAATTCATACTCAAATGATATAATATATGAGTTATTAAAATCTTATTAATTATCATATCATCTCATGATTTACAAGATCTTAACAATTTACATGCTACATCATTTGGACAAAATACTTGAAAAATCTAACATTACTCTTTTGTGTACTCATATGAAACATTTATTTTTAATTGCACTAAATACCCCTACCGTTAGTGGTCAACGTTAATACCGTTGACAATTTTTCAATTTCAAGACCAAATTGCGCCTATTCATCTTATTATTGAAATATATATAGAGAGGGAGCGAGAGAGAGAGAAAGAGAGAGAGAAAGTTTCTATGGTCTATGCGTCTTAACTTTGAAATTGATAGGATCACCAATTAAATTCTCTATTGCATTTAAATTGAATAGGAAAGAGAATTTTTTTTAGAAGTGAAAATGCAATGAATAAATTTAATTAGTAATTCTAATAATTTAAAAGTTAGAATGCACTAATCATATATATATGTTGGGGTCTCCTTGGGTCCACTTGTGGGTATCGATATACTTGATTAAAAAAAAATGATTATATTCTAAAATTACTGATTGTTATTTGTTATATCTTTATTATATCTTATTACAATTAAATGAGTCAGATTATATTTACAAAAATTACTTTGAGTGCACCTAGGGCATCGATACACTTGACAAAAAAAAAAAAGTGATCTCATTCTAAAATTGTTGATTGTTATTTATTATATTTTTATTATATCCGATTACAATAAAATGAGTCAGATTACATTTACAATAATCGACAGATAGAATCATATTTATTGATTGTAATAAGAGATGTTTTGTTGCAATAAGATATAATTAATTAATGATTGTTATTTGTTATATCTTTATTATATCTTATTACAACTAAATGAGTTAGATTATATTTACAAAAATTACTTTAGGTGCACCCAGGGTCTCGATACACTTGACAAAAAAAAAAAGTGATCTCATTCTAAAATTGTTGATTATTATTTATTATATTTTTATTATTCCGATTACAATAAAATAAGTCATATTACATTTACAATAATCGATAGGTAGAATCATATTTACTTATTGTAATAAGACATGTTTTGTTGCAATAAGATATAATTAATTACAATAAGCAATTTTATAATACAATCACTCTTTTATGTTAAGTGTATCGATATCCTGGTACATTACAAAATGTATTTATATATATTGATTATACTATAAGTACTTCATAACTTTAAAAAGTTAGGATGAACTAATCAAATTCATTTATTATATTTGAATTTGTCGACGCGTGAATCTGGTCGACCGAAGTTCAAAACCCAATATCTGCAATCAAAGAGAACAGAGATAAAAACAAAAGAATGAAGGAAGAGGAAGAACAATACGTAAAGTTTTTTACGTGGATTGACCAAAAGAGATGTCTACGTCTACGACTGCTCTTCTAGTAATTTTTGCAGAGCAACGGTATGTTATTATAAGTCATTTTTTATAATGAATTTCAACCCCTATTTATAGCGTACTATGATACAATTTGAATTCAAATGAAAAATGAAATAATCATACATTTATTACAATTCCAAAATCAAAATCACGCATTAACTGCACTTCCAAAACTAGACTATTTCAATTAGGAAAAATACTCCACTGAATCAGGAGTTTGAATTAGCTTCCAACTTTGGTAGTAGAATCATGATTAATTTAGGCTGTTGCATTTATGAAAAGATTCCTTAAACGTGCGCTTCAAACTACGAGCTCAGCTTTGCTAGGACGACCTTGAGCTAAGCATGAAGCAAGTTGAATAATGACTGACCTGTGACCTGTGTACTGCAATAGCGAGCTGATCGATTCAGCGAGCTAGTCATTGATAAACTGGACCTCTTCATGCTAGGTCGGTCTCCTTAATCAATCTGTTGGGCTTGAGTCCATCAATTGGATTAGCTTGTTGGGCTTTTACCAGCCCATTTGAGTAGCTTGAAATATTTCCATAACAGAATTAAATAGGAGAAAGAAATTGTTTTAGGAAAGAGTACAAAACCCAAAACTCCGTTTTATGATAAATAATTTATTTTTCCGATGATTAGGGTTTCAGGATGGAAAGGAGGTCCGTATGAGTAATAATTTTCAAAAAAAAAAAAAAAGGATTTTGTAGATTAAAAGTTTTAATATTAATTTTAGAATTAATGGAACTAAAACAGAATGAAGTTAAGTCATTTCAAAGAGATTTTAAGTGATTCAAAATATATGGGTCAGAAGTATACTATTCGATTAGTGTTCCGTATATAGTATTTATAGAGAAATAAAATAATTTCCAGTATATGGATGTAAAAATTTAATTTTAGTATAATTTTAGATAGGACCGAAAATAATTTCGTTTCTGAAGTAATATAATAATTATTTTTGGTGTCTGTCAGTGTTAATTGAATTTTAATAAATTTTCAGAAATGTTAATTTAGTTCTCGAATAATTTCCAGATAGACCCGAAACGATTTCGAATATGAAAAGAATATTTTAGAGATTGAAAATTTATAAAAGAAGTTAAGTTAGTGGAAATCCTAGTGGCATGTTCGTGGAGAATTGACAAATAAAAGGAAGACAAGTGTCACTCATGCACAATAAATGGATGACAAATGGCACATGCAAGTATAAAATATATAAATCAACATTAAAATAAACAAAAAGCAATTCATGACCCGATCAACACATTTCATCCTCTTCTCTCTCTCTAACTCACAACAATCACACCTATTCTCTCCATTTTCACGGCCAATTCTCTCATTCTTTCACTCATCTCTCACGACTTTTCTCTCAATCTTTCACAACTCTCTCACAACTTTAACGCACTCACTCTCTCGGTTCCCTCCTCTCCTAAATTTATCTCTCTCATTTTCCCTTTAACTCATGACATTCTCTCATAAATCCTCTTAAAGGAAACAAACAAGAAGGAAGAAGCTAAGAAGAACAAAGAAAGTAAGCAAAGTCGAATTGGTTTGAAAGGGGAGGTGAAGACCGAATGTCATACAAGGGAGGATGAAGTTGTGCTTGAAGGAATCCACCACATGTATGGAGGATAAATCCATCTAGAAACTATTTCCAACACTTTCGAAAGGTAAACTTTAGTTTCTAAGAAATTTTGTTAAGTATTTGGAAGGATTTTTGTGATAAATGTTTGGGTTTTAGGAATTACAACCTCATTAGTGTGGAGGTTGATATGTGTGTGAATTTGATGTGGAATTGGTTGTGGAAAATAGGTATGCATGTTGGTAGAATTCGACCATAAGGATGATTTTGTGGTTGAAGGAATTTTAGTGTGTTTTGGATGTGTGAAATGTTTTGAAATATTGATTTTAGTGTTGAAATGGAAAACAAAACTTGATGGATGTGTTTGGAGTGTATTCGGCTATATGGGCATTTTGGTCATTAAAAATTATTTTTGATTGATTCATATGATTTTAGGGAATATTTAGATAATAGAATTAGTATGAAAATTAAAAAAAAAAAAAAAAGAATCGTTGAAAGTTAAAAGACCACTTTGCAATTAAATATTTTGTAATTGCTCGAAAGTGGTAATTAGTTAAAATAAATGGAAATTTCATTGTTCCTTAAGATGTTTGAATGTGAATTGATGAGTAAATGCAAAAAAAATTATGATAAACCATTGTGTTGAATTAAGCCAAATGGGAAGTTTAGGTTCGAAATCGTCGCTTGATCCGTTTGCATGAAATTAGATTTGAATCGATGTGTTTTTAGTGCTTAAATAATTAGAATTGCGAATGGATGTTAAACGCGAGTAATCGAAGTTAAAATGAATTAAAATGAAGTGTTTCGATATATTAGATTGATTATACATTTCGTTGGAATGACGCATGAATTTATATTTGTGTGAATTACGTTAGTTGTAGCGTGGTCTGAAAATAGAATGCAGAAATGTGTAGGTTATTCGGAGGCAAAGTAAACTATCATGTTGATTAGAGTTTAATAGCGAACTAGAGATCCAGGTGAGTGTTCTAACGAAAATGTTTTGAATTGTTATTATTTCTATTCATATTAGATTTGTATGTTAATATATTTTCATGTTATTGTGGATTGTACATTGACTTTTATACAATAAACGAGTTTTTCGCACGAGAACCAAATTACATGAATTTTTAAAGTTTGTATGAAATGTGAGTTTAAAAATGAAAAGCAAGTGTTCGAAATGCTTTATAGCATATGATATATCTTGTTGTTATTTCCAGTGTTGGTAGAGTACTCTAAGCGATGTAAGATTTTGTTTGGGAGACGATGTAGGATTCCGCTCCCCACATGGTACATTATAAGCTAGTTTATTACCTGAGACGATATAGGATTCCACTACGTAATACCGAACACGTATGACTTGAGACGATGTAGGATTCCGTTCGGTCATACATTTATTTTAGAATACCATATGAATTGAGAATTACAGTAATTAACCTGTTTTATGTAAAAGCCTTTCGAAAATATAAATTGTTATTATTGAAGTGTTTTATAACTGAAAAGTAAATGAAAACATGTAAATTATTGAGTTACTCACATTTCATTATTGAAAAGCATTTGGAAGCGAATGTGATATTAGAATGATTACTTTTCAATTTATTATTTCAAATACAGTGTATGATGCAAATATTATTATATTGTTATAAACGATTACTCATGTTTTATATTACTTATGGTTCTTGTTATACCTATTTTTGGGACTATAAAAATGGGCTGGTAAAAGCCCAAAGAACCAATCAAATAGGCTGGCCCAGCTCTCAGCTAGCTCAGCTCGCAGGTCACAGCTCCTCAGCTCGCTCAGCTAGCTCAGCTCCTCAGCTCGTCAGCTCGCCAGGTAGCCAGCTCGCAGCTCCTCAGCTCTCAGCTCTCAGCTCTCAGCTCTCAGCTCGCAGCTCCTCAGCTCGCCAGCTCCTCAGCTCGCCAGCTCGCAGCTCTCAGACTGACAGCTAGCTTAGCTCCAGCTCCTCAACTCGCTCAGCTAGCTCAGCTCGCAGCTCCTCAACTCGCTTAGCTAGCAGCTCTCAGCTAGCTCAGCCTCCAGCTCAGCTAGCAGGATGGAGCTCTCAGCTCTCAGGTCTCGTACCAGCGAGCTCTATGTTATTCCAAATCCCGAGGAGCAATTAATGCAGTATGACAATAACAAAGTTGTTAGTCAATGTAATAAATGCTATGTCAGAATAGTTGATTTATTTACGTGTACATCACTCAATTATAATCTCCCATTCTCTATAAATAGGAAGGAAAATTCATTGTAGAAGGGTTGAAAAAATTTAGTGGAACAGTCACTCTGAAAAACAAAATATTGAGAGTGACTCGTGGATGTAGGCACCATTTGTGCCGAACCACGTAAAAAATCTCAGTGTTCCTTCTCTTGTTCTTCCTCTCTCCTTCTTTGGTGTGCTTTCTGATTGCAGATATTGGGTTTTGGATCATTCGGTTGACCGAGACCAAAAATCGACGTCAACAGTTCTCAAAATATTTATTAAATTGATACAACATAATGTTAGTTATGAATTATATTTATAAAAATGTTTTTAGGGAGGAAACTTTTGAAATGGTTTGAATAGGGATATCTAACACTCAGTGAGCCTATTTTGCTCACCTTTAGTTTGTTGTTTTTAAATAAAAATCTTCTAGGATCAAGTACAGGTGCAAACGCTCTAGTAACAAGGACTTCACATCTGGAGTAGATAGATTTTGTCGGGTGCAACTGTAATTCTTTTAGCAATACATGTATGATGTTATGTTTTTTAAATCATGTGAAATATTTTGTATGTAAATATATTCTACATTTGAGTCATGTATATATTCATGCATACCATATTTTGGAACGTAAAATTATTTTTAAAGTTGATACATGTTTGTAGATGGTTGTGATTTATGGAAAAAAAGTCTGAGGCCTAGTAGTTGAGAAATGATTGAATTAGAAGTATGTAGATTTCTTTAAAATGTGATTTTGTAGGGTGGAATTTTAAAAAAATAGTCGTTGTGCTGCCAAAATTTTTATAAAATTATATTAATAAATGTAAATTTTAAATTGAAAAAGTTCCCACATAATTCCGCTGGCAAACAAATTTTAAAAAGGGTTTCAAAAAAGGATTTTTAAAATAAAAATTTGTAAAGGTTTAGCTTCACGGAAACCTTTCAACCGGAAGGGATCCCGACTGGAGGGCTACTGTGGGGTTGCCGAGGGGGTCGCCTTGAAAATAGGAGTCGGGACCAGTCAGAGAGAATGCAATGAATGAATTGAATTAGTTCGTTCTAACTTTATAAAGTTAAAAAGTACTGATATTAAAACCAATATATATATAGAGAGAGAGAGAGTGAGAGAGAGAGAAAGAGAGAGAGAGAGAGAGAGAACGAGAGAGAGAGAGAGAGAACTTCTATACTCAATACCTCTTAACTTTTCAAAGTTATGATGAACCAATTAAATTCATCCACTGTATTCTCTTTCCTAAAACAAATTTTATCTCCTATTAAATTCAAATGTAATGAATGAATTTGATCGGTTCGTAATTTTCTTTGTTTTTCTTCATCCCAGAACTTTAAAATCTTTTATCTTGAACCTAGTGTGCCATATCGTCAACCCAATCTTCAATAAAAATAGTTGTTCAACAACTTTAACAAAATCGAAATCAAAGTGTTCTTCCACCTGAATAAATTAAATTACTTAGTTCTTCCTTTAATTATAGAGACAAATTCGCTCTACAACAATCAAATAAAAATTTTATTTAGATGATTATATACGAGTAATGTTAGGCTTCCAAAATATTGTGCTCAAATCCATGTACAACGATGTAGTATGTGAATTGTCAAGATCTTGTAAATTATGAGATGATGAAATAATTAATAGGATCTTGACAACTCACATATCACATCATTTTAGCATAGATTTTGGTATAATATTTAAAAAGTCTAACATTATTCATTATATAGATATTTCTTTAAGTATAGATTATTCAAATTATTAATTAATTAAATATAATAACAGAAAAATAATAATCTTTTATCGTCAGCGTCACAAAAAATTAGAACTTAAACATGAGGATATCATAATTCTCCAATTCATCATAACTCTCATATTTTTTGTATCAATTTATCATTTGAAAACCCATCCAATTCATAGTCTGAAAGCCATCTAGTCCATCATCATTAACCACAAACACATGGAAGCTCCACCATTAGAACATCCAAAGCAATTAGCGAAGTCAGAGAAGGAGTGGTATCAATGCTTCATGGTGAAACGATGGTGGTGCTCCGTGGTGGTGCGCCGCTCGATTGGGTCTGATGGAGTGATTACTCCATTAGATCTAATGGAGGTCTGCTCCATTGATGGAGCTCTAATGGAGCCAACCTCCAATTTTTTATTTTTTATTTTTTTTAATAATTGATATAATAATTTGCTGAAATATAGAATTTGTTCTTAGAAAAAGAATGAGGAGTTTGGTTTGGTTTTAACGGTTTTGTTTGGGATTGATTGAGTTGTCCGATGATAGTAGCAGATTTGTTGATTTTTATTATTTTTAAATTGAATAAATAAAATAAATAATAAATTTTTAAGCAATTATTCTATTTAAAAATAAATTGATGGTGGATAAGTGGATGGATCCATTTTTTTTTTTTATTAGAAATTTAATTAAGTACATAATAATTGTTACCAATTTTCGACTTCTTATATGAACAATGAACAAGTTGGTCGATGGTTAACTTCACCAATTTATCACTAGCCGCAGGTGAACTTAAAGCAATTAAAAGCAAATATTCCATATGAGTGTAATACTATCAAATATCAGGGAGTTTGTGCAATTTTGCGCTAATTATAATTTAAAATTTTTTAAATCAATTTTTAATGGAATGTATATACAAAAAGGGTATGTGGACCATCCAACTCTAGGGATGGAATATCATCACTCTTTTTCATTTTTTTTTTTCTAAATTGTTCAATAATTATTTTGGGTGTTATTATAATTAGAAAAAAAAAAAAAACGTGAACATAACATTCAGGGGTGTCAATAACATGGGCCAGCTGAATGATGTAGCACAAACCGACAATTCCAGCCCACCCATTGGATCCCTGGTCAAACTCCGAAAATGGGGCAAAACATCAGATGTGTCCCATCTGCAAAATTTGTTGGTCCATAAACTCTTGAGTGACTGTATTTGCATCCCTTTCAAATTGTATGTAAACCCCTAATTTTATATATTTTTAAAACTTTGATATTACCCTTAAAGTAGGTTATTAATTTTTTTTTTTCAAAATACATTATTATTTTTAACAATTTATTTTTCAAATTTTTATGAATTACTAAAATCTAAAATATGAAATAATATACATATAAGAATATAGAAACCTAGATGTAGTAGTTTGAGAAGGAATAGAAGGTTTCCCAAGACAAACAAAATTTGATGGAGAAGTGGCTTGGATGGAAAACACAGAGGAGGCAACGACTTCCAAATGAAGCTAAGGTGAGTGCTACTACACATATCTGAATCAATTTTGTAACCTCTTGCCTTCCTGAATGGCTTGCAGCTCTAATACCCAATAATAGAGTTAGCACATCTCCTCTTCCTATATTCTTTTCTATGGAGAGAATTGGAAAGGGAAACCCTAATTGGAGGCAATCTTGGTCAAATTGATGGATTTGAGATGGCCATCAATACCAAAAATGGAGATGATGATTGTAATGGTAAAAATAAGCTTAACATGGGCCTAGTTAATAAGGAAATTGAAAGGCTTTAAAAAGCAACCTACCTGTTGGGCCAATAAGTTGATCCAACCCAAGTGAAGCCTAGAACTAAGAAGTCTACTACTTAATGCAATGTTCGCTAGCTCAGATCTTTTTAATGACATGTTTGACTGCATTGAAGAGGATCTTTGACAATTAACGCTTAATCGATTTAATGAGAAGATTCCTTCATTAACACAAAGATGAGGATCCCTTGATCCCAACTGTAATTGCTCTCCCCCAATGCTTCACTCCACGACTATATCAAGGAAGTGACCATAGAGACGAGATCCAATTCTAGACATCGTCACTCTATTAAAATTTTTCCGGACACTCAGCTATCACAGACTACAGTGTCGCATGATAAGCACTCTTGTAACCTAATCTTAGCTATTATATGCTCCATGTGTCATACACCGACATTACAATCGAGCATCATTTGCTCTTTTACATTTCTTCATCTATTTCATTTCGTATTCTAGTTTAAACATCGGAATGCCTTTGATCAGTACTACATCGATGTTAAGGTAACCCGCTCATTTTGTTTGATTTTTTTGCAAGTTGCTAAGTCCCTTGAAATTGATTGTGGAGTCCAACGTCCACGTCAATATTCGTAGAATTTGACCCGCTACAATGATGACAATTCTAACTATATCGGAATGACTTTGATCAGTACTTCATCGATGTTAAGGTAACTCGCTCATTTTGTTTGATTTTTTTGCAAGTTGCTAAGTCCCTTGAAATTGATTGTGGAGTCCAACGTCCACGTCAATATTCGTAGAATTTGACCCGCTACAATGATGACAATTCTAACTACTAAAATCCATTTCTCACGCGCCACCAACATATTAAGTAGCCTCCATTAGAAAATTAAGACAGCTACACAAAATTTTTTTCCTTCATTTATATATTTATAATTTATTTATTTATAATATTATCTAAAAATTAAAAGAACGAGTATATTTGAGTTTACAAGACATTACCTACTAAAACATTTTAATGGAATGCACCAAAAAAAAGGGTTTACATAAATTTTTAAGGGTTGGAAATACCGATAAAGTTATAATTTAGCCTACTGGTTGAAAACTTATTGCAAGTAGAGTCATTTTTTATAGTTTATTACAATTTAGTTCATCGCCATTATAAGATTCCATTAGACTTAATAAAAAAATCCAATCTAGAGATTGGATCTCCATAGCATACAAAAAAAATTAAAAAAAAATTGAAAAAGAAATTTAACATTGTCCATTCTTCATTCTTCTCCATCCAGAAAATCATCAACAAATCATCATCAACATTATCAACAACGAATGATCAACAATCAATCACCAAAAATCCCTTGAAAATCAAACTCAACCAAATTATCCTTCAACCCTAACCCAGTTCATCCTTCAACCCCAATCTCCTGTTCATCTTTAAAAACACATCAATACGACATAAAATCCACAAGACCCCATTCTAAAGGAAAAAAAAAATCCACAAAACTAGAGAACCTAGATGAACCTTTAACTAGGTTCGAACCCAGATGATAAAAAGAAAGAGGAGAGGAGAGGTGAGGTGGCGGCAACGATGACGAAGAGAGAGAGATAAAGATGAAAGAGAGAGAGATATAGAGAGAAGACCTAAATTCATCTGGATTCATTTTAAAATATGGGTTCTATTGAACGAACCCAGATAAATCGAAGTTCAAAGTTCAAAGAAGAAGAGAATAAAAAGAAGATAAAGAAAGAGGAGAGAAGAGAAGAAAAAGAAGGAGAAGAAAGATGATGAAGAAGAAGAAGAACAAGAGAGAGAGAGGCGAACCATCTAGGTTCTTTAGGGTTTTTTTTTTTTTTTTTTTAAAATTATTTTTATTTTTTTTTATCTTTTACTTTTAAAAAAAAAAAAAAAAATTTCCACCATCTATAAAAAAAAATAAAAAAAAAATTATTTAATTTTTTATTTTTTTGAATTTGACAACAAAAATTTTATTTTATTTAATTTTTAATTTCTAATTATTTTAAATTTTTTTTACATAATTTAAAATGTGAAGATATTTTAATCTTTTTATCAGTCTCTGATTAATTCTAACGAAAGTTTATAATGACAGTAAGCTAAATTATAATTAACAATAAATTGTGACTATGACTGCAATGAGTTTCCAATTGGTTCAATTATAATTTGGTCATCTTTTTAAATTCGGCCCATCAAACTGGTGCCTTGTTGCATACAAAGGCAAACTTCCGCCACACAAGAAAAAGTACAATGTCAAGAAAACGAGTAGCTAGCTGCTTGTTGGGTTGACAGAGTCAAACTGTGATGGCTCTATATATATGGAAAGAGATTATGATTCAAAAATCCAAACGCGTTTGATAGCCCTTATTAATTTTTTTTTAAAGAATGTATTTAATACAATTTTTAACAATAAATAAACGAGGTTTTTCTAAAAAAATAATTTGAAACCATCGGGCTCGGATTTGTAGAAACTAGCTAAAAGGTTTAGTATTTATATGCATTTCTTAAATATTTACTCTATCCACATATAATGATATAAATATGATGAGATTTAAATACTTTACCACCAAAAGTGAATATAAATAAAATCGATTCTTTGAAAACACTTTTTCTTTTAAGTTTGAAGTTTGAAAACAAACTTTAAAATCAGTGGAAATCAAAAAAGTGTCTTCAACATTTTAGGTATAATTTTTTAAAACCCTGTATTTCAATTGAAGTAACTTATATAAAAATAAAGTAAACAATCATCTTTTTCTTTTCTTTTTTTAATTTTTTTATCTTTTTTTTTAAAACTTCTTTTTCTATTTGTTGAAGACAATATATATAGATATATAGTTTATGAAAAAACGCACGAAGACAACCACTGATTTTGGAGGTAGTAAAATCCAACGCAGGATAATGCCAGTACTCCGGGGGACCTTGGACGTATTGGGTAACTTTCACCAATCATGATATAAAATTGAAACTCGCTTGTACTTTCTACTTCTACTTATAATCATCTAAACCCCTTTCCAGCTCAAATCTCCGTACTTTTTAGCTCCTTCATTGTGCCAAACATTTACTATATTATAACGTTGGGGACCATGCAATGCAAAAAACATCAATTTAACATGTTCGTCACAACCTTCCAATTTTTTACTTTGTCAACATTACGAGTATCAGATTCCTAAAAATTTGAAACAACCCAACTATGCCCTTGGTTTTGAATCCACAAAATAACCTATTGTGACCTATTTGAAGAGGGTACCAATGAACATTGACTTCCACTGAATTGTCTTCTCAGGTGGCTTCGAAACACAGCAAAAGCAATCCCTGCTGTTGAGATTGACCCAGAAAAACAACAAACTAAGGACTGTTCTCCAAGATTTCTTCTTGATTTTTCAATCATAATCTCTTTAAAACTAAAGACTAGTCTAGTCCGTCCCCAAGCTTTAAAACTGGCATCTTGACCAGCCAGCAGGCCGTACCATGCATGAGTACAGGTCATTTCATTTCAGTTCCTTGTTTGAAAACTCTCATTGTTAGATCATGTGATTGAAGAAGAGAAACGAGGAGGAATATATTATTTCCCAATGTTGCTCAATTGGTCCACCAAATTGTAATCTAATAGCAACTAGCTCATTTTTATAGTCAACATCTTTTGATCACATAAAACAGCTTCGTCTAATCCATAGTTCTGAAAGGTTAAAAGCACACCTAGGCGCAAAAGGCTGTGGGGCCTGAGGAGCAAGTCGCACGAGGTAAGACGTGCCTTTCGAATGAGAGGTGCACGCTTTGCAAAAAAACTCAAAATATTGTAAAATTATAAATAATAAACAATAATGAGATTTAATTCATAAAATAAACAAATTTTTATCATTAATCATCTTTAAATTCTAAACTAGTAGCAACATTGACCATGCAAACAACAAAAATTCATTCCAAGTGCTATTGTGCTAGTAGCATAGTTAGTAACTTAGTCACCTATTAAGTACTAGTAGTCTAATAACACCTATCAAGTACTAACAACAAATATTTAAGGCAAAATGACAAATGCAAAGTAGTAAAACCACTTGTATGTAAGTAAATTAGTAACTACCAAATATGTGTTACTTGTTAGACACCTACACAATAACAAAAATTTAAAGTTTAAAAACACTAATCATTACAACCAAAAAACAAAAAAAAAAGAAACTAATTCATGCATCAAGCCATCAATCATCATCAAGATCATCCAAACAATCATCTTCATCCTCTCCCTCTCCAATCTCCTCTTCATCTTCTAGTTGCTCTCCAAATTCGACTCTTTCTTGTTCAATGTCACATTCCTCTTCCTCCTCCTCTTCAATCTCCTTAATTCTTAACCGCTTTGATGAACCTGCTTGCGATCTTAATTGATGGCTAGGCTCTCCCACTCCTGCAGTTATGGCAACATCAGTCCAAGTCAAATCCTCATTTGGAAAAACAATCTCATCATCCTCATCAAGCTTCCCAATAAACCATTTATTACTTTCATCAATCTGAGTCATTGCGATAAGATCAATAGTATCACGCATTTGATACCGACGCCTTAATGTTCAATTGTATTTGACAAACACTAAGTCGTTTAAACGACTTTGATCAAACTTGTTTCTCCGTTTGTTATGAAGTTGCAAGAATTTTTGCAAAAAATACTAAGGATAAGCTACATGAAACAAACTAACTTCTTAAAAACAATTGTAAAAACAAACATATTATATATATATGCACTTACATTTTCAAACACACTCTAGTTACGTTCACAACTAGATGAACTACAAGTAAGGCTAAAAATTTTAATTGCAAAAGTTTGCAATGTGGGTGTTGATGTTCTATATTGACTCCACCATTCAGTTGTTCATTAAAATTCATAGGTTAGTAACTTAATATAACTAATAATATTTGATTTAATTTAAGATTTATATATAAAACATAATATATATACCTGGTGCTTTCTCATTTCTTTTTCTAATAGTCATATAGTTTCCAAAAAAACCCTTTGCTTTAGCATAAATTGGAATCTCTTTATCAATCTGGTCTTGAACCTTCGGATATGGATTCAACCTTCTAATATATTCATACAAGCCGTTCATGATCTCTGTATTTATACGCTCAACCTTGTAGAAGAATTCTGGGTTCAAGTACCAACCAGCGACATGCAAAGGGCGATGAAGCTGAATATCCCATCGATTATCAATGATCCGAAAAATGGTTTAATGCTTCTTTTCAACTCTATTAAAAGATCTGACAATTGTTTCTTTAGCCCTATCCATAGCTTCATATATATACCCCATAGGAGGCTTTCTTTCACCATCCACTAAGTGAAGTACACGCACTAGTGGACTGGACACCTTCAAAGCATTTACCATATTGGTCCAAAAAGATGACATCAAAATCACATCTACAACCTTTTTACCTCTTATTTCTTTTGCCCACTTGCTCGTCATCCACTCGTCAGAGGTAAACATCTTTTTGAGGTTGTTATTCAAACTATTCATCCTGCCCAAAGTGATAAAGACAGTTGCAAATCGTGTTTTTGCAGGCCTCAACAACTCTTTCTTGTTGGTAAACTTTCTAAGCATGTTTACCAACCCTGGACGAGTGTAGATGTAGCTATTTACCATAACAGATTTCTCAAATGTTTTCTTCATAACAGGCAACTTGAAAATGTCTTCCAATATTAAATCCAAGCAATGGGCTGCACATGGTGTCCAAAATAACATGGGATACTTCGACTCTAAGAATTTCCTTATTATTATTTAGAAGGAAAAAAAAAAGACATTAGTAGATATATAATCTAAATCTTCAAATTTTTTATTTATTCATAAAGAATTAAATATAAAACAAAAATGAATTTCTTTCATACCTGCCATAACATTATTTGAAACACAGTCGATGACCACTTGCACAACATTTCTTACTCTTACCCTTTCAACACATTTACTCAATAATTCATACATCTTCTCTTCAGTCTTTGCATATCCCAAAGCATCAACAGACTCTAAAAACATGTTTCCTTTAGGACAATTCACTAAAAAGTTAATCAATGTCCTCTCCCTCTTATCCTTCCAACCATTACACAAGATGGAACATCCATACTTAGCCTATGCTTGTTCATGATCTTTCATCATGCTACGAGTGGTTTCCACTTCTTGTTTGAGAAAGGGAGCCCTAACTTTATGGTAAGTAAGCGGCTTTACACCTAGACCATATTGACCAACTGCCTCTATAAACACTTTAAAGCTATCATATGTCACGACATTAAAAGGAATGTCTGCATCATACATCCATCTAGCAAAACTTCTACAAACTCGACTCCTTAACTCTTTCTTTGCATGATCATTCTCATTCAACCTCATTTGCCTTTCTTTGTTCTTCAACACATATGTTTTTGGGTTAGAGCTATAAAAGAGATCCATTTGACACTTCTGTTTTGCCCTTTTGACAGGTTTTTTCCTAATATTTGACTGTTGGGGCTCATCCTCATCATCATCAAATTCCCCAAATTGAAACTCATCATCTAATGGTGGTGCCATATTTTGCTCATCTTTGTTATTCTTCTTCTTTTGTATGAACTCTTGAATCTTTTGTCTTACTGATGGAGGACATCGTAGACAAACTTTAGTATTCCTATGCCTACTCGCTAAATGTTGTTTTGCCCGAAAGATGCCACATTTTGTCACTTTACCACAAAATTTACATGTTATGTTGTTTTTATTACTAGGACAGCTTCAAAGTATTTTCATGCAGGGTCGATTTTGTTACTCGAATAACTCGACGTCGAAGACGACATTGAGAGCTCCTATTAAAATAAAATAGGGCAATACCACAATAACTTTATTACTCAATAATCAATAGATTCAATACTATGATATTTGTGTAAATATATATTATATACAATAACAAAATCAACTTATAAAACTCACAAGTCATACTGTCACAACAACTCACAACACAAACAAGTCACAACAACTCTCAAAGTCAAATAATTCATAAACAAGCTAGAAGCTACAAATACAATAACTTACAAACTCAAAAACTAAGAAGAGAGAAGAGGAACTAACCTGATTATAGCTTCAGAGGAGAGGAACGAAGAAGATAGGAGGTTGGAATCGGTGATCGGAGTCTGGATTGCCGGCGTGAGCTAATTGGATTATCGGCGTGAGCAGAAGAGAAGTGAGAAGAAGAGATCGGCGGCTGGACTATCGGTCGTCGGCGTGAGCAAAAGAGGAGAGAGGAGAAGTAGATCGACGGCTGAAGAGCAGGGAAGAAGAGACCAGAAGTGGATCGGCAATTGGAAAGTGATCAAAGTGGGATTTCAGTGGCTGTCGGCGGTCGGCGAGCTATTTTCGGCTGGACAAGCTTTTCTAGCTGCTGTAATAGTGACCTAAGTCGCCAGTGAGATGAGAGAACGAGACAGGGATTTTTTAACCCCTTTGACCAACTCTGACCCTTATAAAGGGTCGTGATTTTGCAAGGCGCGCCTAGGCGCACCTACCGCCTCATCGCCTAGGCACGCAAGGCGAGCGCCTAATGAACATAGGTGCGCCTCAGGTGATGCTAGGCGTCGGAACAACGTCCTGAGCCACGTAGCGCCTAGGCGTGCCTTTGATAACTATGGTCTAATTATCTAATACTTCAAGATCGTAATAAACGAGTATTAGTAATATTATTATATTGGACTCTATTACTTCTCTAAGGACCAATCCAAAAGATTAGCTGAAGTTATCAATCTTAAAATATACAAAATACCAGCTAACTCTGCACATCTTGATTCTTCCAGGTTTTAGTTTATCATAAAATTCCTTAAAAATAAAACGTCAACTTAGTATTTATAATAGTTCCAATTGACCAATTAAACTAATGTTCATCACAAAAATTAATTTCTCTGCTCTGTCAAACCCCAAAACCCAGTACTTGCTATCTTCAAAAACAAAAAAAAAAAAAAACTCTGTACTTGCTATTCTAACTAGAGGAGACACTGAATTAAAAAAAAAAAAAAAAAAAAAAATTATAGTTCCCGTTTAATCGTGGCAAGAGCCCACATTATAAATAAACCAAAAGTACAAAACAATCTCTGATGATTCTTAGCCTGTAACAATTATGATTCACATAACTAGCATTTGTCATGAGTCGTGTCCAAAATTCTATTCATATATCAGGTCTCTGAATTCTAATATGAAATAACCAAAATATTCAATAGGCGAACACCGTTTGGTTGGTGCATTGATGGTGTATGGTCGGCAAGGTAAAAAATGAAGGGAAGGCGAAGAGTAATTTTGGTGAAACGTTTTCATCATTCAGCGCTGGGAAAAGTCAAGAGAGGTTGCAGTAAACAGTTACATTGGTGGAAAAACCTGTGCGTAGGGACCACGTGACAGAAAAATATAAGGTGGTGGTGTGGGGCAGCGAATCAAGAATGGAGACTGGTCATAAGCAGAAGACTTGTCAGAGCTCAGGGATTTCTTTCTACGCGCCTTCTTCATTTTTCTTTCGCTTCTTTTCACAACGGCCAAAACCCGGCTTTTGCTTCTCTCTCTAGTCGCAAACAATTCAACTTAAAGAAGCAATTTGTGGAGCGACTAAAGCTAAAGTGATCTCATTTTTTTTTTTTTTTTGGGAACGAATAAAGTGATCTAATTTATTATACAAAGAAAAAGGAAAAGAGGCTATACTCAGTCACTACGCCATTTTCCCTCCACCTACTCTTTGCTTCTTCCAATCGTATCTCACATTTTGACCTATATATGGCGATTTTAGGCCTGCCCCTCCCAAATTAGTTAATTTTTCAAAATTTATACTAATTGCTAATGATTTACTGAAATACACCAAAACTAAACACTAGCTTTGTATGTTGTTTGAAATTTATTTTCATGGTGTGGAGAAAAATCTTCCTATACATATGATTAAATATACATATTATAGTTTAAATCTCCATTGGGTTGAAATGAATATACCACTTGAACTATTAATGAAGATTTTTTTTTTTATTTTTTTTATTAATTCAAATTTACTTGATTGATTGCTTAATAAGTTTTATCAATTATGTGGTATGATATTATTTAATTTGTGAATAATGCTAGATCATTTAAATGACTTATTTAATTTTATGGATAAATGAAATATTACTAATGTAGGTATCGCATCATTTTTTTTTTTGAAAATCAGCATATTACTACTTTTGACAACTCATTTAGACAGTCTATTATTACTTTTGATTCGTTTATTCAACTAATTTTCATTAACATAAATTCCACTTAATAAATTAAAAAATCCTTTATGATAAAGTCCCCTACCAATACATCAAAATAATGGTTCAAACTAAGTTTAAAAAAATACACCATTTATGAAATAAGTGATTATATACTTTCCCATCTTTTAAAATTGTTATGAAAGTATTTATGTTTTGTTATAATAAATAGTTATATTTGATTCATGATATAAGTTTCAGACCGTACAAATAATTTTTAATTTTAATATTTTATTTATTTTAAAGTACTATATGACAATTTATTAATATAAAAATAATAACGGGGAGGATTGATAAATTCCGACAGAAAGTGAATAGTCTCGTGTTTTGTTCACGTTTATCACCGCTCATCAAGTCACGTTTAAGACCATCAGCCTTCGTCAGAGGTGGAACAAACAAAACAATGAGCGTGTCTAGCATTTCTTTTTATAATTTATTTTTGGCAAAAAAGTCTGCCTATTTACTTTTCCTTTTATCGTCGAGCTCAGGGTCAGACCACCCTGGATTCCCGAAGAAACTTTAATCCTCCAAGGCATCTTCGAAACGATGTCGTCCACTTAAATCACCCAAAACGACGCCGTTTTTCGACCCATTTTCCTCGGGTTTCCAAACTTTAACCCTGGCAATATCGGAAACCCAGAGCCTCGGAAATCGATCCGTGAACTAGTAGGGCTCTCCCTCTCTCTCTTACAAGACTCTCAAACACAACAGAGTATAAACGCAGATTTCTCAGAACACAAAACTAAATTATCCTCGAATAGAATTTTTGTCTAGTATTTCACAAACTCCTGGTTTTTTTTTGTCTTGCTCACGTGTCTGAGATAATTGTCTGTTTGGTTGCCGAGAAAACGAAGAAAAAAAAAAAAAAACTTGTTCACTCTACTGCTACATTTTCTACTTCAGCTTCTTAGCCGATTAAAAACGAAAAAAAAAAAAAAACAGTTGATCTTATCAGCCAAAACATTCTCAAAAAAATCAGTTTACTTTTCATCATGCAATTATCTGTTTTTATTTTTTGCAGTTTGAAAGTGACGGTTTTGTTTGAATTGTTCGGGTTTGTTTAACTCGTTTTTTTCTGATAAGGGTATTTATAATATTTGTCCAGTTGTTTGGTTGCTTGTGAGTCGTCGTTTACTTTGGAGCTACATATATATATATATATATATATATATATATATATATATTGAATGTTTCAGCAATGGCCGAGTCAACCAAAGTAAGGTTGGTTCGTTGTCCAAAGTGTGAAAATCTCCTACCAGAACTTGAAGATTACTCTGTCTATCAATGTGGTGGTTGCGGAACTGTTCTTCGAGGTACACTTTTTCTTCTTCTATTACTGGTTTTGGCTTTGGATGTGCTTGTTTGCTGTATTGTTCTCTGTCTTTAGTGAAGCTTCGAAGCTTTGTTTGTGCACTGTTTAGATGTTGTGCTTTGTTTGTTATTGTTCATGATTAATCAAAATTTTGTTAACTAGATGAGGTGAATTGTTTGATAAAGCTGTGTTTGTTGTTACTGGGGAAATTATTGGTGCATTTCTGTGTTACTCTCTAATTAATTGATGATAGAACCCTGGAAATGAGAAGAAACCAATATGAGTTTATCTGGTTTAATAAAGTTGAGATTTTGAATTATCTGGTTTAGTGAAGTTGAGATTTTGAATTTGGGAAATTGAAAGAAGTAAGAAGACGGGGGGGTGGGGATCCATGCTTCAATTTTGTAGCTTTGTGTCTGGTCTCTTTGCTACAAAATGAAGCATCAGTTGTTGGTGATAATTTCTCATAAAAGTTTCTTCCTTTTAGTTTCTTCTTTTGGAACTGAATGAAGCTTCAAACTTTGTGACATTGTGTCATAAAAGTTTTAACTTATAAATGTTGAGGTTGGGTATTTTGCTTATTTGATTTACAGCGACAGATAGAAATCGGGAGGTGGACACTTTATCTGAGAAGTCTGTAGAAGAGAGAGTTGAAGAAGTTTCCGCTAAGTCGCAGAGTTCGTCAGAGAAGAAAGTGGCAGACTTGAGTGACGCTTCTGATACGGATAAGTCGAATGCTGGCTCTTTGAGGTCTGATCAAAGGGGTTCAGAGAGGAAAGATATTGGACTTGCTGACAGATCTGTGAATCAATCTGAAGTTACCAGTGATAAATGGCATTGTCTTGATGTAAACACGAGCAGAGATGATTTGGGTGATGCAGTAGGCAGAGAACATTGGGATTTGAATTCCCGAGTTGGATATACAGGTGGCTCTCGTAGATCTGGTCAGATGTCGGATTGGAAAACTGAGGAGAGAGGTGAGGTGGAAGGATTTCCTAGAAGCAGGAGAACTAATTTTGGAGGTGAAAGGTTCTCGACTCCAAATTACCCTGATGAAGGCCCGTCAAATTACCATTTGGATGCTTCTTGTGGTTATAGGGAGCCTTCGAGGAACCATATTGGCCAGGATGGAGCTAATAGAGTTCAGTACCTTGAGCAAGATCGGGCTGAGCTTCTGAGGAAGCTGGATGAGCTTAAGGAACAACTTAGTCGGACCTGTGATGTGGTTGACAAACCAAAAGATAAGGTTCCTGTTGATGGGAGGATAGTCCCTCCAGACCCTTATAGCAGTTCAGGTTCCTGGCTTCCAAATGGTTCCCTGGGATCTGATAGGGCTTCAATGCCTTTCGTCGGGCCTGATAAACCACTTTTGAGACCTCCTTATACGAGTCATTTCCCTGATCCATATCCTTATTCCAACGGTTATGAAATGGCTATGCATGGTTTACATCCTTCTGTGCATAATTCAAATCATGCTCCAGGATATGGGGATCCTTTTGGGTCCCAATTGTTGAGAAATGCTCCTCACAAGTTACCCAGTCAATACCAGCAACAACCATCTCATCCATACTTTTCTGGACAGTATGTCGAACCAAATCGTGATGCATTTGAGCCATACCAGCAAAATGAAATGTATCACCATCCTTCTTGCTCTTGTTACCATTGTTATGACAAACATCGACGAGTATTACCTCCTGTTCCCCCCAATGGTTATAGCAATAAACCAAACACTTCTATGATGTACCATCATGAAAACCCTGGGCCGTTTGCTCCGCGTGTTCATAATTTTCGGGCTGGTGTTCCTCCATCAAATTTCTGTGGTCCACAAGCTCACACAAGATGGCCTAGTGACCTTAATTCTGACATGGGTGGTGTTGTTCGCTGCTATCCTCGAAGGGTGGTAGTAAGCAGTGCTGGTCGTCGTTGCCGTCCCATTGCCAACGGTGCCCCATTTATAATATGCAACAATTGTTTTGAGCTCCTGCAACTGCCCAAGAAAGCTGAACTTATGGTTAAAAACAAACAGAAGTTGCAGTGTGGGACTTGTTCTGCAGTGATTGATTACTCCGTCATGGACAAGAAACTTGTTCTTTCAGTTCAAACCAGAACAAAAGGAATTTCCACAGAGGTTGATGATGATAGCTCTAATGAGATGTTGAGGGATTATAATTCACGCTCCCATGGCCGTTTTGACCGGATTAATGCTAATTTTTCTTCTGATGATTATGATAATTCCGGTTATGACTTCCATGCAATGGATAGAGAACCTACTTCTTTGTCTACTGGCCAAGGTTTGAACTCGGGCAAGCCTCAGGAGATGCAAAGCTTTCATTCTACATCACCAAGTACCTCTGAGGATGAAACTAGTCCAGATGTTCTCATTGATCAAAGAGAGGTCTCAAAGTCAATTCAGCAGCCAGTTAAAGCCACCCCGTCTCCTCCACCTGCCGGTTCTCCTCTTCAAGAGCATTTCGATTACTCTTCTAATAATCATGCAGTGAATCGATTTGGGAAAGGAAACCGAAGTAGTCGCACGGATCAAGAGAAATTGATGCCAAACAGGGTTACCATGAGACAAAATTCTTTGAAAGAGGCATCACTGGCAACTGAGATGGAGGTATCAATGAATGAGTATTCTAATACTGGGATGTCTCAAGATTCAGGGGATACAACAAGAGAAGATGATCTCCCAAGAAACAACAAAGGGAGTGACTCATTTTTCACAAATATTATCAAGAAGAGCTTCAAAGATTTCTCACGATCCAACCAAACTGAAGAGCGTGGCAAAAGTAATATTTCAATAAACGGGCATCTCCTACCAGACCGTTTGGTCAAGAAGGCTGAAAAGTCGGCAGGACCAATTCATCCTGGACAGTATTGGTAAGCACATTCACAGTTGCACTTATTGAATTGATTTCTTACTGCACTGGCATGCCATAAATTCTAGCTGTCATAGGAATGATTTATATCACCTCTGAGATGGACATATAATCGATCATTGCATGCATCCCATGTGGAATATAGATTAACAAAAGATTGGATTTGATTGAGATATACATTGATCTAATTGAATCTATTACATTTTACAGCCTTCATAGTAGTTTTTAATCATAGAAATTTAAACATTGTTTCAGTAATGAAATTCTTTATGTTGCAATACTCATTTTTTATACTTCAGTTCCATTAAAGGGTTTTCTATTTGTTGTGTCTGAACCAGGTACGATTTCCGGGCTGGATTTTGGGGTCTCATGGGTGGGCCTTGTCTTGGCATAATACCAGTAAGATCAATTCTGATGCCATTATTAATGCAGCGGTGTTTGTTATGCTATTTGTTTCCATTAGCATATTTGTTAAAAAACGCTGTTTCTCTTGCAGCCATTTATCGATGAACTCAACTATCCCATGCCAGAAAATTGTGCTGGTGGAACTACTGGCGTTTTTGTTAATGGAAGAGAGCTTCACCAAAAAGATTTGGATTTGCTTGCTGGGAGAGGACTTCCAACTACCCGCGATAGATCTTACATAATTGAGATTTCTGGTAAAGTCTTGGACGAGGACACTGGTGAAGAGCTAGATAGTCTAGGAAAACTTGCCCCGACGTAAGTGCCTATTATCTGGCAAATTACTTTTGCTATTTGTTCTACCTCACGGCCCTAGGAATGCGTTTGCTTCTTTACTTCTACCATAACATTGGTCATATTTGCATTGTGCTTACTGCTAATTAACTCATATGTGGTATTTATGAATACTCGATTGCTATATGATATTAAAATGTAATACTAACTAGATGTTTTGGACAGAGTTGAGAAGGCAAAGCATGGATTTGGCATGAAAGCTCCACGAGCAGCTGCACAATGAAATCTTAAAGATCGCAAAGTCATTGTTGGTTCTGATCTGCAGCAAATTTTATTGGGAAGAGCCATGATGCTTTCCTTGCAGCACTAGAATGATAAGATGTTGGACATTTGGTGTGCCCTTGATATGTGGAAGTTACTTGGAAGTTTAATTATTCAATTAATTTGTGGTATCTAGTTGTTAATGTTGCACATTCTATTTGGTATTCTGCTGGTTTTGGTATTGTATATCGCTGTGTATTTTTTCCAACATCAAATAGTCCTCTATGTTTATGATCAGTCATCATTCTTCTTAGTTACTGAAGTTATTAAATTCCCTTAAAAGATAAATACTGAGCATATAAAACGTTACAGCCAGACCCTGGATATATACAACAAAGCTACTAATTATCCAAGGTCCAAAAGCATTTCACTTGGAGGTGATTTCAGGCAGATTGTAGTGAGCCTTATCTACTATTTTGAAATTGTTTGTACAAATCGCAATTAACCCACATTTTGAATGTTAGGGATACAAACTGAGTTCTCATATCTTTTATGAGAAATAGTGTAAAAAAGAAAGGTGAAAAGAAAATTAGGGTATGGACTTGATGCAATTCTATAATGCAACCAAGTGTCCGTGGAGGGTCCGAATTTTTAAAGAGACTCGAGTGGAACCAATGATTGGTTTATCCGGCACGTAAACAACACGACACGAACAAAGACATGCACTTTGTATGGAGGGTCCTTTACAAGGCCTTATCTAGTTTGTCTTACATATGATTTCTGAACTCATATGGGTGAGTGGGACTCATTGGTGGGCTCAGTTTCTTGTGAACCTACTGCCCGGAAATGAGCGTTTGGCCCTTTTTTAAAGTTGGAATTTCCTGGAGAACATTGCTGCTTTTCTTGCGAAGCTCTTTAATTATATTAGGCATCATCAAGGGATGGTTTTTTTTTATCTGAAAACTGAACAATACTGCTAAAGGTTGAAGATTGAATAGTGACTAAAATCTGAATAACATATTTGTTTTTTTTTTTTTTTTCTTTATCTCTGAATATATTATAAACTTGTTTGTTTTTTAAATTTAAAATTATCTAAAAACTAGTAAATTGACATTTATACTCTTTTTACTATTTGTTGTTATGTAATTTTAATTAATGTAATATAAATATTTGAAAATAAATAATTTAATAAATTCTAAAACATTTTTATATAGATATTAATAATATTTTATTCATAATTAAAATATGATTAAAAAATATAGTAGTATTAACCATATTTATATATTGAAATATATTAATATATTTAAGAAAACAATAAAAAAATTGAATGTTTAAATTGTAAATTAAAATATATTAGTTTAATTCCAAGATAATTTGGGATGAGATGTATTTAGATTTTACTTTTCAAATATATATATTTTTGTAAGTATCAAGGAGAAAAAAAAAAAAAATAATTTGAATAATATAAAATTATGATAAATTTGAAATTATGTTATTTTAAGGAGAATAGATTTGGAATAAAAAGTTTTAAATGTCATTAAGTAATTTGCAATTAAGTGAAAAGTTAAAAATTCTTACTTAATTTTTTCAGTTGTTTTTTGGTGGTTTTAAGTGATTTGACCATTTAAAAAAACAAACGAAAATAACTTAATAGATGCAATTCAACGTTATTAAATTTTAAGTGAAAAAAACAAACAACTCCTAATTCTTGAAAAGATAAGAATTAATACAAGTTTGCGACAAGGAAAGCAACTTGATCTGCTGGTAACGTCAAATCCATCCATCATAAAATCTTCAAGTGGTCGATTTGATTCACCAATTTTTTCACTTTTATGTAGATAGTCCTCTTCATTATTGTGCTTTAAAATCCTATATTAATTGGTCACGATAGTAATTTGACTTGATATTAGCAAGTAAAAAAAAAAGTTTGTGACAACATTTCCAATCAAAAGTATCAGATGCGAAAAATTTTTTAGGCCTTGAAGAAGCTACATCTCTTCCAATTAAAAAAAATTATAATATACTTTTCTTAGTATTATTATTGGTAATAAATCCATTAAATATAAATTGCAATATATGGTTCGAGTTGTTAGGGATGGAAATTCGCTGTATTAAACAGCCTTTGCTTTCCAACGTCTCCAAGGAATCTCAACCTTTCACTTCCTCGAGTTAGAAATTGTATGAGACCTTCAATGTGAGGTGAGACTTAATTTAAAGGTCTTGAGTTACAATCATCAGTACGGGAACATCTTTAATACGTATTCAATCACTGAAATTAGGTCATATGATATGAAATATACATTAATTATCTCTACAAGATAATATGAAATAGTTTGTCAAGATACATCACATAGGATACATTGAATTTTTTTCTCCATCAATGAACTCTACTATTGAAATGAGTGGCATCTTTTAATTAAATTAACAGAACGTATAAGATAATAAACTCCTTTTACTTTTTTAAGATCAGCCCAATCCTGACACTTACAATAGGATATCAATATGCTAGCTCTTTGTATATTTTTTCCCTTACAAAAGGAAGAGTATTGTAATTGTGAATCTCATAATGTTGTTTAAATGTCTCAATCTATCCTTAAAAAAAATAAGTTTCAAAGCTTCTTCAAATGACGTTAGACGTTAAATTCATGTAAAAGGAAGAAAATAATAAAATTTGCGTGCAAGGTTAGGAAGAAGAGTGCATTTGGTTTTAGGCCATTGAAATTGACCCAATAACCAAAGCTGGTACACCCAGAAGGCTTATGTTGACTGGAAAAACGAAAAAACAAAAACATCAGATCAAGAAAATAAAATCTAAAGAAGAAATATTATTCTAAAGGTTTGCCTTACCTTTAATTTCAACGCGAGAGAGAGAGGGATGGGTGATGTAAGGGCTAAAACTGGTGGTCCACCATTGATGTGACCAATATTAAAGCAGCAATCGAGCATCCAGCCAGCTGTACTTAAAGTTTTTTCACTAAATTAAAAATTAGAAATTAGATCGAAGGTTTGTGAAGAGGAAAGCAAAGCATGTGCATTTCAGATATTCTCTATTTGTCTATTTGCAACGTGAGCCGGATGCCTCAGAAAACAACATATTAAAATAGACACTTATTCTTTTCATTTCTGCATATATTCCTTTTATATTATATGTACCATTTTACATGCAATTTTCATTTCTGGGTAAAAGTGACCAGAACAAATAAGATTTTGGTTTACAAGAATGCCTTAAAAAACAGAGAAAACAGTACATTATAATGATATTTTTTCTCTAATAATAAAATCACCTTCGCATACAATTTTGTAGGAGAAATGATTGACCGTTTCCCTTAATTCTAAAATGATCAAAAATTTAAATTTTATTTTTATTCTAAAATACAAAACGTCTTTATTTATAAAAAAATAAAAGTAAAATATAAAATCTCCCGTTAATTTTATCTATAGACAACAATTATTTTATATCTGTACAATGTGTTCATGTTTTTTCCTTCTACTTTTCTCGACAAACTTATGATTCTCTTTGCCGTGAAATTGCTGGTGTTTTGTAATTTACTTTATTCAACATGTAAGTTGAAAAAACATATGAAAAGTACATAAATTAATCTTCAACATCAAGCTGGCAGTTCAAGACTTTAATTAATTTAAGTACAAGGCAGCCGAAACTTGACGGATTTCTGTTGCCATTTGGGTGCCACTAAAAAAAAAATTCAAGTATCATATACTAACATACCACTACACTTACAAAAACCAAATTATTTATTATTATTATTATAATTTACTTGCATAGTCAGTTATGCATGACAAATCCGAGATAGGCTGTCTCTTGCCAGCAACTAAACGGAACAGATAGCAGAGACACGCAACGCAACGCTCTCCGGTTATCACAATTCACACGCACCAACAAAGAAGTGCACAGACAACAAGACACGTCCTTGTAATAAACTCATCTGTGGTATAATTACACTCAGTGTCCATTTATTAAAATCATAAATAAATCAAACAAACTAAAGCATTTCTTGCCAAAAAAACCACAGCCTTGGCTAGGTAGTTACGAGAAACCTGTTCAGTTCAGTTTCAGTTCATTTCTCTCTCTCTTTCTCTGTTTGTGTTTGTTTTGAAGATATTTTTTTTCGGTTTCTTTGACACCAAATGGTGAAGGAAATGAAATTTGATTTGAACCCATCTTCGGCTTATAAAAACAAAAATAATCATGTGTTTGTAAAGTTTGCAGTCTCGTTTCTGTTGATAGGCCTCGCTTTTCGTCTCTTCGTTTCTGACTCAATTGGATTCTCCTCTGTTGCCGACACTCGGACTCGGACAAGGACAAATGAAAATCAGAGTCAAGAGACCAATACAGAGTCTCTTGAGGCTGCCTTGCCTGTTCAAGAACCAATTCCTGTTGATTTTCAAGCTAATGAAACCCAAATATCTGATAATGGTAAGAGATCTTTTGTTTCTATTTATAAAATACTAATCAAAAGTGAGGAATTGGGTATTCTATGCTTTTTTTAAATCTTTTTAGTCCATTTCTTTCGATTATATTTGTTATATTTGAGGATGATGCTTCTATTGATTTTTTTTAATATTTATTTTTCTCATGAACAACTTTGAAGGCTATCAACAATGTAATTGAATGTATCATATGGAGAAGTAGTTGGATCTTTTAAATGCTAAGTGTGCTTTAGTTCTTTCATTTCTTGAGTCTAGATAATTTTTTGTTTTTCCCACAAAGTATTCATGATTTTTCGTCAAAACAACTTATTTTGTTTCCTATGAATGTTTACTGTTTTGACTAAATTCAAATTTTAGAAAATTTTGCATCTTTCCCCTTTGATGCCATGGTCTAGTTCAAATTTTTGAAGTCTGCTATTGATTGAGTTCAAATTGTTTATATGGAAATAAGTTGATGCTTTCATTTTAGTGTACTGCTATTGGTAGGTTCACTTGCTGGGGATCCAGAAACTTGTCTAGTTTTAGATTGGCATTTAAATTGATCTCGGCAAATATGTAGTACCTTTTGTTCTGCATTAAATAGTAAAGCATTTGTCTTTATGGGCACACATAGATAAATTGCAATCAAAATTAGTAAGTTTTATTGACTACTTGTTTGCATTGTTCTTTTATAATTCTTTGCTTACATGTTTCTGCTCAATGTGGTTCCAGCAAAATGTGATCTTTTTACTGGTGACTGGATACCAGACCCATCTGGTCCGGTTTACACAAAGGAGAGCTGCCTCGTTATTGAAGGTCATCAGAATTGTATGAAGAATGGTAAACCTGATTCTGGCTACCTTTACTGGAGGTGGAATCCACGGGATTGTGAATTACCAAAGTTTGATCCTGAGAAGTTTCTTGATTTGATGAGGAATAAACATTGGGCCTTCGTTGGCGATTCGATTTCTCGTAACCATGTGCAGTCATTGGTTTGCATTCTGAGCCAGGTATATTTTAAATTTTTGAAAAACACAGTATAGCCGTAGTCTTGGTAATTTGAGATATTATTATTTTTTGCCTGAGTATGATAGTCATCATTTAGTTTGAGTGCTACATACATTCATTGCATACTCTAAATCAGTGAAACCAAGCTAGCTTAGAAGAGAAGTAAAGTTAAAGCTAAAGTGTCATTGTCTCACATAAATTGTTGAAAGTTTTAGCATTTCTTTTGTTGAAATGATAGTAGTCAGAATAATCCTTGTCTTTGGACAGTATATCATCACTTACTAATGAAAAATCATCTGGTGTCATTTTTACAAGAACGGTGTCAAATTGTCAAACTAAGAACTGTAAATCGAGTCTTCCTTATGTGTAATTGTACAAAATTATCTCAAGCTTAAAAGTACCTGAGTTCTTGTGGTCAACTTATCTTTCCACAGACTAGATCTTTATTTTAATGATTACAAATTAATTATAGTTAAACTAAAGAAAATGTTTGAAAAAAGTTTTTTAAGTGAGAACTATTATTTAATAAGTAGACATTCCTGTAATTATCATATGAGATGAACTGAGGTGGTGGGGACATCACATGATTTTACCTCTCAAGCATCATGGCATCTCCATGACTCCATCATTGGTACAGTGTCTAATGGCTTGTGAGGTGCTAACAAAACTTGGTTTGTGAGTTGGGTCTTTGTTAATTTTTATGCTTTTCTGTTTGGTTTTTTCGGAAATTCAACCTTGATAAACAAGTGTTGAATTTATAATGGAGGACAGCTACCACTTTTATGATCAGACAACTACTTATTAAGTGGTTATCAAGTCTTTTTCAAGCTGGTACCTACAAGCTATGTGAAAGATTTTAATTGTGATTTGAATTTTTTGTTGGATCCTGATTTGATCATTGACATTTTTATATATCACTTTTCTTTTCATGTTGATTGTAATGACTAATGACTCTGCATCTTCTCGCTCGTTGCCTAGGCTCATATGTTATTGAGTGTTATACTAATTTGGTTCTTTTCTAATTGATAATCTTTGGTTCAATTAAATATGTTGTCGCTTAAGACTTAGCCATTTTTGTGGCAATTTAATCAGTGTAAGACATTGTGTTAGATTTCGATCACTTAAATGTGTGATGGAGGATAGATTTTGTGTATCATCAAATTGAAGACCCACATTTAGACCTCACGTCGAACGCACAGCCACCACATGTTCTGTAGTTCTGATGTAAACACACTAAGACCTACCAAAACCTGACATGTCAGTCTAGCTATCTGCATTTGTTCTAGTTATGTTTTGTTTTGTTGCATTACATTCTCAGTGTTGAAAATTTTGGTCCTCATGTAATCAATAAAATTCCCATTGTTATGTCCCACAGGTGGAGCAAGCTGTTGAGGTCTACCATGATAAGGAATATAGATCAAAAAGATGGCGGTTTCCCTCTCACAATTTTACCCTCTCAGTAGTTTGGACCCCATTTCTATTAAGAGCTGATATCTTTGAAGACATAAATGGAGTTTCTAAGTCCGAAATCCAGCTCCATCTTGATAAACTTGATACAAAATGGACACAACTATACAAGAAATTTGATTACATGGTGATTGCAGGTGGCAAATGGTTTCTCAAAACTGCCATATATCACGAAAACAACAAAATTGAAGGCTGCCACTACTGTCCTGGAAAGAATTTGACTGAGTTGGGATTCGAATACGCCTATCGCAAAGCAATCCAGGTGGTTCTCAACTTTGTCACAAGTTCGGACCACAAGGCATTTGTTTTCTTTCGAACCACCACCCCTGATCACTTCGAGAATGGAGAATGGTTCAGTGGAGGAACTTGTAATAGGACTGTACCTTTCAAAGAAGGCGAGGTAGATATGAGAGATGTAGACACAACAATGAGGGATATAGAGTTGGAAGAATTTGCAAAGGCTGCAGCTACAGGAAAGAAAAACGGGGTGGTTTTGAAATTATTAGACACAACTCGACTATCATTATTGAGGCCTGACGGGCACCCGGGGCCATACAGGCAATTCCAGCCATTTGCAGAGGATAAGAATGCTAAAGTTCAAAACGACTGCCTGCATTGGTGCCTGCCGGGGCCAATTGATGCTTGGAATGATTTGGTGATGGAAATGCTGGTCAATGATGGCAATTATCGACGATGATCTTGGATTGAGCTCGGAGATGCTTTGAGTTATTACAATTTGCTTCGAGGGCTGTTGACATTTCTTGAGGGCGTGAAAAAAAAAAGTGAAATCAAAGACTTTTTTCACGGGTTTTCTGCACGGGCTACATTGTACTTGAGATTACTGTGGGAACTCTTAGCCTGCCAATGTAAAATCTGCTAGGACGACTATTGTTTTCTGTAATTATCTGTAATTACAGATAATTTAGCTGCATAAATGGGAGTAAATTTCTGTAATTGTCTCATTCCATTACATTGTTAAATTCTTGTCCAATTGAGAAAATGTTAGCTTGATCAACAATAATCATTATTAATTTGGGCTTCGTAGGTTCAATAATGTCACCAATCCAACTAGCAGCTATCGAATTCAAATTGGTAGTTAAAAGTCAGCTGAAAATTTTTAGTATAAAAATGAAAATGGAAAAAGAAAGGTATATTTACTTACAAGAATGGCGAATTCAGGAGCCTCCTCTTAAACATGGTCACTGCCACTGCCAACACTCCAATTTAGCTTCTGCACATGATATATTACTGAATATTGCAACTTCCTTTGTCGCAAAGCTTGACTGGCACAACCGGCAAACAAACACAATGACTCCATGGACTGGGAATTTGATGATTTTATACCCACCAAATTAAAAAACAAAGAAAAAGAAGCGACTCCATTAGGGCGGTTTAGCTTAATTGCCCGCTGCTGCCACCTAATTACACATACAATCGCCAATCACTATGCCTTCTAGTAGCATACCAACGGCTTTGCTTTATCCTAACTAACCATGGCAACCATAGGAAATCATCGCACAGTCCACAGAATATGGAACTCCAAACAGAAATTCAACAGTATTATTGTTTGGGGAAATATTCAACATTAAATTCCCGGTACTTTGAAGTGACTTTGTATGTGTGTGCGTGTCTCTGTATGTCTCTCTGTCGCTTGAAATGTAAATCTGTGTATACCATTTTAAGTTCTCGAAACCAAGGAAACAAAATCTGCAACTAAAGCACCAAAGCACGCATAACAGGGCATAATATAAGCACCAAAACTATATCAAGAAGGTAAATTTTAAAACCAGCAAAATTCTACATGCGATTCCTCATTAAGAACCTTTTGATTGGATTATCAAATTGTCCAAGACTGTTATCTTAACATTATTCAATTCAGAATCCACATTACAACCAGCAGCTTCAAAAAACTTTGGCTCCCAAAATACTTGACAAACAGAGAAACCACACAAACTTGAATCATATTCCCCATGCAACTATTCACCACTTCTCATCTCACTTGTCCGATGATGCTGCATCTGGCTTCCTCTGCTCTCGCTTAAAGTACGGATGCTGGAAATCACAAAAACATTGACGAGATGTTAGAGATAATCCCCAATACAACCACACGACCTCTCAATATAGCTGCAGTAATTCGTCAAGGGAGATTGAAAAGCCACTTGGGCAAATTTATAAGCAGTATTTCCAGTCACATATCCATGGTAAATAACTATCAAAATACTATCTGAATAAACATGTAAGGAGAAGACCAGAGGATATCATATGCTTCCAATTCAACAAAAAAACAGTGTTACTAGAATATCCCATTACATATTTTGTTTCTTTTTAT
>CM034463.1:13810045-13861318 GCA_019925255.1 Litchi chinensis | reverse complement strand
TCTGTAATACCAAGTAGGAAAATCTTGTGTCCCAATCCAAACCCACCATTTCGGCTTTTCCTAAGGAAAATTAGATAATTATAATTAAATAAATTTTAAACGAGAATCAGCATTTTGTTTTATTTTCAATTTGATCCCACGCAGTATTACACGTTGAACAGAAATATAGAATAAAATAAGAGATTGTTTTATTAGAAATTTGACCGTTGAATGATATGGTGTTCGAGAACGGATCGTAAAATAATTCTTGTTTTGAACAAGTCCTTTCCAACCATAATTCACTTGGTAAAAAAGCACGCTTTTGATATACATGTTTAATTATTGTAACTCGTTGAAGTAATTTTCAAGGTAAGCCACAAGAATTCAGTCATTCGGTGTGTGCCCATGGTTTCTTGGAAGATCTTCTTTTACTTCTATGTAGCAATTTTTCTAAATCAGATAATCAATTGAAATAGTGTGCATGTGAAGGTAAAGACTAAAGAGAATGACAATTGATGGATGACCGGTGAAAACAGTACACATGTATGTGGAAGCAACGTAGCTAAAGCACCCGGCACAACAGATCACAAAGATGTTGGATACTGCAATTATCTGTTTTGACTATATAGTAGTTTGCGATTTGCACTCAACTCAGGCAGATTGATGACACAGAGACCTGCTGTGACACGTGGCTATGGTGATTTGGCGTCCACCTCTGCCCACTAAACGGCCCAGAGCAATGCAACAGCACACTCACCAGTCACCACTCACTCTGGGATTCGTACGATCACTCTACAGTTTTATTTTATGCCCACTTTGTGCAGAACAAATCTGAATTCTTTATTCTATCTCCAGTATGGCCTAGAACAAGTGCCAAACAGAGAGCGTAGAGAAAAATTCTCTGTTGGTACTTAGTTCACTCAAGTGGTTTATAACTCCTCAATATGATCAAACTGCAAGACATGTCTGCACTAAATTATACACATACATACAAAGCAAGAGAATTTCATTTATATATTATACAGAAAATGGAACCGAACTTCCCACCGTGCCTTCCCGCTCGCTAAGAACAGAACTTCATAAAGCAGAATCACAGCTTGATAGAAGAACAAAAACCAGAACATGAAGAGCAAAGAGGAAGGTCTAATGTTGATTTCTTTGTGATGAGGTACTTGACAAACATGTGCAAGGCACAAGCTTAAGGCCGAGGTACATGACTTGTTGCAAAAGAGAATTGATGGCTGTGTGTCCCTCCCCGAATCAAACGGCACCAAATGTTGGGTGTCTCTCAAGACTCCTACGCAATTCTTAAAAAAAGGAATGGTCATGTAATTTGTATGCACGTTTTTTACCATATATGATATAGATTGGTTGAACGTAAGATGTGAAAAAGAGCACTGAGCTCGCACCATCCACCAACCAAAAATTTTCTCCATTTCACAATTCTGCAAGATTTCTCATGAGCTCAAACAAAACTTGCTCAAACTCTTTATTATCTATGTTGGTAATCCTTGAAGTGGATTAGCTTCACAGAGCCATCTCCGCCACACGTAAGAAAACCATGTGAAACAACTTGTATATCCGTTACTGCAGCCTGCGACATTTAAACATGATATTGCTTCAGTGTAGACACATATTTGACTCTTAACAAATTCCTAAACTACCTTTACATCCAGCCAGTAAAAAATTTGAAATTGAAGTCTCAGCTTTAAATCAAGTAATAAATACCCGAACAACTCCACCAAAGCCCCGAGAGACAGGTTGCAAAAATGTGTGTCTTTCATGCAATTTTGACCAATGATAAACCAACTTGGCTGCTTTAGCATCCCAAAGTTTAACATCTCCGTCTTTACTTCCTGTTAAGAACAAGCTGGTATTTGGAATGGTTGATATTCTGGTAACACTCCCTTCAGTGAAATCAATAAATAAACAAATTAGATGAATCATTAATATGCAAATTGTGACTGAAGCAATAATGCCTTTACCTGAGTGAGCCTTTGGAATATACCAAAGCATCCCATTCTGGTCTGCAGATATATTCTCAAACCCTGTCCGCCTATCAGGATTTGAAGAAGAGTTGATACTAGGTTCACTGTTATCCAAATGTCTGTTCCTTTTAGTTCTTCCAGTTGCTATGTATCGGAAGTCGTGAATTCCGACATCACCAGCTTTACCACCAGTCACAATAAGGGGAGAAACAGATCCACTTCCAATGTCATTATCAAACACAGAAATGGAGCGTGCACCACCTTCAAATGAAAACAAAAGTTTGGTACGATAACGGATTGGAGAACAGCTAAACTTAAAGAACTTCTTTCTAAACCTATGGAACCTGAATAAACAACATATTGACAATACTAAGCTGAGATGCATATTTGAACCCTTAGCACTTATGCCACTGATTTCATAGCAGATAGCTTTTCATTCTGTTAACTAGCCAATTTTGGTTTCATCTCACCTTCCCTAGGAGTGACAATGTAATTCCCACATCCAAAATTTACTAACAGTCAGGTTAACGTTCAACTCTGATAATGGAGCCATAAAAACACCTCTTATCTCAAGAAAATAAATTTTGTAAGAACTGCAGACCAAACAGACTCTCTACCTATGTGAGTGACCATGAACTGGATTGTACCTTTTTTCATAGTTTACAGAGTAATCAACCATTATTCAATTTCTCTAGAAACTTGAAGACAAAAATCAAAACATCCAACCGATTTGTGAAGTTTCAAAGTTTTTTAGGGTATAAAACAAGAAATACCTTCATGACAAATGATGGAAGCTCGGGAAGTTGTAGGTGGAGCCAATGTGTCCCATATAACTACATTAACACCATTTGAGCTATGCCCAGATGCAGCAATAACTGACCCACTTGAAGTAATATAAGTGACATCCCTACATCATGATAGAAATTGATTGATGACTGTTTAGCTTACAAAAAACCAGACTAACATAATCTTAACAATATAAAATTTTTAATTCAAGTCTCTTGGCAAATCCTAAAATTAAAATGGTGTCAGAGAGAAAGGAAACTGAAACAATTACGAGTGAATTTGAAGAGAATTAGACAGCATTTATATGTTTAAACAAACATTGGACATATGTTACCCATTCATTTCATAGTTTTGCCATGATTTTCTCAACTATAAGTTCAGTGCAAAATGAAAAGTGCAAGCAAACAGCCACCTATAGCTATAGGAGGAAAACTACCCATAGATTTTGAGCGATGGTTCTGCAACCACTATAAGTTTTGTGCAAAATGACAAGTGCAAATCAACAGCCACCCAGAAGCTATAGGAGGAAAACTACCCATCGATTTTGTGCAAGTCCCATTCCATTTCCACCAATATGGAGAGTTGACAATATTATTATTATTATTATGGTTGTCTTTTCAAAAATTAACATGAAAAGTAAGAATTCATTCATGCACTTAATAGTTTTCTTCAAACAAAGCTAACAGAAAATAAAGCAAAGATGGGAATTTCCTCTTTAAAAGAATAGAGAACCTACGTTGCATAACTATTGAAACAGAGGGACGATTCAGTTGGACGGACATTACTCCTTCCTCCCACCTCCAGCTGCCATGTACATACAGTTCCATCCAGTGCAGCACTAGCAAATCTGTGTCCACAGTGGTCAAAGTGCAGAGCAGATATTGATGCAAGAGCATATGGAGGAGGAACATTGGCAGCAGGCATCACGCCATAAGTTGCAGTAGCCTTATCCTGACCAAACTGCACTTGATACATTTCGAGTCAGCCATATACATCCTACTAATTGACTTGATGGAATTCCAAGAATAATTAAACATGATTCATGAGTTACACACCCATCTTCTTTGCATTTGCAGTAGCATTCGTACTGGTGATTTCACTAATGCAGAATCAGTAATGAAATAGTGGGATAGAATAGTTTGATAGTCAGTAAAACGTAAGATCTGGCTTCCACTACATGTATAATGCTTATGTACTTTCAGAGTTCACTCATCTTGATGGAATTCCAAGAATAATTAAACATGATTCATGAGTTACACACCCATCTTCTTTGCATTTGCAGTAGCATTGGTACTGGTGATTTCACTAATGCAGAACCAGTAATGAAATAGTGGGATAGAATAGTTTGATAGTCAGTAAAACGTAAGATCTGGCTTCCACTGCATGTATAATGCTTATGTACTTTCAGAGTTCACTCAAAGTTGTACTAAACCAACAATATAAGCTAAAATCATGGACATGCATTTTGACTTGACTATACTTTTCCCCATTCCTTTTCAATGAATTTCTAATGGAACCTGGGATCACCAGAACCCCAAACCAGAATGGATGAGGAAGAGATATATTTAATTTTAACCTCAAGAAGGAAGATCTTTTGCATCTTATAAACTTGCAAGAATTTTTCAAGGGAAAAAGTTCTGAAGGAAAACCCACATATTCCAAATATTTATGAAACAAAATTTTACAAATATAGATCACACAAATGGTGATGTTTTAGCTGAGTTTCATACCTCCCACAAGTAAATGTGTGTGTTGCTAGATCCAACCAAGAAGAAAGGCCTTGACGGGTGACTAGAGAAAGCTCTTGTGCTGATATTTTCCACTGTTGCTGGTGGATCAACAAATTCCTCGAATTCATCTTGAATCTCCCAACCTAAGCTAGATGCTCCAATACCAGCATAACCTGGAATCCCAAAGGCTCCACCACCAGTCCAGTCTTTCCCTGGTCTTGCTAAAGAACCCATACCAATGGTTGCACCACCCAACCCAAGGTGAGCCCCTTTCTTGGTCCCAAGACCAATACCAGGAGAAACAAATGTTGGAAATGGGGTTGATTCAGAACCAGCCCAACCATTCTGTGGCCAATCAGCATCTGACCAGATATATGCTGATTGATCTCTTAATGACATCCCTTCCTCCCAATCAAAGAAAATTATTCCCTGAATCACAAAATCTGAATTGAGTATATTTTATTTGATAGAGCATGTGATTAATGTGTATATATTACATTGTAATATTGAGCAAAATATTATCAAGGTGCATATGAGGAATAAGGAAAGATCTACATAAGTGAAAGTTGACTTCATAGCTCAGACACATACCCATGCATTTTCTAAGAATACATCTTTTAACGTGGAAAGATCCATATGAATTGCTAGCAGTTTCTGCTCTACGAATTATTGGAAAACTGTTTACAGTGTAGCTTTAACAACCAAAATTAATTCATTATGTGATGGACACCCTTTTCCAGGAATGCCTTCTTTTGTCAATAAAAAGCATCCTCTAAGAACAATGAGAAGAGATTTTGATAGTACCTTTTTGGATAAAACAACTCTCAATGCAATGAGAACAAGCTAAAACATTGGCTAATAATTTTTATGACAAACACATCAATTTTCCACCTTTTGCAAAAGGATCAAGGCTAATTGCATATGGTTAGCCAATAATTAAGGGTCAACTGTCATCACTCTTTCACAAAATATCAAAATGACTTTGACTACTATTTTTAGAACTCATATCAGGTTCTTCTGATCCAGGAATATCTTTATTAGTTCTTTTGTCCCCCAAAAATCATGCAATGTTTTTATGGGAATGTCAACATCAACTAAGATAACCATTTTTAGCAATAACTTGAATACTACAGATAAAAGAACTGGATCAAGATTAAAAAATGTGATCGACAAAGGAATAATAGAACAATAAAAAAGAAGGGCAACAATTATCATGAAAAGCGTCCAGTTAGCAAGAGAGTCTACAAACATAAATCATGCCACGGAGAAAAGTTGCTCTAAACAAGAAACAAGCCACAGACATCAACTCAAATATATTTCTTTTGAGTTCTTCTGAGACAAAAAACAGCAACAAGTTAATTATTACTAACATATCTGTTTCCTTATTTTTTTGAGAGAGTATCTCAAATATTTATATATTTTACAATCCGGTTATGCTCAAACAGCAGAGTTCAATTCTGTTATTTCGGAGGAGGCACAGATTATATACACACACACACACACACATATTAACTGCAGAGGAAGGTTTTTAACCTCAGATAAACTTAAATTATCATCCCTTCCTTCTGGACGCACCTACAAGGAGCATGTCCAGGAAGACATCACTGGCAAGTCCTACACCCACACAACTAAAGTTGTTTCTTTTATGAATTCAGTAGTCCACCAACTCAAAGATCTAAACAAGATAGATTACATATAACGACGCACTATCAGAGATGGTCAACAACTTGATCACGCAACTATCACAGAGAAACAGTTATCTTGGCAACAAATCCAAGAAACTAAAGTGTGGAAAAGAACTATAGAAGATATAGATGAAATAGTGGAAATCTACTGAAAACAGGAGAAATATCAACTAACATGCGCCAGATCTAACGCCCGAGAACAAAAGAGGAAATCATGTGCAGAGACTAACCTTTCGGTTGCTTGCAAGTGCAGCCTGCCTCTGATCAATGGAGTTAATACACAGTGCCTGTTTAACATAAAACATTAAGTTACAATCAATTAAGACAGAGTTCCAAAGATGTTGGTTTCAGGATCAAATTACCATCTTTACTCCATTTGAGGCCAGAACCTTCAATTAAGTTAATCAATATATCAGATGGACCAAAAAGGTGACAATTAATAGGAAAGAAAAGTTACCTCGAAAAGCTCCCCATTTCTCTTATATATTTCTTTAGGGGTTTGGAAAGGTGTGGCCTCATTTGCAATGTTTGTATCTTTCTGCCAGGAACTAAGGATAGTAGGACTGCGACCACAACTCCTACCAGGTGATCCAACTTCACCATTAGCTGAAGTTCTGCTCACCTTAATTTCATGATCCACCCTGACATCTTCATTTAGGCTACTCCATCCTTTAATAGGTTTACAGTTAATATAATGTTGCCAATTTATTTTTTCTTGAGCAAAACCTTCAGATATCATGCAAGGATCAGAACAAATATCCCACAATAATTCAGATATGGCTACTTCATCTTTGTTACTCATAATGTCCACACTGACAATACCCTGATTAAGATGCTGATAGAGGGCTCTGGGTTGAGACAGACTAGATTCTTCTAGCCATCTACACATTGGAATGTCTAATCCATCCTCTAGTTTCTGCTGCAGGAATGATGCGAGTTGTTTTACATGATAAGAAGAGATGTGTGACAATGTGGATTTCAATAACTTGGCCGATATCAACGATAACAGATTGACATGATCTGCTACACTTATGCTAGTAGATTCAGGAGTAGTCAATCTAGATAACCAAGAAGGAAGGTTGCCATAGGAAAGACCCGAAAAATTATAATCATCAAGTCTACTAGTAACTGACAGAAGCTTATGTTTTATAAACCTAGACATGTGTTGCCACAAGCAAGCACCCAAGATCGGCCATCTTTCATCTTCTGGAATTGAATGCTTAAGATCTCCACCATTTTTATTGACAAAACATGTAGGATCCTGAAGGGCTCCCTTTACATTGTCAATCGATAACTTGTTGGTTACCAACTCAGCAATACGGTCGAATACATTTTTCAGATTTACCATATCAACATCATAAGGAGTATGCCCATTGGTATATGTTATTATGAGAGGTTGCACCATCAGAAGAAGACCTTTTGAGCTTCTCTGAAACCAAGCAGAGGCAAAATGCACATAATACTCATATACATCAAGGAGAGAGAGGAGTTCTAGACTGAGATCTTCAGCAAAAGACCCAGAAAATATCCTCAGTGAAGCTCTTAAACTCCATAATGATAATATGATGCATTTGAAGTAATATCCCCAAGAATCTAAACATGCAGATCTAACTTCACTAAACACATCATTTTCAATATAATCTGATTTCCAATAGGAGCAAGTAATACTAGAGGCAGCAATAAACCGCAAAAGAAAGAAGGAGACATCTTCTGTAGCCTTCAAAAGCTGCTTATAGTGAGGAGAATATAAGAGGAAGCTGTCAATCATATTGCTCTCATCTTGTGACTGCCCTTCATGATTATATCCCCGTAAAATATCATATCCAATGAACAATAACCCTTTGTTGGACAAGTAGACTAAAATCTGTAGAATGGAAAAGACACAAACAAATTAGCACTGCTGAAAAACATTTTATGTCGGAAAACATCAGTTAGACTAGTTAATAATTATCATAGCCTACAAATTACACACCTTATTAATTAGGCTGAAGGAATCCAATGAAAATTTCCTGCCAAAACTCACAAGTCCAGTGTAGAACTTGTGTTGAAAATTTTCTAGTAATTTCTCATCTTGATGAATCTCAACATCCATAGAGCATGTACGACATGTACCAGACTGATCAGGCCATCTTGGATGCTCCCTTAATAATTTGGAAAAATATTGGAGAGCAAATTCCAATTTAGTAATAGACTCCAGATGCAAAGCAACATCACCTGACACCCAGTTAGAGGAATCACTAACAGAAGGCTTTAGAATTTCATGCAGATTTTGAGACGATTCGACATCTGATTCACTCCCTTGATCTGTAACCCCAAGAATGCTGGGAGAAGATGAAAGGCACTCCAAAGCTTCAAGCTAACAAAAAAAGAAAAGAGATAATCAATTAAATTAGCTTAATTTAACTTGTGGATGGATTTTACTGATGATGAATCTTAAAATTTTTTGAGATACTACAATAGTATATTTAAACAAAATTTATAATAGCCTCCAACATATACAATCCAAACAACAATAACATCGACCATATCATCAACTTACAGGATGTCCACATCTATTTAATGAAGTAGCTGCCATCAAAGTTGCCCATCTACCAAGGCTTGCAGCATTTCTTTCCCCAAGTGCATTCTTCATTCTATTTTTGTTTGCTAATGTGAGGCAGTACAAACCAATGCTAGGCTCCATGAAAGCTACATTATTGGATGAAAGAGCATATTTATTTGTTACAGAAGGCACTTGGACACCAACCATTGTCAGAAAAGACTGAGAATAATTCCCCAATTCCCACTGCAGAAACAAGCAAGCTATTTATAATTTGGGACTACAAAAGGTCCTGCATGCAGCTAGATACAAGAGTTTATTTGTACAAAAAAAGGGGAAAAAAAAGACAAAAAAAAATAAAAAACATAGAGAGAGAGAGAGAGAGAGAGAGAGATCATATTTGAGGAACCTCCATAAGGCTTGCAAGCCAGCAGTCTCCCCTTTCAATTGCGGTCGGAAGTATAAACTTTGAAATAAGATGACGCTCCAGTGGTCCACCATGCTTCTCCACAAGCCGGCATATTACCAGTGCAAGTTGTTCATCCCCAAGGTTTTTTGCACAGACAGTGATTGCAGAAGTAGTGTCGCCTCCAAGCAGAAAGAAAGCAATAGCCAGCTCTAGTTGATGTCTCCCAAGTAAGACATAAGCATTCTTCAGAGCAGCTGCCTTATTTTTTTCCTCCTGCAAGCGTAGTTAATGCAAAACAGAATCAAAAATAGACATTGTTTATACATCAACCAATGACTTCAGCTCCACTTGTCAATATCATCTTCAGCTCCACTAGTCAATATCATCAAGTGCACAGCGAATAAAATGTATAAAGACCAGAAACTAGAGAACTTCAAGCAAGATATTACTGACACTGTAAGCAGGTGACCAGAAAAAAAAACAGTAACACTTTTTCAAAGAAAAATATTTGTTAGATTTAGCACTTCCAAACTGTTCTGTACAGGTGCCAAAAATTACATCAATAACTTCATAGCATATAACTTTACCCAATACCTGAAAATTGCGTGCAAGAAATCCCACCAAGGGTTTATCCTTCTCATCCTTGCTGATTTTAAAAAGACCAGCCAAAACTTGAAGTCTGTTCAATGCTATATATAGAAGTGCACAATCCTTGGGATCTCTTTTCTTCAGGTATTGCAATCTCGCCAATTTCTCCATCTATTGATAAAAGCAGAATCAGAGATAACTTTCATGTAGTTTGTTTGATTATGGAGTTGTGAAGGGGCCAAAGAATTAGTAGTATATTCATATATACATGCTCCACAAAACCTCCAAAGGAGAAGGCAGAGAAGGAAAAAAATGTCTTGCACGAAGTAACAACAATATTCACCAGCATAATTACCTCATGCATACAGATAGATATGAGACATATAAACAAATTTGAACACAACTAAAAGGCTGGTAGTCAAAATATGGATGACGTCTCGTTACAACTAAAGTTGGAAGAATTTTTATCTTTTTATTATTTATTATAATTAAAAAAAAAAAAAAAAAAAAGCAGTAATAGCTTCCCAAATTTACCCTTAAGCGCAACTGAGTCTCATTAGTGAACCAAAACCCAACACCCAAAGCCCGCATTTCTGGCCAAGATGGTTCATTGGATAGAAAAGAACCAAACAAAGTTTCCTGACAGTCAGAGTGGAAGGCCCATCCGATAAGCCTTGAGTCAACAACCAACTCTTCCACAGCAGCCACTTGACCGTATTTTCGAAAAAAATGCAGTTGCTGAAACCTTACTGCCACCCAAAACCTTCAAAGAATGAAACAATGAAAAAAGATTCATATACCACTATCAAACAATGAGTATTACACTTCAAAAAAGATACGAAATTACAAAAGAAAGCCAAAATCACGATAGAAACACACATATGAATAATCATATTGTATAGGCACATAAATAGCAACAAAGACCATCATTAAATAGTAAAAGTACAAAATTCTAGTATACCAGTAGCATCAAAACTGATAATTTCTAGCACAAACTATTTTCATCTCAAAATTACTTTAGAAACATAAATATGAATAATCATACTGTATAGGCACATAAATAGCAACGAAGAACATAATTCAATATTACAAGTACAAAGAACATCATTAAATAGTACAAGTACAAAATTCCAGTATACCAGTAGCATCAAAACTGATAATTTCTAGCACAAACTATTTTCATCTCAAAATTACTTTAGAAACATAAATATGAATAATCATATTGTATAGGCACATAAATAGCAACAAAGAACATAATTAAATATCACAAGTATGAAATTCCTATCAGAAAAGGGTTTTCGGTCAAACTCCACCATAAAAACTAACTCATGAGTGGAGGTTTACCCTGACCTTATAAACCAATACAAATTCACTTCTTTAACTAATGTGGGACTATCTAACACCCTCTTTTACGCGCAGCATGCCCACTCAACAGCACCTGCATCCATACAATTGAGTTTGGACCATGCAACTTAAATAGAGCCCAACCCAAGCTCTGATACCATGTCAAATTGATAATTTCTAGCACAAACCATTTTCATCTCCATCTCTTATCACTACTGTAACAAAACTCCAATTTTTGAAGTTATAATAACATCTTTCAATGCTCTAATTTGATAAATCTTGCGCCTTATTCATATGAAACAGATGAAATGTTCATCTCCATGGGACAATGCTCCTCTGATTTAGCATGGGGCAGATCCTTAGATGCAGCTATATATGGCTAAAAGGAAATTGAAATAAAAAAGATCCAAAGATTAAAATTTTCAAGCCTGTGTTTGAGGATTGAGAATTAATCACAAAACTTTGACATGTCACTCATCAGGAGTTAGAATATCATCTGCAAGTGCAATGTTACTAAGAGAGTTGTATCTTTTATATAATTTCTGCACATTTGGTTCATTTCCCTCCAGCATAATTTAATTTAATCAATACATGTCAGTAAATACAAAAACATTTAAAAAAACTGACACTACACATCCATAGTTACTGATACCAGGCAAGGTTTGAGGCCCCGGCCAATCCATCCCCACTAGAACTAAGGTCCTTTAGCAAAATCTTAAACAATTTGGATAGTACACCTTGCATTAAATGTCACAATACTATGCAATGTGGCAACAACTATGCAATCAACCAAATAAGCAAGTACCTTCGCCCAGGTTCATCAAGATTTTGATAAGCTGAAGCGGAGTGCATATTGCTAAGTTCGCTGAGTAGATCTACAAGTGCAAGGATTTCCAACTTCTCTGGTTCGCTTATTGCTGCTAGCTTGTACAAATTCTCAATAGACTCAACAACGCCGCTAACTTCAGATTTTCGTGATGATGAAGTAGACATATAATTGGAAGTATCAGACTCCAAATTGTGAGAAAAAGGAATAAATCCTCTATCAAACTGCCAAGAAGATGTCGTTGATGTATTAACCCCACTCCATTGAAATCCATTATCAATTGAACCTTTCAAGTGAATCCCTTCAAAATAATTGGACAGAAGAATCTGCGGCACAATATGGCTAGAACCGCTAGACTTAGCATAGCAATCTCTCTTCTCAGATATATTATTAGAAGTCAGGTAGTCAACAAGATGCCTCACAGATGCAAATGCCCGTTTCCAATTTCCTAAGCACATTAAAATGAGAATCATCTTGAGTAATATAACATCAGCTGAAATCAATTTATAATACACAATGCAGACAAAAGCTTTCTAAAAATGAATCAAAGCAGGTGACAATCCCTAATAGCAAACTGATATTCAGTCGGTATTCCAACAAAAAAAAAAAAATATATACTGACAACTTGACCAAGAACAGCTGAAAATTATTTAACAATTGTATAGTTGCATCTCAAGGTCTAAAGCGTATTTCCTTCAAAGGATGTGAACTTTTGTGCCAAAGTTAGGCAAATTCTCTTTTACTTAGTTTCTTTGGCATATTTATTTCTCGCTGAGTGAAACTGAATTCACAGCAGAATAGATTTTCTTCCTTATTTATATCAATTAAGTCCATCAGTCTTCCTCCTGCCTCATATTAATAAGACTGTTCATGTATAATACATCATGGGTAAGATAAAGAAAGAGCACATGACTTAGAATGGAATGAGAATGGTGAATTGGTGTGTGTGTGTGTGTGGTGGGGGGGCGGTGGGGGGAGGCTGTTGCTGAGGAAAAAAAATTAATCATCCAAAGCTGTAAAAGGAAAAAAACTTCTAGCATTTTTATATAAAAAACATGCAAAAGACTGCCAACTTTTCCTCCACTGAGTAGACTACAATAAAGAGAATTGATTTTGTATACTGTCTACTTGTTATCCAAGCATCTAAAATGAAAACCCCATCCTTCATTGCAGTAGCTCGGCCGAACCACTGACATTCAAAGCATGACAAGGAAGTGCCTTTTTATAAAATGAGAACAATACCTGAACATATATTCATAAGAAGTGCTTTAGGGTGATAAACAGGTAGAGGTCCATTTAACTTCTCTGCTATGTCTAACATGCTCCAGAAACCAAGCATGATAGATGAACTACATTTCTCTTGATCACTTGCAACAAAGAAACTACTGGATTGGTAATTATCTTCAATACTAATCTTCACAGGAGGAGCAGAATTCAATCGTCCACTACAAACTTCAACTAAAGATTCATTGAAATTGCCAATGTCAGAATCAGCAAATGTTGCAGGAAGAATTTCTTTAGTTCTTCCCCTCTCAGGCCAAAAAGAATTGTCCAAGATAAGATTTAAATGACCTTTGGCTTGATACTCTTTATTTACAAGAAACAACCACCAACTAAATAGACTAAAGTAACTACCATGCACAAGCATAGATGAAGCCCTGCGACTCCAAAAGAAGTCATGAATTGCAGTAGAACTATGAGCAAACGCAATGCAAAACCAGATTTGCATGTTCAAAGGATTTTTTGAGTTTAAAGAAGTCTGCCCACCACAATGCCTTTGAGAATATATCTGCAGCTCATTCTGCATGCAAACACCAAGTAAGAACTGACCATTTTCTAAAGCTAACCAATCCACAGAGACAACATTTCTGTCAAAGGTTAATGTATCCTCCAACATGAAACTCCCAATTCCTGTAAGGTATACAGACTCCCATATACAAAGAGTGCTGCCAGCGTTTGAATGATCTGCAGCAGAAACAGTTGCAATCTTCCGACCACAATCAGTCAAACACAGAGAACTAACAGGACCTTGATGTGCAACGAACATACCTACAAGCTCCCATGATGGGTGAGGGGTTGATGGCCTGCCAAGGTTACTTCTCCACAATTTCAAACTACCATCAGAGAAACCTGTAGCCATAACATATGAAGGCATTTTGCTGCATATTGCATTCTCATAAACCAACTTCTGCTGTATAGGAGTCAAATTACTTGGACAGACCACAGCAAAACTGGTAACCTGATTGTCAGGTTGAAGCTCAGGAAATTGGGATGAACAGAGCTTGACACCAAGGCAATATTTTTTACCAGAAAAAGCACTTTCAAACTTCCACAAGCTGCAGTTAACAAAATTATTATCATCAATATTACATTCACAGAAGCTTCCTACCAAATCGAAAGATTGCAAGGTGATTTCCCACGATACAGCCTCAAATCCTTTCATCCATATGCCCAAAAGCATAAATTTATTGAACTTAATAGTTTTAATATTACAAGAAGGAAGAGGTATTGAAAAGATATCAGTGGGACCATCATTGTAAGGACCATGACCTGTAAAAGGTACAGTGCATATGTAGTGACACACTATTTCACCCCCTCCACTTTGAGAAATATTTACTAAAAAGCAATCAATACCTCCAATGTGACCGATAAGAAGAACCCTATCCTCATCAACTAATGAAGGCGCCCACTCCAAGCTTGTATATTTGGTACATGAATCTTGAGTTCTAAGTTTTCCACAGAGTTTCCAAGTTGGAATCAAGGTTGGAAGGGCTGAGATGCAGTTTGAAGTGGTGGAAAGCGACCAAAATAATAGTAACCCATTGGAATCTAAAGAAACAGCCAGTTCAAATTCAGACACATAAGGATGTACTGAAACTTCTAAGATTTTTCCAGCGTGACCTTCTATTTCTAAAATCCCAGTAGCCGAACATGACAAAAAATTTTCTTGCTGGGATTTACTAAGAGATGCATCCTCTACATTGTCTGATTGAGTATGTAACAAAGACCACACAAAGGAATTATAAGGTGATAAATGAATCAGAGAGCACATAGCTGGAGGGCGAGACAAGCAGTTTCTCAAGATAGCCACTTTATTAAGAAGTAATTGCTCCTTCAAACTTGAAAAACCAGTGTTATGAAGATGCCCAAATTCCAAGTTTTGTTTCTTCCATAAAGTGACCCGGGGGAACCTCAAGGGGGAGATGTCGTCAAGACAATGGATGGCCCAGAAAGTAACTAACATTCCAGGACCAAACCCGATCAACCACTCACATTTGCCAGTCCTTTCAAGTTCATAACCTCCTGCAGAAGTGACTTGGTTAGCTCCACCAGTGGTTGTAAACATACCCTTGATTTCAGTTGCCCAAGTCAAAGTTATATCTGTGCCCAATGTTCCATTCAGGGGCTGATTTATCTCAACCACAGCAGCAACTGAATAAGATCTTTTAACAGTTTTTGGATCATTAATGTCCTTGCCAGCTTTTCTAACTCTTCCATTATCCATCTCACTCCATAATCTCACAGTTCCATCTAAACAGCATGTCAGCAAAATGTGCCTCAACGAGCGTTTTGCATCTCCCTGGGATTGCATTTGCATCGATGGTCTCCACTGAATCATTGTAATGGGTTGAGGATGACGTAGCTCAACTTTCGCATATTCAGACTTTCCGTCACTGTAACACACTAAAACACATTTGCCCGCCTCACTAGATCCCCCCATGTCCTGTCTACTCACACAAGCTGCAGTCGCTGAAGGTCCCTCAATAGACCAGGTTGCAGAAACCAGATTTTGAGGCAGATTCTCTTTAAACTTCCACGCAATTTCCCAGAACCTGTTCTTCTTTTTCCATAAAATGATCTCAATTCCACCAGCAATGATCCCATCTCCAGAGCTTGTCCATCCGATTGCCTCCACCTTTGTACACTGTACAAGCACTGCATTCTGGCTCCAACAAAAAGAACCTGAATATGAGTAAAAGAAATTTGAATCCAAGATACATAATAGAAGAACAAAAATCATTAATCTACTCAATTATCATACAAATAATCAACAACATAAAAACATACCGTATTCACATAAATTTACACAAACTTCACTATAATAGCCAAACCGATATTGCTGAAGCAAATCTACAACTACAAATTAGCTATAACAATAAATGGCTTCAGTTTCCAAAATTGAAAATAATAACATCACGTGTCTATTCCAACATAGTTTTGAAACTAACAAATGCAAACACGGATTCTACACTTGCAAGAAGACGAGCCAGTACTTGTAAGCGCAAATTCATAATAAGCAGTTATTTCTTCAGTAACTAAACAGAAATAAAATCTTCTCAATCCAAATTTCATTGCATTGATATTTGATTGCAACCATTCTAATTTAAATAAGCAAAACTAAATTTCCTCAGAGATGGAGAGACTCTTAGTTACCTTTGGAGTTCCCTGAATCGTACGCGAAGACGGAGATGCGATTCCCGGAGGCAGCCGCGAGCTCGCCAATTGAAGGAGTCACTGGAGACCAGGAAACGGCGGTTACGGGAGACGAACAGTCGGAGAGCTCGAAAACTTGCCGGTAAATGGGACCGATTAGGGTTTCGTCCTGGGAGAGAGGAGAAGGGAAATGAGAGATCACCAGAAGAGACGAGGCTCCGTACGCGACCCATGAGTAACCGGCAAATTCCGGTAGCCAGTCTAGGGTGGAAGGGGATCGGGTCGGGGCGGCCGGAACGTATTCGGATCTGAGGAGAGAGAGCGGGAGGTGGCAGGTTGGATCGATGGCGGGATTTGCATTTGGTAAATCAGAGCTTAATTCCGGTTCTTGCATTGTTTCTTCTTTTTTTTTTTTTTTTTTTTTTAATTTTGTTTGGGCTCTGATTAGAGTGATTGAAAAAGAGCTTCAAAAGAAAGCAGCCACATATACTTGAATTTTTTTTTTTTCCGGTTTTATTTGGTGCTTACAAATGTTTTGCCGTTGTGTCTATTAATAAATAAATTCATGCAATATAAATATATAATGATGACGACCATAACTTTTAATTTTTTTTCTCAAAAAAAATTTAAAAACTTTTAATTTTTTATACTAAGAATGAAATCATTTTTATTCAAAGGTTTCAGACTATTACAACTATTGAACTCTCCAGATATTGAGTTTAATTCGTAATATTTATTAAACTTTACTCCTAATTCTACTTCCTTTATTAGCAGGGACTAAGGGATCAAGCGCTAAAAACTAAGTCAATATATTTATTTAACATTTATTACAGGTTTTATTCACAGGTTTATATAAGTAAATACGCTAAAAATTGCTTTTGGGCCTTTCTTTATCAAGCGGTAATTTTTCACTCCCTAGGTGACCCTTGTATGCGTGTTCAGTTGTTTCTTGTTTAAATAGCACAGCTGATTGCGAATTAGACAACGACAAGCAACATACCATGCATCAAATAATTGAGTTTGCTACTAGATCATATTGTGCGTTTGTCATTGAAATTATGATTGAAAGTTGAAACTTGAAAGTTAGCCGTCATCAATTCAAAATTCTGTACGATAAGTACGTGTTAAATTCCAAGCAGTGACTCAAAATTGTACTAGCGAATGAATCTATAGTCGAGTTAGGCATGGGCGGCTTCAAGTCTATTTTGATGATTCATGTGACAATGCAAAAAGTCATATTTTCTTCTATAGGTTTGTGTCATCTAGGGTTCCATCCCAATGAGTCAAGATCGATATATATCTTATACAACTCATTACTGTAGTGTCTGTAGTCATGGAGGCTTGAAAAACTGAAACTGATAGGATTCTATATGAACTATTGCATTCGCTCATATCAATCAACAGAAAAGAAAACTCAGCGATGCTTGTCTGGAAATTTTGTAGTCAACCCAAATCGAATTTCTGGGAGCTATTTTAATATGACAAATCTAATTAGCCTCCAATTTGGAAGAAATAGAGTTCTGTGATACGTGTTCTAATAAACTTCTAATCAATTGCTTGAAAATTAATCAAAGAAAAAGAACAGCAGATGAGAGGAATCAAAAAAATGCAAAGCCATCACTGCATGATATATAATAAATAATTTTTACATGTTCTTTATCATTAACTTATTTCTTCAACTAATATTTTACATATTTACTAAATAAAAAATAAAATATAGCCTAGATTAACTTAAACTATTCAAAACTGGAATGGGAACTTATATGCCCTTACAAAATCCAGTCACATTCTGTAGGGTATTTGACAGGATCATAGGCTAGAGTTCCATCATCCATAGAGAAATCACCAGAATCTAACATGGGGTGGTCACTAATGGGAGAGACAGGATTCTGGAGATGAAAATTCATCAGAATCCCCAACAACTGATTTCTTTGTTCTTGGACCTCCACAACTTGGCTCTGTATCAGTTCTAGTTCAACTTTGAGTTCTTGAACCATCTGATACAGGCGAAAAGTAGCACCGGCACTGCCATACACAGGGTCTCTCAGCCTGGCTGTTGCTTCGTAGACTAATGCTTTAACAGTATCTTCTCTATTTGTCTCCTCCACCATCTGAAACCAAAAACAATTCAGCATATGTTCCACAAAATGAGCAATGAAACAGTACAATAGAATTCCTGGAGAAATATAATATTATATATATGTATTTTTATAGTCAATTAAGCTTATAACCAACCTGAATCATTTTGATGACATTGCTAGCTCCAAACACCTTGTGCACACTAGCGAATTTCTCAATCTCATCATTTGGAAAGTAGGGTGCAAGAATGCAATTACTGTCACATCTACGTCGAAGCATCTTACAAGCAGCACAAGGTAGATGGGTTCTTGGTTTGGACACCATTTGAGAAGCCATGTACCAAATTTACGAGGCGTGCCGTTTTGTGCTACAAAACAAGTATATATATAATGGGCAAGGGAGAGGAAGCTGCCCAGAAAATGATAGGCATATGTCTTGTTCATCGGCATGTTAAATTTCAAAAGTTGAGTGCAAGAGACACGGGGAAGCGCACTTGAAGACAGTTTTTGGATGATCAAGTGTTGAAAATTGAAATGCCGACTGTTGGAAGTGTAGACCTAACAGTAGTAACCAATATGGATTTTTCCCAAACAAGATAAGAGTAAGAGATTGATAACGAAGTTAAGTCACTTCACTCTCGGGAAAAGTCTTATTAGGTGCAATCCAACTTCTAACCGTTTGTCATTTCATTAGTTTCAAAACACAAATAATGACCAAGTACCGTTTATTTGGAGTTGCTATTCCCCCCCCTTTTTTTTTTTTTTTCATTTTCTTTTATTTATTATGCCCTTAAAAGGGTAGATATCAAAGCACTTGTATTTTCAAAGATGGAGAAATACTTTCCAGCTTGGAAGAAGAATACATGGAGCCGATCTATTTTGCACACAATCCTTGAAACAAGTACCAGTCCGTTTGTCGCTTCTATATTTCCATGTTTTATATGAAGTTTTTCAACCTCTATTTGGTGTAGAAAAATCTTAATATCACGTGGTGGAATTAAGAGTACAAGTTTTTGACACCAATCGGACTATAAACTGTGATGAAGGTTCCTTAGACGTAGTCCGCTTGACTGGTAAATTAACTTTTATGAGGCTGATCTGTGCTTATTTGAAACTGCACAGTTAACCGACCTAAACTTTATTATCGTTGTTTTCTAAAACGTTGAACATTTTTTTCCTGTCGTTTGTTATCAGTTTCGTTTGTTCATTTTTTTTCCCATTAGTTGAGAAAGATAGTGCTAGAAAATTACTCAAACCAGCAAAAGGGTGGTTTGTGACTGGAGTGATGAGTATTGGGCTAGAAATTAGAATCTTGTCAAGTCAAGAAAAGTAGAGGCCAATTCATCTGAGCTTTTAAGTTTTCATTCAGTGAATAGCGTCAATATGACAACAATAACATTAAAAGCAACAAGCAAATTATCAAGGCAATAGATATCAATAGAAAGAAGATGATTTGAATATAAGCGACATGTGAAGGACCCGCACATTTCAAGACCATGATCTTGACGCAATCCTGTATATGAAAAGACAGGCTGAGAAGAAATAGACATTCTTTAGTTGAGTTTTAACTTCTGAAGCCAAATCCTGACCTTCCCTTTTTAACATCCTTCTTTTTTTGTGAGTTGGAATCAAGAAGATTTTCAAGGGATTTTCCTTTTTTGTTCCTGGCTCTTCCTGCTTCTTTCAAAAGTTCAGCAAGTCTTTTCTTCTCATCATCGACATCCGGATTTGCTGTTCCAAGCTTCTCTTCTCTCACCTTCAGGATGTACTCCAATATCTCAATTGCATCTTCTACCCTGTATGAGACAACAAAATTCTGTATTCAACAATCAAATACATAAATACGCTGTCTTGAAAATTGATTAGAGACCTTAGATACCAGAACCAAATTATGCACAGTTCAGCACTTAGCTAACCAGAATTTATACATAGGTCACAGGGCACTTCATTGACGACATATAACAAAAATTAAGAAAATTTACAATTCCATCTATGGTGTGCAATGACAAAATTTGTCAGATGAATAAATTAACTCTAAAGAAATGAGAAAATAATATTCGATAGTAGTTTGCGAATCACGGTCACCCAGTATGTACATATATTACGAGCAGAAGTGTGATTATCATCCCTTATGGGTTTGAAAACCATCTGATATGCAAGCGATAGTCAGCTTATGAAAAATGATGTCCAGGTCTTTGTTGGATGACTATAACCCTACATAACAATACTTGTGACCCATAAAACACTAAACAAGGGATTACAACAGAGACCATAGCAATAATATAGTTAAAGGACCAAAAAAATAATGGATTACCTCCCCATAGCATCGTAAGTTGCTGCAAGATTACTATATACGCCAAGAGTATCCAAGTGACATGAACCACACTCCTGCTCTAACACACCCCTTGCTTCTTCAAACAATTCAATGGCCTCACTTATCCTGTACAGCTGCACGCAAGCCAATCCCATCTGGTTCAACACAATTCCAAAGAATGCTGATTTGCTCTCCCCACTTGCCCGAAGTTTTGCTACAGAACTCTCAAAAGAGGAACGAGCCTCCCCATACCTCCCAACCATATAGAACATCACACCCATCTGTGCTTCTATTCCAGCAATTGTGCTACGGTGGACAGGAGTGTCTCCCAATAACTTCATCGCTTTCTGCAAGAGGCTCAATGCCTCCTCATGTTCATCCAAGGCCTCATAGATTGCTGAGATTTCTGTCAAGCCATTGGCAATCTCCTCAGAAACAGCGCCAGGCACTGGTCTCGCATATATCCTTAAGGCATTCTCACAGTAGGATTTGGACTCCCTTAGTTTGCCTATTTTGAAGTATAGATCTGCAAGGCGGATAAAGACTGATGCTACAGAGAGGTGACTGTCACCCCTTGTAGCTTTGAAAACGGTAAGTGCCTTTTGGTAGGAAAAAATGGCCTCATCGAAGCGGCAAAGGGACATATAAATGTTGCCAATGCTAACATCAATTGAAGCAACCTCATTGTCTTGACCGTTAGCAATCATTACCATGCTGGCAAGAACATAGTGCTCGAGGGCAGCTTCATAGTCCCCCTTTGCCTCATAAACAAGAGCCATAAGGCGACGATCAGCCGCCTCTTCAGGAGAGGCAGGCTCACTGTGCTCCTTGTGGATCTCAAGGATCTTCTTACATAGATTTTCTGCCTCATCAAATTGCATTGCTTGAACATAAGCCTCGGCTAAGTACCTGCAATTTCAATAGTAAATTAACGGGACTGCAATCACATTGGGGCATTTACAACAACTAGCTCAAACATCTGTCAGTCCGATCACACATCTCACAGCTACTTGATAATCAAGACTTCTATGATTCAAACGCTGACACAGCGACACCAACAAAAAGTACTGAAAGTTCAGGCGAGTCTTTTTAGCATCAAAGCTGACATTTTTCAGTACAATTTTCATATTTTGCTCAATTTTTATGAAAAAATATCTCATATCATAATTGATTGACAGTTCTATCACCAATGAAAGAGAGACACAAGGGACCGGCAATCACTAGATTTGTCTATTGGGTTGGTTGTTGTTCATAGATAAATAAATTAATCAATTAATTAATATTTCAAACTGTCACGATAGTGCACAGAAACATTGGTCCCAAATCCCAATGTTTGTATATTATACCATCTAACCAATAATTAAAGAAACAAACTACGAGAGCTAACAAGCTCAGTTTCAACAACTAAAGCGAATATGGGTCCTGCCTGAACCCGGAGCACGTGCGCCCCTAACGATATCCAAATCAGGCAACAGCGCAGCATCATTCCAAATTCAATGCAGCGCCAGCGCACATTAGCCACCCGCCATTTCATAAACTAACGTGCGCTTCGGCGGTTAAAAGAAGGTAAAGGTATTAACAGAAAAAGTAACGAATAACAGATAGACACAACACAACTTTACCGGCAAGTCTCGGCAACTCTTGGATCGGAATCCCCGAGAGCCTCAATCTGGGTACGTAAACCCAACTCGTAACACGAAACGGACCTATCCAGCAAACCCATCGTCGAAAACGTATCGCCAAGCTGCATATACCCGGAAAACTTGGCGAGCGCATCGTCCGACCCGTTTCGAATATCGGGAATCTCAATGGACCGCTCCAAAACCGGAACGGCCTCCTCGAACCTACCCAAACTGCAATAAATCGCCGCCACCACGTGCAAGCTCATGATCAGCTCCAGACTAGGACCCGAACCCGAGCACCTCTCGAACGACTTGGACGCCCGAATTGCGTAATCCAAGGCTCTGTTCGGGCTATCGCCAGAAGAGATGGTGTCTCGGGCCATCTTGAGTAGAAACGGACCTAGATCCGGGTTATCAAGCGATGTCTCATCGATAATCACCTTTTCAGGACCGCCTTTTGCGGGTTTGACGCGCGAATTGGACGGTGACGGAGATGAGACTCGCTTCGTAAGCGGAGATGGGGTTTTGTTGTTGTTGTTGGTGGTGATGGTGGTTCCGTTTTGGGTATCAGGAACCAGAATGTGCGACGGCGACGTTTTGGACGGGGTTTTGACAGAGAACAGACCCGGCATTTCTGCGAATTCGATAACTAGAAAGAAAACCAAATCGGTTCTAGCTTGGTTTGTGATTGTAAATTATAAAAAACTAAAAAATTAAAATTAAAAAAAAAAAAAAAAGAGAGAAGATATAAAGAAGAGGAAGTAGTAGGTCACAATTGATGATGGTGGTGATGGTAGTGGTGGAGGTGGTGAAAAGTCGCTTGGAAGAAACGTCTCATGATCAAGGAATTCGAGTACTTCAGTTTGATAACCAGTTTTAAAAAGAAAAAAGGAACAAACAAAGATACGAAATCCATTGATGACAATGATATAAAAAATAAATAATTAAAAAAAAAAAAAAAAACAAGCGACAGTGAAGCTTTATTCGTTAAATGAGCTGTAAGATATAACTGAAGAGGGAGGAGTGTGGTTCTTCTTCACCAACTCGACTGACGCTCCTTTGCTTCCTCACTAATGTTTCTCTCCAGCTTCTATTATACTGTTGCTCTCTCTCTGGCCCACCGCTCTTCTTCTTTTCTATTCCCGTTTCACTTCGTTATCCTGTTGCTTTTTCTTTTGCTTTTTTTATATTCTTTTCGGAATTTCGTGGTCACACGTGTAGAGTGGAGAGGTTGGAGGCAGCTTCCTCGAGTTTTCTTCTGGGATAAATTGTATTTAAATTTGAAACTTGAATTTCCGTTAATAAGATTTCGACTTTCGAGTGTGCTGCAAGATTAATGTCATTTAATTTTTTTGTCATTTCTGAATGACACCAACAAGAGAATGTTTATTGCGGAAATCAAACAGTACAGTTAGTGACAACCATGAATATTGTAGAAATCACGCCTGATATTTCTCTACAAAAGATCTAACGTTGTTATGAAGTGGAATATATAAAAAAACGTATGGTATCTTAATTTTAAAGAAACCAATCAAATCTCGGAGACATGGTGTTTGTCGAAATATCTAACTACGGTAGCTTCAACTTCAAACTTCATAACTAAAATCTATTAATAGAATTTGACAATATGTAAATGAACTTTAGTAAAATGTTAAAGTTTATGTTATTATATTGTTCAAGTTATGTGCTTATCTTATTCCTATAACATTATCAGTGGATAATGAATACGCTAGGATATTCTTTATAAATATATATATATATATATATATATCATTTCAATAAAAGGTTAGCTATTTTATAGGTTAAAGTACAATTTCATTGTAATTATCAAGAGTTTTGTCTTGATATCTAAAAAATAATAAATAACTATACTAATTTAACGAAGTAATGTGATTCAATTGATCTTTGATTTCTTTCTTTTCCCCGTTATAGAATTATTTCCGTTTTTCACAATGGATGAAATTATTCTAGAGTTTTTTTTTTTTTTTTTTTTTTGTGAAGAGATTTTAGAGTTTATTATACTGATTATCATCAACTATTTCTGATTTTCATAATGTATGAAATTATTTTAGAGTTTATTATACCAATTATCATAAACTACATCGAGTTAAATTTGATTCTTACCCTTTTAAAAGTTTGGTATCATACACGAATTTGTATATTTCATTGCTCAGTTGTCGATATTTCGTTTCATAAACGATGTAAAACTTTATTTAGTATTAAGTTTATCCTTTCGAAATAATATGTAGATCATACTAATTTGGTGCAAGATTATCTCTTACTTTTAAAATATCGAAATGGGATAAATATTGACGTTGAAATTCTCTATAAATAACTTCACTCGACGATCATCATAAACTCTGCACATTTTAAACCACAGGTGTGGGAAGTGATAATGACAATTATTACTGGGCTCTATTGTTATATTATTAATGTTGTTAAATAGTAGTTATAATTTTTTAAAGCCATCGGATTTCAAAAAACGTTAAAATATATAATTATAAATAAAATATTATATTTATTTTTATCTCTCAAAATTGCATTTTCCTGTATGAAAAATATTATTCATCCATCTTTTAACATTATTACTATTGGTTATAGGAAAGAACAAAAAAAAAAAAAAAACACTTACGTTGTAAAGATACAACATTAGTGCTAAATCTCTCAGTTTGTAATATATAAATTGATAAATGATATATATTATAATATCAATTAATCCATTGACACGTTTAAATATTTAATATTATTGACTTTTGGAAACATCACCCTTATTTAATATATGAATTATAATAGAGTTTAGGGATTGACATCTCTAACATAACCCGACAAATCCAACTCAATCTAGTCATTTTTATCGAATTAGATTTTATTAAATTTTAAAAAAATTTGGGATGTGTTGGGTTGGGTTATGTTGAAAATAATTTTCAACCCAACCCTAGAAACATCAATCTCTAATTTTAAATCAAAGATTTTCTTTTCTCTCTAGAAGAACACTTGTTAGAGATACGAATCAATTATAACTTTTATAGTGGATTGAATATTTTATTTGTAATAATTGAATATTTATTTGTACTCATTTTATTTGTAATCAAATTGTGTTAAAACTATAAGAGTTAAATAATGTTTTATGAATTCCCTTCTATGTATAAATAAATTTTATTTATGAATTTTAATGAAATTTTTTATCATTATATGAATGTATTTGTCTTATATATATATACCTGTCAAATACAATAGAATAGGTTTTATATATATACCAACCAATCAAATTATCAATTGTATTTGAATTAACTGGAAGAGAAAATATAATTGATAAATTTGATTGATTAGCATTTATTTTAAAAGCAGATATATTTTATTATAAAAATCTTATATTATATATAGTTTAAAAAAATTATACATATGAAATAGGAGTTTATTTTAGTTTTTCGCACTAGATCTCTAAAATATCAACATCGTCATTGAACTATATAACTCTTTTTTTTTTTTAGAAGAATGATCCATATAAGACTTCTATGGTTGTGGTTGCCAACATTTTTTATGAGTTGACTCCTCTCGCTCTGAAAACTGATCTCCAATTATGCCACTATATCTATAGCTACTCTGTACTCATATATCTCGTCTCAATCATTAAAAAAAAATAAAATAAATTCCCAAAAAAACTAATCAAAAAAAAAATAAAATAAAAAAAAAAAAATATAAAAAATGAAAAAATGAAAAAAAAAAAAAAATCAAAAAAAAAAAAAAAAAAAAAAAAATCAAATTAAATAGACCCTCCCAATTTTCATTAAAAAATATCACACTCTTCCTGTCACTTCCATTCTCCCGCTAAAGTCCGAAATAGTGTTTTTCAAAGTGTTGAATTCATCTAACTTCGCTAAACGGAATCGTTGTTCGTCGTTCATTTTTTCGTCCTGTCCTTCCGACTCCACCTGCCGCCGCCGCCGCAATCACTATTCGAAATCCAGGTTTGTTTCGGGTTTCGTTGTTATATTTACTTGACCTAACCTAGGGTTTCATTTTATCAATCTTTAATCATCAAAGTAATTATGGTATTAGCAGAGGATCTGAATTTCAGTTATTCCAAATCCCAACCCTAATTAAAACGTTTTTAATTGAAACAGTCGTTAGTTTATCATTCAAATCGAAGTTGAGTTAGATATAGAATCGCAGGTTTGAACATATAAGTTTGAGAATGCCTAGATTTTGCTGATACTAGTACTGCTTCTTGCTATCTTATGTTCTCTTATTAAACTTGTTTTTTCTGCAACATTTTTTTTTCCCAGTGATCAGGGACTTATTCTTATATTGTTCTGTTTGTTTATCGGATTCATCTGTATTGTTATGGCATAATGCTTGTGATATTTGTTAGTTTCGAACTTAATAAAGTATCTGGCTTTTTTTCGAATGATTAACTTTTTTAAAGAAAATTTGGGCTCTTTTAGCTTTAATTTTAGCAATTTTATAGTGTTACTTCATATCTCATAGTGCTGGCAATTTGTATCTTTGAACTTGCAGAATTGAGCTGTAAACTGTAGGGACATGGGTAGCGAGCAGCCGAAAGATCCATTCCAAGGGGTTGATTGGAAAGCCATTGGTGGTGAATTGCAGAAGGATCCTGGTGCAGGTGTTAAACCGGTTATAAAGAAGCGGTTACCAAAGAAGGTTAGGCAAATCCCGGAATATTATTTCCTTCCGCGGAAATCCCTGCCCTCTGCTATAGCCTTCTATGGGTCATGGATTGCTGGTGGAATTGGTGCTGGGATGCTGTTAGAGACCTGGATAAACAAGAAAATTAAAGGTATGCTTTATATTCCCAGATCCCTTGCTTCCCATTTAGGGAGGAGTCAAATCTTGCTTTTTTGCTCTTTATCGTGGGTTGTGTTTTAGAAAGCTATGGTGTATCTTTTGATAAGAGAATGCTAAAACCTCATGGCATATATACTTTGATGCAACAATATACAAAAATAATTAATGAAAGTAAGAGTGTAGATCTGTTCAATTATAGTAAAAGGATATGCAAATGATTTCATTGGGGCATTATTCGTACTCACCACTGTTTAGAGGAAAGGCAAATGAAAGGTTAGGATTATGTCACTTGTTATGCGAATTTTGTGCACAAACATATAGAGATAAAGAAGCGGGTCATCTAAGAAACATGACTTTATATAGCAAAATGATTATGGCTGTAGAATTATGTTAGACCATTAGGGAATTGAATAAGCATGCTAGGCAACTTCTTAAATTTCTGGAAGGTTGTGGTAATTATAAGGGTTTTGAGGGGTAGGGTATGCCTTATAGTAGCACTTTTACGAGGCTCCCCTCCCAAATTTGTAGGGCTTTGATGTATTCTAGGTTACTTTGTATTGACATGTGCCCTAGGAAAGTCTTCAGAAAGCTTTTCTGGCATGTTGCAACTTGTATGTATGGCCTCCGTGGGTGGATGCATATTGTAAATTGCTAACCAGAATATTGAATGTTAAATAATAATTTGACAAAAGAAAATGAGGTAGAAGAAATGATTTTCAGGATATCCATCAAGAAATCTGACCTTGACAAATCGTGGAATTGTGCTTTCTTTGGCCATTGCAAATTTTGGAAGTTGCTTGCTTTCATTATTGAAAATGATTATCACTTGTTTTGAACAAAGTTTCAGTTAAGCTTATGCCTAAAATTGTAGTAACGTTTTAAAAATTTTCGTCAGACCTGATGAATATGCTAACATTTTGAATTTGAAATTTTGTCTTAAACCACCTTCCTATTTATCCTTGCTTTCAAAATTTTTTTATAGCTAATTAATTTTTGATTTGTTTTTTCAGAGGATGGAGGCGTCATATGGGAGTTTGACAAATAGAGCCTGGATGGTGTAGGAAGAGTTCACCCCTACTCACTTTTCTTGATTTTCTTTCTTTTCAATGATTACATAATGAGGCTGTAAAAGAAAATGGAAAATGGTGGAATGCTTTATATTTTGAGTTGGAATTCATGCTGCAAGCAATTTGTAGCTATTGCTCTTATGAATTTAGCAGTAGACTATATGGTTATAAGTTTTGTAGACACGTGTTTGGGCATATGACAAGCTACTCTTGTAATTTATGAGTTGATCTCAGTAACAAGAATTCAGCTTAAAGCTTTTTGTTTCTGTTATTTGCTCCATGGCATTCTGGGTTGATGTGAATAAGTTTGCCTATGATGCTGTCATTTTCAGTTGGGTGTCAGCTGATTAGAACTCTATGTTAAAAAGATTATTTCAGCAGTTCTTCTTTCGTTGCCCAGTTGACTATACATCATTCCGTCCCAGCTTGTTATTGAAATTTTATCAGAGAGGATTGCAGGCATGCCCTTACTGTGCAGCCATTGTGATGTTTTTTCAGACGAAATCACTTCTAGGGACATCATGGATGATGCCTATGAATTTAGAAACGAGGGTGAGCTAGAATAACGAAATTTGTCTCTGTCCTCGGTCCATGAATTCCACTCAATCTTAAATTTTGGCTAGCCTAGTTTAGGACAAGATTGGACGTTCAAATGATGTTTATTTGTAATTGACTAAACTATAGAGGGAAAATATTGAAATTTTGTAAATGGTTATTATGATCGCGTGGCTCCTTGCTTTCTATTTCATGAAATAATTTTATGGTTATTGTTTTAACTATTCATTCTCATTAGAGCATCTCTAATGCTTCTATAAATTATGAAAAAATATAATGTCATGTGTAATAAATGAACATTTTGTAAAATCATACTCCTTCAATGCAGTTGTTTTTATTAACCATTAAGTTGATATGGTAAAAATGAAAATAGAGGCCGTAAACGTGTTGTTTTTATTGATCATTAAGTTGATACGATAAAAATGAAAATAGAAGTGTTGTTTTTATTGATCATTAAGTTGATATGATAAAAATGAAAATAGAAGCGGTTAACTAATTATCTAGTTTGGTGGAGAGCCTAACTCGACAAGTTTTCCCTTATGTCTCCGTACTAAATCTCTGCATCTCTCCTGCAGTCTTGCTAAAAAAAAAATCAACAACAAAAAAAAAAATCTCTGTATCTCTCTTTTCAAAAAAAAAAAAAAAAAAAAAGAAAAGAAAAGAAAAATAAATCTCCGCATCTCCCTCTCATAAAAGTTCCAGTTTGTGCCACCATTCAGTTCTTTGGTATCGCCGACGACAATGCCTCATCAACATACACCATATTATCACGATTTCTTAGCTTCTGCAGAAGCTCCTCTTCCTCCGGCGACGATGCTGTGGCGTCGAAGGTGTGGATTTGCTATGCCATCGTTTCGGCGTCGGTAATTTCGACAGAGGAAGAAAACGACGATGAGGAGGATGCAGAGTAACAGGCGGGTCGGGTTGCAAGAGGTAAGGGGTTGAACATAAAAAACCTGGAAACCGGACATAGAAACTCTTTAGGCTGCGGTTTGCCAGTCGAACTAGACCGATGATAGAAACTAATTTTCTAACAGTGGTGCTTTGCATGACCACCCATTGTTGCTTCTGTGCTATCTCTAAAGGAACCAAAAAAATAAAAATAAAAACACAGGTAGATGAAAATATATTAATGAGGTTTTATGTCTCTGAGAGACACATCAGTGGATTCATAGAAGAGCCAAAAACTTTGACCTTCTCTGTGCAAGAATTGTATTTGGTTTCAAATGATCCTGGAGAAGCTTTTGATGAAAACAAAGTAGAGGATTCTATTGAGAAGGATTTGAAGAAACAAGAAGAAGAAAAATTCATTGAAGATGAGAGCAGCGTTTTTCATAGAATACAAATTCCTGCAAAACTATGGTTATCTTTTGAGAGATTTCTCCCCACCACTTGATTCTAAAAGAGACATGATTGTTTACGGCAATGGTTTTCCATAATTTCGGAGCACTGGAAAGTGTTTCACTTTCTGGTTCATTATTAATAAAGTTTTGCGATTTAAAAAAAAAATACAACTTATCAAATTGTTTATTTTAAATAGAAACATTAAAAAACATAATTTTTCTTAATTGTTTATCAAACCATATTTATATTAAATAGGAAATATATTTTTTGATATTAATAACATATCATTTTTTTAAAAAAATAATTCATTTTTACGTTGGAGATTCACTTATCAATGACAATGTTGAATTAACATCCAATGACCACCTTAAAATTGCCTTCGCGAGAAGATACGTTAAAAATAATAATAATAATAATTGTTTCGATTAAAACAGGTCAAACAATTTAAAATAAATAGTGGAAAATATTAATACGCTTCACTGACCGCTGTGCTCAGCTAGAGCACGATGACATCAAGCCACAATTTCCCGCCTCGATAACTAAAAGGATCACCAGCTGTCAACATCCCCAAAATGCCCCTCATTAAACATCTCTACAGGTTCACCAGCTCCACAAGGGCCGGATGGCAAATTGGTAAATACACAAGAAACTAGAGCTTGTTCCTTGGACTGCCTTCTTGAATTGTCCCTCTAACCGCCAAAACAGAAAACGCGACTCCATGCTTTCCGATTCTCTGAACATTTGAGTGACTTCTCTCAAATAACTGAATCCTTCTCTCTCTCTCTAAGGCAACACCAAAAAACTGTGAAGGTAAAATCTCTCTGTGAAATTTCTATCATAGCACACATTTTGTATGTTTTTGGTTTACAGTTGCTCTCTCTCTCTGTGGATTCCACCATATGAATTTTGTTATCTCCACAGAATGTCGAAAACGCTGCGAGAACTCTTGAAAGATGAGATGGAATCGGAGGCTGCTCCGAAACCGGTTTCGGAGCCGGAACCTGAATCGGTAAATGATTCTTCCGCCGTCAACGGAGACTTGACGGATCAAGGACTGAAGTCAGAGGACGCGGCATTCTTGCACAAAGAATTTTCGGTCGATGAAGCCACCACAGCGTTGGATTCTTTGGAAGATCTCGAACAGGAGTTGACTTCAATGAAGTTAGAGACTCCCGCGAAATCTCCAACAACGACTCCTGAGAAACCTTCAATGGATTTTATAACGATTGAAGCGTCAAGATTAACAGAAGAATCTAGAGAAAAAGAAGATTCAGCATTTCTAGAAGGTGAAGAATCGTCGTGTTCTTTGCAGAGCGAAGAGACAGTGAAGTCGGAGAAGGTGACGAAGACGGTGAGACTGCAGAGCAGCGAGAGCATTATGTCTGATAATGTGACTCTGCAGCCAAAGGCAACGACGTTAAAGCCGTGTCCGAGTGTCGGCACGAACCTGGAGGGCTTTGATGCTGCGTTAAGAGCGGCTGCTGGCAGTCTACAAGCAAACGGAGAGACGGGTGGTGCTTTGATGATGGAAGAGGCGTGGGATAGACTCAGTAAATCTTACGTTTACTTCAAAGAAAAACCTGTGGGCACGGTTGCCGCTATGGATCCCATGGCCGAGGCTCTCAACTACAATCAGGTTCAATTTCATTCTGATTTGTATCTTTGTTTTATTGTTTCAGTTTATTTTGAGTGATTCATGCAATGTTTTCTTATTGATAGGTTTTTGTCAGGGATTTTGTTCCTACTGGTTTGGCTTGTTTGATGAAGATTCCTCCGGAGACGGAAATAGTGAAGAATTTTCTGTTAAAGACTCTTCACCTCCAAGGTTGGGAGAAGAGGATTGATAACTTCACTCTTGGAGAAGGGGTGATGCCTGCTAGTTTTAAGGTACTATTTGACTCGCATCAGCGTAAGGAGACGCTGGTGGCGGATTTTGGTGGGAGTGCAATAGGAAGAGTAGCACCAGTGGATTCTGGCTTTTGGTGGATTATTATACTCAGGTCGTATACCAAGTGCACCCGTGATTTTACACTAGCAGAACTTCCTGAGGTGCAGAGAGGGATGAGGTTGATACTCAACCTTTGTCTCTCTGATGGCTTTGACACTTTCCCTACACTTTTGTGTGCGGATGGGTGCAGCATGATTGACAGGAGGATGGTGAGTCTTCTTTATATTTTTTATAGGATTATACGGTCAATGTTTGCATGGGCGATATGTTTGGAGTTGGAAAGGTTCTAGTTTCTTTGTGGCTATTTATGATGATAACTTATAGGATTGTGATTTGTAAAATTTTGACTTTGTTTTGGGACAGGGAATATATGGGTATCCGATTGAGATCCAGACACTTTTCTATTTTGCACTGAGGTGTGCTAGGCAGATGTTGAAACCCGAACGTGAAGGCAAGGAATTGATTGAGAGAATTGACAAGAGGATAACAGCTCTTAGTTATCATATTCAGAAATACTATTGGCTTGATTTTACACAGCTAAATAACATTTATCGTTATAAAACTGAGGAGTACTCCCACACTGCTGTTAACAAGTTTAATGTCATCCCGGATTCCATCCCTGAGTGGTTGTTTGATTTCATGCCCTTAAGAGGAGGGTATTTCATTGGCAATGTAAGCCCAGCTCGCATGGACTTCCGGTGGTTTTTAGTTGGGAATTGCATTGCTATTTTGAGTTCTCTAGCCACACCAGTACAAGCAGCGGCAATTATGGATTTGATTGAGGAGCGCTGGGATGACCTGATTGGAGAGATGCCTTTGAAGATCTCTTACCCTGCCTTGCAGGGACATGAATGGAGGATTGTCACTGGATTCGATCCCAAGAACACTCGTTGGAGTTACCATAATGGTGGATCTTGGCCAGGTGAGTGTCATGAACGCTATGCTTGCACCATGTTATCTATGATTATTTATATTTTAGCGATTACCAACAAACAAATGAAGTTTCAGTGTGAATTTTTGCATCTTAATTATGGTAGTTTAGCACCTGTGTCTGCTGATTTTATGAATCTAATGGACTTCAATGGCATTCATATCCTTTTGAACAACTTTGTACTACTCCTATAGGCAGTAATTAATTGAACGAGTTATAGCTAAAAACCATGTACATTATCCAAGTAATGAGGGGAGGGTATTATGAACATCAATACTCCCCCACAAGCAGCAGGTCCCTAGCAAGGGAAGCCAGACGTTTCTACGTTATCAAACTTTGGCTGCCAAAAATCAGTAGGTATTTATATTTGAAGGAGAGAAGGTTTTGGAAAAGATTTTGGAAATCGGGAGCATGTATTATTTTAGTTTTTAGAAGGCATATAGTATTTTATCGTTGTCCGAGTTTTGTTGATGCACTACACTGGCATGACTTGACAATACATTGTTGCATTCACAACAAAAGACATTCCATAACTATTGATCAGTACCAGGGGCTAATAGCTCTATCAGATGAGAGATTCATCAGTGGTAACCTTCTGTTTAGGCAAGCCCCCAAACATCCATAGCCTACTTGTTTTTGCGGTGCCATCAATTCAATTCCAATTGTACAAAACTTTTTCCTGAGGTTCTATGAATTCGTTCGATATAAACAGGGTACTTGCAGCTGCATATATTGCTGCCTCATGTTTCTGATCACTTTCTCATTGATACAATAAATAATAATCTTCTCCATTCACCTTATAATTCAGTCTAGGTTGTCGATCATCTTCTTTCCTGATATTTTGTGTCCATTCTGCTTGACACGTGGCTATTTTATCTTTTTTGGTAGTTCTGCTATGGCTACTTACCGCAGCATCCATCAAGACTGGAAGGCCTCAAATTGCAAAACGAGCTATAGAGCTGGTAGAGCAGCGCCTCTCTAAAGATGGGTGGCCTGAGTACTATGATGGTAAGACTGGGCGTTATGTGGGGAAGCAGGCAAGGAAATATCAGACATGGAGCATTGCCGGGTACTTGGTTGCAAAATTGATGGTTGAGAACCCTTCCAATCTCTCAATGATTTCTCTAGAGGAGGACAAGAAGATAGCCAAGCCAAGCCTTACCCGCTCAGCATCATTTTAACAAAACGAGCCTAATAGATTACAAACAGGAAAGGTAATTTCATTTGCTACAGAAGACAAAGTAGAAATCAGTAAATGGTATTTCACAGATTACCACAATTTTTTTAAGTAATCGAGTTAACTACCATATCGTTTATGCTGAACTCTAATTGGTAATGGTTTCTATAATACATATCATGATATATTCATATGTTTCAGAATTATCATCAACAATTTTTTTAAACGGAAATTGATTGCTCTAGCCTGTTCACGATCGGCACATGGACATAATTTTAGGTACCCCTAAATTAATTGTTGCTAATTCAGACTCAGACAATCTCATAATTAATAATTTATTACCACTATGGTATTTAACGTGGTCTTGAATCATATTCCATGCCCATCGTGAAAGGAAGAGAAGTTTGGAATAATAACTTCACACGCAACCTTATTCCTATTCCATGCCCGAATTGGAAAATCAAAGATGAAAAGGAACCCTTCCAATGATCAATCAAAGTCCAATGTTAGTCTGTATACACTAATCAGCTACCATCAGTACACACATTCCTTTTCCCCTCCCACTCCATATTAATAAAGAGGCCACATTCAACTAAAATAGTAAATATGGAAAGATATAGTTTTCATTTAGTTATTCAACTATTACCATTATCCATAAATTGTAGTTTAGTTAATCCAAAGTTAGTAGTTGGGTAAAGTAATTAAACTCATTTATCAAATTAGGTTAATTATCTCAGTTATATTAATATTTATTTAATTTTAATTAGTCCAATAAATTTTAAAAAATCAAACTAGATTTTCTTTAAAAAAATGGATTAGTAATTAATAAATGAAAGACGTTTTAAAATCTAAACTATATGGTATATTAACAAGCACATAACTAGCAAGTACCATTGGGCCTCGTTTAGTATATGAGATTAAATTATTTTCGTGAGATTAAATTGGATTGGAGTGGAGTGGATATGATTGGATAAATTGGTGTTGTGATATGTTTGGTGTAATATGAAATTAGATAAATTAGTACTATGATACGCTTAGTGTATTATGAAATTGGATAAATTTAATTTTAAATAATTGAATTATTTGGTAAAAAAAAATTGACAACAACCCTTATTACCAACCAAGTCTTCGTCAAATTACAACATAGGACAATGAAGAATGTAAAGGAAGCAGTGCCGGATGAAGAAGAAGGTGGAAGAAGCAACGTCATTGCCATTGCAGCTAATGGAGCTTAGTGGTTCTGTCAAGCTGCCACTGCCTCCACCTTGTCCAAACTTGACACACCAGCAATTGACCTGCCTTGTTGATTAATTGCTCACATTGGAAGATCGAAACCCGCCTCATTCTCTCTCCTTCACTGTCGTGCCTTATTCTGTCTCCTTCTCTTTCTCATCCTTTACCCTACCTCATCGCGTTTTGATCTAAACTTCATGTTAAAGAAACGAGACTTTAACGAGAGAGATGGGTTTAATTTATCCCACCTTTTCGTTGGGATTCATTTAATCCACTATAGTGGGATAAAAAAAAGTGATGTGATTTATTTTTCCAATCCAATGCTCTCAATAAACATGAGTTTGGATTGAATTTTATCCAAACCCAATTCAAATCCTTATAATAAACATGCCTTTACCGAAGGCAAAGGCAAATTCTAAACACATGATACATAAATCATAGTACAAAAGAAAACAACGGTCCGTTACATTACACAGTAACAAACAAAAACAAAAAGGTACCGTTTTCCTTTGATTGGCCTTGATTAGCCTCTCTATATCTATGTGTGTGTGTGTGTGTGGTGAAACCATCAACACACCCCAAGTCAAACCAAAACCAAAGCAGTTTCAATCAACTCAGTGATGGAGAAGAATTGCAGCTTCATTTCTTGCGATAAGCTGGATCGGGTCGCCAATTGGGTGGGCACCAACGTGGCCACCGCCTTTTTCGCCTCACTTGAACGCTGCTCCTGCATCAACCTCAGCACCACCGATCCCGAAGATGAGGAGGAGGCCAAGGACCGACCTCTCATGCTCTCTGGGCCCACGGCTCATGGCACTCTCGAGCTCGACGTCCACGCTCCCGCCACCTCCGATGTCAACAAGCTTCCCGTTTGATCCTCTTTTAGGGTTCGTTGTGTTTTGTAAACTTTGGAAATTCTCCTCTATATTATTGTTTTTGTGTTTTTCTATAAGAGCTTGTATCAAAGCGTGTAGCTTTTGTAGAAACATGTGGTGACTCATCAATGTGAATTGCTTTTGCTCTATAAATTGAATGGTGTATGGATCATATTATCTCGAGTTTAACCTAATTGGAAACCTAATGAATTGCTTTTTGATTTATTTTCTGTGATATGGTTCAGTTTTCTGATGGACATTTCCTGTGTTAGGTTTACAGCTATGAATGTTTGTGGCAAATTTGGGTTTTTAATTGAATTCTGTGATAATTATGATGAGGAGGATAAGGATGAGCGGTATTGAAATCGGTTTTTCTTAATTCAATAATTGTCTTGATAGACGTTTTTGTAATAGTCTTTTGTTGTTTTATAAATTTATTTGGATTTAGTTCTAAATGGATATGCATGCGAGAATTTAGAGTTGGACTTTGAGTGCCTTATTGATCTTCTGAGATGTCTTTTAGGTTTGGAAGGTTTATACAATTACCAGATTTTGACGTGGTATTTTCCAGGCTGATAATATTTGTGCTAACAAAGATAACCGAATGCACTTTGTTGCACTTCTACTATTTTATTAGTGACTTCAGACATTAAATGAGATGCATATTTCACAGATTGGATTTTGGGGATTGTTTTTGTAGAATCTTGCAATTCTAGTTCATCTTTCAGAATATTTTAATCTATACAATCAGTTTTGATGAATCAAAGAGACTAATTTGCCTTACCTATAGAATGAAATGAATGAACTGCTAAGATTTTTGTGTCTTATCTGATTCTATTTCTTGTTTTATTTTGTCTGCAATACTCTAATAGACAGCGATACAACTTAGCATGTTTTGTAGTTTGGAGTTGGTCAGCTCTCTTGCAGCTAGAGGCTGTAGGTTGAGAATTACATTTTGAACTTCTAGCTTGATCATTTAATGCAGAATGACATGGTGCTCAAATGCCGCCAAAAGTGAGATTTGTGACTGCTTACACATACAGCAGTCTATACTAGAAAAGAGCGATTATTTCTTCTTTTGTAGTAGTTAGTGAGTTTTCAATTAATTGTTTTATCATTTGGATTTGGAAAAAGAATCTTGGCTCTTAGTTTGGATCAAATTTTAGATGCCATTATAGTTTCTTTATCTGGCATTGGTATTCAGATGCCACCAAAATGAAAATCTTTCTGTAGCATGCGACAAAATTTATAATCGCATCTTTTACCGTCAGAAAGTGACCATTTGAGGAGTGTTTCATAAATAGGACATTTTGATTTTTGAGAAATCTTGTTGCTAAAGAGTTGTGGAAGACTGAATTCTAGATGTCAACACTGTTTTCTGTTTGGCTTAATCAGGGCCAACATGGTGGTCTGGTGACATCAGAAACACTTATTGAATGTAAACTCTATTTTTGCATCTTAGTAATTCTAATAGCTGGCAAACTAATTTATTGAATGTCTCTTACTCTTGGAGTTGATTGAAAAAGTTTGAAGCTAAAATTTGTTGATTGAATTTTAGATGTTGGTATTATTCTTTGCTGCCAAAGTAATATCTCTACTGTATCATAAAATACAACTTGCTCTGTGTCACGAATTATTAGCCTGTGCTACCTGTGAAAGTTTACTGCAATTCTTTTCCAAAATGCAGATATTATAAGATACCATATGCTAGTCTGATAATCTGATCTTGTGAACCAACTGTGGATTCTGATCTGACAAACTGAAGAGAGAAAAAGAGAGAGAAGATATATGGACTTTTTTTTTTACTATGCTACCCTATGCAAGGGTATGGCTTAGGATGATTCTTAAAGCAATATAGACAAGTAACATGCCATAAAGAAAAAATAATGCTGGAAAACAAAAAATACATGATGGATCTTGGATTTATAGTTGTAATTCTTATTGATATTACATAGATTAAGAGTTTAAATGCTTGCAACACTAAAAATCTAACATTGCTGTTCCCCTTTTTGGTAATGTGTCACTTTTCCCTTAATTTCTCATCTATTTGCTTCCAGATTTCTCAGGTAACGTACTAGATGTATCAAGATCCGTTCAATCATCTTCTTTATGGTCTCTCCAGCACAGCAGCATCAACACTCAACACTTGATAATGTAGAGCCTTGCTCGCTCCTCCTCCAGAATCCTACTTTTTGGAAACTGTATTTTCCTCATCAAAAAACCCGTACATTTCATTGCCATGGAGTCTATCTCTGTGTTGCTTTTGAAGAAGATTAACAGCAAGAAATTTCAGGAATCTTTTCAACTCTAATTCTCTTTTCTACTGATCTATTCTCTCTCTGTTGGAAGGCCAAAATTGAGTTTCTTTTCTTATTGGCTAAGTTTTTAGAAGATAGTGAGGAGGTTACGTTGGTTTGTTTCAGAGTTTGTCTTTGAGTGCAAATAGTTACTTGATCTTTTATTTGACGCAGAAAATTGGAGCCTTTAGCTTCATCTGGAGCTCCAGAAAGGTCCTGGAAACCAGATTTCTGAATGCAATTTCTGCATTCGCTGTATTGGCATTCTAATGGAGGTACTCTATTGATTAGCTGTCTATTTAATTGATTTTTGTTTTCATTATAGTTTTTGGTGTTCTAACTCAAGTAAGTTATGCTTCCAGTATATAACAAATGGAATAGTTCTACTTGCTGCATAAAATAAGGTTTGTCATATTTTGCCCGCTAAGCTGTAATTTGGAAGGATTATATCATAACTGATAGGGGTTTAATTCTACCTAATAACACAGTTAATATTGAGCCAAAAAAAAATGATAAACAAAGATTGAGTTGGATATTGAAATCTTCATTATTGCTATTTTTAGGGCACACCATATGGATTTGGCTGAAGCAGGGACTGTAAAAGAAACATAAATATCGACTTGGTTTTTTCTTTATTTAGGGTGCTAAAGAATGACTCTTATTAAATATCAACTATTGACAAGATCATTCTCCGTGCAAGTGACGGATTTGTAATACATTGTAGAATTCCAACTCAAAATATGTTTATGGTGTTAAAAGTTGTTACTAGATTTAAATTTTTATAGTAAATTCAATACATTTCCTTAAAAAAGGAATGTCAATAGGGTGACAAGGGGTAGGGGATCCGTAATACCCATTTCCATTTTGGGCATAAACTTGAGCGAACAGAAGATCCTCCATACATTTCTTCTTCTTCTTCTTCAAAAGAAGATCCTCCATACATATGATGTGTGATAGCTTCTCTCCTTCATTTGAGATAAGAATTCCGTGACCTTAATGTGGGATCGAGGAAGTAGGAATCCCCAGTTAGAGTGCGGAACCCCATTCCGCCTTCCATTGGTTTTGTTTTTGGCCATCCGAATTCTTAATCATGTTTCTGCTTAAATTATAAAAACAGTAAACACTTTAGGATACTAAAATGTAATGTTTATAACTTAATGTGAGTAAATTTGGTCCTTCAAAATTATATTTCCAGGAATGATGGATTGTCCCCACCTTCTCCGTGCGATGGTGGCACGCTTTCACTCCAAAAAGAGTTGGTCCTGGTGGGACTATCCAATCCCCACAAGCATTTTCACTTGCAAATTGTTTTCACTGATAGACTTTTTAAAGTGTGGTGAAGATGTATTAATGGTAACTAATCAACAATTAAACAATGTCAATAGACTGGGCCAAGTACATCTCTTTTCTTCATATACATTGAGTGGCTCTTGTAGCCATTTTAATAGTACACAGTCAATATTAATTCTGACAAACAAGCTAGCAATAAATAAATAAATAAAATGATAGCATTTTATTATATACTGCTTGAGCAAAAATTTCTTGAGCTAATGATTCCGTTTTAGAACGCAATTGCCCCCGCACTGATTCGTTATTAGCCAGTATCTGGTGAAGTTGTTGGGTGGCTTTTTTTAACAGTAATCAGTCGGCATCCCACCACATGTTATGACAAAAGAGAACATATCTAAAATCGTCACTTCCAAAATATTAAGAATTAGTTAAATTTTGTCAGGCTAGATTTTTATTTTAAACAAAAAGATTTGATTTTTCCGCTAACCAATAATCTTTCGATTTATATATATAAACTTTTCTACTTAACATAAGTTATCGAAAAGGTCAGCTTGTCAACTTGTCTAACTATTGAAATCATTACAGACAATTGGACAACGATTCTGATTACATTGAAAGATTTATAGTACTCAGAGCCCATATAAAACTGTGATATATATATATATATATATATATATATATTTTTCTGATTTTAGGTAAAATAGAGGGCACGAGGGACACCATTATCCCTGTATTGATCTTATGATCGTTATTACCTTGGCTCTGTGAGTTAAAGTTCAGGTTCATGTATTTGATCATTATTATTTTTTAAAATGGTACCCGTCCATGTCTTACAACAATGGAATATAATTGCTACTAAATAGATTGAGGCTTTGAAAGTGTTTATACAGAAAATGTTTTGATTATTTGATAATATTTGCATGAAAATATCCCACTATGCTTTTATGATTTTGTAGTTAGTACTCAAACAATATTAAAATAAAACAACACATTTCTATTTGTTTCATGACATTTAAACAGCATTAAAAAATATTCTTTATAGCTTAATTAACGTTAAGGGTGGAGGTTTGTTAATTGCACACACACTTGTAGTCTATCTGTATCATCTGATCAAAAGAAAACAAGAGGCTGAAAATAAAAATATGTAGTGATATTTGACAATTGAATTTTCTTTTAAGCTGCGTTGATGTCTACTATTTTTTAAATTCTTAAAGTTAGTTATGCTGTAGCAATAGAGAACAGTGTCAAGAAATAAAGAAGTCAACACTTCAATTTGGAGCTTAACTTTTTCTCTTGGCATAATGGCATGTATGTAAACTACTAATAGGAGATGTGCCCATCCTTAATTTGAAAATAATTATCACGAACAAATTTCATGTAAGGATCCATGCATTAAAAAAAAATTAATGCATGATCATACATTCATACTATCTGAGATATTGACATTGATAGACAACCCTACACTGTTTAAAAAATCAACAACACTAAAAAGATAATAAATGTTAATAAAAGGAATTGGCAAAAGGTCCAAGTAACAGTTGGAATCTTTTGAGTTATTTAATCGGTTGATTGCTGCTTTGATAAATAAAGAAACTAAATTAGTTAAAAGATTACCAAAGCTTTTCTGTTTACGTATACATTTTTTAAGCCAACTGCTCCCTTGAAGTAGCATAGCTTTAATTTGCCACATTTATATACAATCTAGGCAGTTCTTGGGGGACATCTATTTTGTTATATATAATTTTATAAAATGAGCAGGAGGTCCTGACACTTTCACAGGCAGGCCTGCCTCCAGCGTGATACTGAAGTCACAACATCATTTTCAATGGACACAATCATTTAATGGTTCAAATTTGGTCGAGAATATATTTTATTTTTGAGTTACACTTTTCTTAATTTAGCAATGCTGTATAGTTTTTTTGCAAGGCTTTTCAACTATTGTCCCAGCGTTGTGTCTGGGTTTGCTGCTTATTTGAGCAGCAATCAGGTCACTTCCTGCAAATGAATGAAAAATTTACTGCTGGTAAAACTTGTTACACATCAAGAAAATTCCGATGTATACATGTCCTTTGATGGTTCTGAAACCTTCTAAGTTGTCATGTGGATTGTTGCATCTACTATGGCATTATCAAGTTTGAGATTAAAAATTCATCCATTTATTTCGAAGTATGTTTAATTATGATAAATTTGAATGGTTTTGAAGTTTGTTAATATAATTGTGGCTAAAATTTATTATTAAAAAGTATTTATGTATGAGAGACCGTCAATGAAAAACCTGAAATTTGCATACTTCTTCTATATTCAAGGCAAAAACTTGAAAAAGGTCAATGAAATGGACTCATTATCAAATGATAATGATGTTGTTTCTAGACCACAAAGTGCAAAAATTCCTCAGGTTAGATTTGGATGACAAAAAACAAAGTGACACGTATTACATTAATTGTTTTGAGGACAATAAAGATTGATCATAATAAGTGCATATCAGCATATGCGACAGTGTAAAATATGGACAAGATTTATTAATCACATGGCACCTCCAATGAATCATATTTGAGAATCCTAACCCAAAAAGATTCGAGCATGAAAAGGGTAAGAATTGATGGCATTTATAATGATTATTCTAAAACAATTATTAGTATAGCAATCTAATGAAGATATATTAATAATAATAATAATTAATGAAAAATCAAGCAAAGATTAACAGGTTTATAATTAACTTAGTTAGAGAAAAAGAAGAAATCTTTGGGAGGTGCAGAGAGTAGAGTCCCCCATAAAAGCAGGATTAGGAAGGCGTGCATACACTTTGCATATGATTGAGCAAAAGAGTTTGTCTTAAAAAAGCACAACAAATAAGCCCATCCTTCACTCAACTTTTACTCTATTTGAGCACTGCAACAAACGCAAAGCAAAATCGTTTTTTGGGTATCTTTTTATTGCTTTATTTCTTTCTATCATTTCATTGGTGAATGTCTGTCAATTAACTGCAATTGAAAAAGTGAAAAAAAAGGTTCTAGAGACAGTCAAGTTTTAGGGAGTTGTTGTGGGTGGGTTTTAAGAAAACAGTGTTTAGAAGCATGTACATATAGGTGCATGTTTTTCTCAGTCAAATGACATGATTTCACAGGGAAAATGTTGACAAATCATGAATCGAAAAGAAAGGAAAAGAAAAGAAAATCTCTCTTTTCTTGATTAAAAAGAAAGAAAAAAACAAATAGCAAGAGAGTACTGAGATAATAAGAGTAAACCTTCCCTACATTGGGTCACATAAAATAATCACGCCCCCAACACCTTATTATCACGAAAGCATGTTAGAGGAATCATGAAAGCTGACAAACATAATACTACTAGACAAACCCTTTTATCTCTCTCTCCAACCCTTTAAAATATACTTTGTTTCACTTGTCACTCTCTATTAAAATCCCCCCTCCACCCCACTTCAGCTTCCACTTCAACTCCTCTATCTCTCTCTCTCAACTCTTTTGAAATTAATGGCTAGCTTAATAACCAATTCGATATTGTTGCTTTGGTTAATCTTATTATTAAGTGCCTCTACTGTGCCCATTATGGCTCAGTGGCCTGTGGGGAGATCAACCAGGTTCTATGAATTCAAGGTCTCTTTTATCACTCTCTAGTCTAAATATCTATATATATATATATATATATATGCATGTCTAAATATCTCTCTATATATATATAGGCATGCATGTGTCATCAGTTAATATTAATTCTTTAGTAGAATTGGTTATTATTATTTCTAATGAATGTTCGAATGTTTCAATCAGATACAAACCATGAGAGTCACCAAGCTATGCAACACAAAAGAAATCGTGACAGTCAACAATATGTTTCCAGGACCAGTAGTTTATGCTCAAGAAGATGATAGAATCATCATCAAAGTCGTTAATCAATCGCCTTACAATGCTACAATTCACTGGTAATTATTAAATAAATTAAACCATCATCACAATATAACTTGCTAAAGCAACTCTCCCTAACATTTTCTTTTTTTGCACTAAGTTTTTGGTCATTATTTTCAGGCATGGTGTCCGGCAGAGGCTATCGTGCTGGTTCGATGGACCATCATACATTACCCAATGCCCGATTCAGCCTGGACAGACTTTCACTTACGAGTTCACTATGTATCAACAGAAGGGCACCTTCTTTTGGCATGCTCATGTTTCTTGGCTTAGAGGCACCGTATATGGTGCTCTTATTGTGTATCCAAAGACCGGGGTCCCTTACCCTTTTAAGTACCCTTATGAAGAGCACATCATAATCTTAGGTGATATATATATATATATATAATAAAGAACTGTGAAACTCACTTGAATAATAAATACAAGATTGAATTTAGCTTCATTACATAATATTAATTCATATGTACTTTGCATTGTGTCAGGGGAATATTGGCTCCAAGATGTTGTACAACTTGAACGGCAAGTTCTAGCGAGTGGAGGAGCTCCTCCACCTGCCAATGCATTTACAATTAACGGCCACCCTGGCCCCAACTACAACTGCTCTAGCAATGGTAATTAGGACATTTATTTTATTATTAGTATTTTTTTCCCACTTACTGACGCCAACTGAGATAGAGTTCTAAAGTATAGTTTGGATCTCTACTCCCAAAAGGAGGGAGAGAGCTACCCACATAAAGGTGAAAAAATATCCATATATTGAAGAGATTTTGGTAAGTCGAACCCACTACTTGAAGGTATTGTAGTGGGTGAAATAGACTTTACCACTAAGCTAAGTTGTTTTCCTCCTACTTAAGACATTTATACTTTGTCTATTTTCTTTTCTTTGCATTTTTATATGTCTTGTATCTAATATTAGGATTAATTTTTCAGATGTGTACAAGATTGATGTTGTGCCGGGAAAGACATATCTCTTGAGGCTAATAAACGCAGGGTTAAACATGGAGAACTTCTTTGCCATTGCCGATCACAAACTGACGATTGTGGAAGCCGATGCTGAGTACACAAAGCCGTTCACCACGAACCGTCTGATGCTTGGACCAGGACAGACTATGAACGTCTTGGTCACAGCTGATCAGCCCACCGGAAAATACTCCATGGCCATGGGACCTTATATGTCAGCTCAGGGTGTTTCATTTCAGAACATATCAGCAATTGCCTACTTCCAATACTTAGGTGCCTTGCCCAATAGTTTGTCATTTCCAGCTATATTACCAAGCTTTAATGATAATCTCGCTGTTAAAACTGTCATGGATGGACTAAAAAGCCTAAACCATGTTAATGTCCCAAAAGAAATCGACACTAACCTATTTCTCACCGTTGGATTAAACGTTCAAAAATGCAGATCCAAGACACCCCGACAAAATTGCCGAGGGATTAATAATGGGGTCATGGCTGCTTCCATGAACAATATCAGTTTTATTAAGCCTAATGTTTCAGTTCTGGAAGCATTTTATAAGAAGATTGATGGTTACTACACGGATGATTTCCCTGGTGCACCCCTCAAATTCTATGACTTTGTCAATGGGGCACCTAATAACATCCCTAATAACACAAACTCAATGAATGGGACCAGGACCAAGGTCCTCGAATATGGAACCAGGGTCCAAATCATCTTGCAAGACACCGGAACTGTCACCACTGAAAACCACCCAATTCATCTCCATGGCTATAGCTTCTACGTAGTCGGCTATGGTAACGGAAACTATAACCCCCAAACGGCAAATTTCAACTTGGTAGATCCACCTTATATGAACACAATCGGAGTTCCAGTAGGTGGATGGGCTGCAATTCGGTTTAATGCTGACAATCCAGGTAAAATTTTTGTTCCAATATTTAAATTTATCATTTGAACCAAATGAATTATTTATTTTGCATTGACTCTTTTTTGCTTTTTAAATATGCAGGGGTTTGGTTTGTGCATTGTCACATTGACATACACCAGTCGTGGGGGTTAAGCACAGTGTTGATAGTGAAGAATGGGAAAGGTGAGCTGGAGAGACTTCCTCATCCTCCTGCAGACTTGCCCAGATGTTGAGTTCTAATAAATGTCAGAAAAATGAATTGTTTCCAAACAAGGATTCTTTTAAGAGCAAGTGTGTAATATGTTTGGTGGTTCATTTCTTTAAGATTATGAAATTGTGGGGTGTAAAGAAAGTATTGATTGGAGAAATAAAACTGCAAAATGTCTTTTTCATTCACTTTGTTTGGGTTAATTCCATATGCTATAAGATATTTTTTCCCCATAAATGGATAGGCAAGTGAACAAATTAAGCAAAATACAAACTGTCAAAGCAATTACAAAAAGCCCCACATGTTCTGGGGGTTTACAAGATTACTATTTTTGTAGTCTCGAGGCTTGATCCAAAGATGATATAAATTCAAAAGGCGATGCTGTTCTCAAATAAATCTCATATCTACAGTTGAACCCATATAAATTCTGGCCACCTATTTTTTAATAGGGATTTTATGTGTTAACACAAAAAACATAAATTTTCAAACTAACAGCGATGAGCTGAAATGAGGTTTTTTAGTATCATCAATGTTTATGTTCATGAACAAGGAACCAGGAAAGACCACAATTCACATCCTTCATTTTACAAATTATAGTTCGTAATCAATGATGATGTTAACAAGACTCATTTCAGTATTTCGTTGTTAATTCGAAAATTCATGATTTTTGTAGTGTTATCACATGCTATTTTCTCTTTCTTAATAATGCTAATGAGTCAAACGATCATTAAAAGTTAGGCAAGAATTCAGCCAAAGATTCTACCTACTACATCCACATTATATTTCAATCACAAAACACAGGAACTCATGAACGACAAGCTAATGCAGTAAATATCGGTGATAATGATTGTTAACAATGATGGTCATGATGAATGAGAAAGATGATGATGATGATGATGATGATTAAATCATTATAAGTGGACATAAATAGTAATTCAAATGCAAACAACCAAATTTGGGTAGATGGAGCAGCACACCCTCCCACAGCAAGTGAGAAAGTCAACAAATAGAACTGGTTTCCAGGAAAAACAAACACCTCCTTTGAAAGTTGGATAGTGTTTACTTTTTCTGAGCTTCAGATGGTGTACAAATAAAGTAAATATGGATGGAGGACATAGCAAGACACTTGTGGTACAGAGAATACTGTCAGAAGGGTGATTGGTTAGTACCTTCATAACATGAAAAGCTGCTATCGGCTGCATTTAATCTCCATCAGACCAGCTGAATTATTCGATGGCCTTCAGAAAAATAATTTCCCATCAGGGATTTCAAGGATAATCATCCACAAATATTAGAGAATGTTTACAATAATGAGAGTTGCAATGATACAGAGGAAGCATAATATATGCACAATTTAAAAGGTACAAAACCTGAATAAAATATATGAATGCACTCCTAATAACACTTGTAGTACCCGAGTGTAGTAGCACAATTAATATGAAGAAGTACGATGACAATTTGTAAAATGAAATAGCATAATACAAGGTAGTCAGCACCAATATTTTCCACAATTATTGGGACATCAGCATAATTACTCTATTCAACTGGATCTGGAACAGTAAAGACTGAAAATAAGTCTTGAAAAATTGTTTTAGTATATGCTCAGCTAACAGCCAAACATAAGCTGACTCCAGAAAAGGAAAATGATATCAACAACCATTTTCATTTAGTAAGACTGGTGCAACCACCTCTCACAACATTAAAAGTTGTGGTAGATGAGATTCAAATAGTTGAACATATAAGACTAGTCCTATCCTTACCTGAATGGCAATGAAGAATTTAGCTATCCCTTGCATGGAAAAGCATCTTGCTCAAATGAGTATTCCACAATCCCAGTAAAGAAACAAGTTTGCCGAGATTTCCCAGAAGGATTCTTCCATTCTTCAGTTTCCTCCACAGATTGTGATGGGATACTCATTTGGGTAAGATGCTTTACATGGAAGGTTTATACACATCCATTACTGTCATCTCAGGGCATCACATCAACGAGGTAAGTAAACCTGTTGGCAATTTGCAGTACAAATTTCTTCTAGAAATATTCAAAATTCTTACAGCTTCATTTATATTTCTTGGTTTCTACACTTATCCCTCTCATCTCTCTCTTTTCTATTCTAGAACAAAAAGAAAAGAAATGAACTCATTGTGAGATTGCATGCCTCCGTGTTTCTTTGTGAGATTGCATGATTCAGTGTTTCTTTAAAGTCATTCATAAGTAATTCATTTGAAGTTTCAACTTTCAAGGTGGCATCTAGCTTTCACATTCTAGTTTTCGTAGCACAAGATCTAAATTATGGGTTGATCCTCTTAGAGGTCCAGCACTTCTCTCCAGTCTGACTTTGAGTAGATGTAAACATTAGCCTCTGATTAGTCTTCAAATTTAAGTAATCAACCTGAAAATATGAAAATCATAAAGATTAGAGGCAGATCCAAAAATACCATGAAATGAATTAAAGACCCTTCTTTTCTCTGCTGCCCAAACGATGAACGTAAGCGTAGGAAGCTATTAAACCTGTTCTGGATCTAGAACCAGAAGGCAGAATTCACTAACAGGACCTGCCGAAGGATCTACGGATATCTCTTGCAGTTGTTCACTTAGATGAGGAAGACCTGGATAAGGGCCCAAGTACTGTGATCTTGACCTTAGAGAACTGGCAAACCATGACTTCTCTCTTATCTGCATTATGAACTTAAAGGAAATAAGGTACACATGAAGTATCTCCAGCCTCCAGCTATGTAATTTTGTTTTTTATCCAAATTAATCTTCATGAAAGCATGACAGCCAAACCTAATATGCAACAAACTTAACAAACGAAAGGTGTATGTAGAGTATCTCATAAAACATTCAAATACGACATTATGCAGAACTAGAGCAGCAACTAATACTAGAACTTGATTTCCTATATTAAGAATGGGATAATTATAGTTTAGTGTTCATTCTCACCTAAACATAACAAATATTTAGAATAACTCAAACACCTTTGAGAATAACATTTTGCAGAAAACCAGAGCAGCAACAAACACTGTCATAGGATTTCCATAAAAAGAATAGAAGTAATGATATCTTACTACTAATTATCACCTGAACATAATGGAATTTACAACAATTAGGAGAATTGATATTCACCTATCACTATTATAATTTATAAACAATTTCCATACAAAACTTACATCATTACTAACAACAGATTATCCAGTGATTGGCCATTACAAGGAACTTCATCTTACTAAAAGTACAGCAGGGTTTGAACTCGCTGGCGATAAAACTCTCAACCTGAAGGAATCTGATCACAGGTTTTGACTACCGCAACAAACTGATTTCCCATCAGCCATATATTTTGGAAGGAAATCTGGTTCCTTGAAGAAGTAAGAAACACTCCAATGTGCTTGTGTAGAAGTAGAACTTAGAACCACAGCACATGGAATTTGTAAGTTACTTTGGTTATTGATCTAGGAATCAATTAGGAAGGAACAATGAAGTTATATTGTGATAATCAATCAGCCATCAACAGTGCCCACAATCTAGTTTTATTGAAGAAAAACTAGATAATAATCTTATTTCTACACCATATGTCTCGACAATGTGTCAACTTGCTGAAATATTGACCAAGGGTCTTGCTACTCATTCATTCGAGCAATCACAAGCAAGCTGGGAATGGAATATATTTATTAGCCAAGCTTGAGGAGTGTTGAAAAATCAGGCTGATTGAAGAAAAATTAAGAAATATACTTCCATGGGGAAAGTTGACTAATCTCACAATTATGTGAGATTTTCTTTGAATCTGTACACTTGTTGTTTTTCTCTTTTAGTAGTTTCTGTACCCTAGAGCTACAAACTGCACCAATTATTTCCTTTATTTGTTTGTATAACTACTGCCTCCGTATTGTTGTAGATACTATGAACATGAATAAGAGAGATATTATTCTTCTTCAAGAACATTACTTTCTAACATCCAATTGAACTGATTCCTTGTTGCAGTTATATAAAGAGAACACACCATTCATGTATCTATCTTACTCAACATTAGACCATATGCTAAAAGATCTCAGCCTGGAACATAGTTTCAACCAACCAAGCTTAATTCAACATTTTTTTCCTCTAGGATTATCATGCACGCCAGAACTGCTAGATCTATGATCTATCCATCATAAAGCCAATGGAAATTTTTTAACATATCATTCATTTGTTTTGAAACTTTCCCTCCTGTTTAACAAATCCAAACACTGGAGGAAAGATGCTACGATACCGAATTTGGAAAAAATAACTAGAAAAAAGCTAAACTCAATCTCCAAAAACAAAGTTTGTGCTAAAAAATGAGATGTTCTGTACCTTTCAAAACTAGAATTGCAACACACAAAATTGTTCTTCTAGTCCTTTAAAATACTAATAGATAGGTCTTCCCTCATATTGGTCTTTAAATATTACAAAAACATTTTTGAGACCAAAAATACAAGATATTATATTTCTTTTTGATTTTGCAGAACAATTTTTCAAAGACATTTGAAAGTTTCCTTACAAACTCTACACCTGTTTAACCTAAATGATAACATATTTCTAAAAGACCAGAATTTATCAAGCACCAAAACCACACATCCAATGTGATCGCAGCAACAAACCTAGGTATGACGTACAATCATAAAATTAAAACCTATAAACAAAAACAAGTTAACACATGACAAGCACTTAAATATCCAATATCACCTGCAGTTTCAAAGGATCAGGAGTTGACCCGTCAATTATATCAATTCTTCCATTGATTCGAAATTGCTCCCAAGAGTCAGTAAAGTACCAACATATCTGATACATCACACATCAACTTAAAATTAAACCTACCAGAACAAGACATATCAACCTTAACAATTCAACAATTATATTGTTCGCAATTCACTGGATCACTGAACACAAACAAAACAACTATTTAACTAACAAGTGAAAAACAACACAGGTGTAATCCTTAAACATCAATTACCTCAGCAATCGGACAATGTTTAAGCTCTTCAATCTGCATATTTCAATCCAAAAATCAAGTCCAGGAAATGATGTTCCAGCTAAACACCAAACACCACTCAAATGTCATAAAATTCAACAAATTCAAGAGACTGTCAACAAAATCACCAAAATTTATAAATTTGAACTAGCAACATTCAACAGTTATAAAATTTAATTCAGGCAGTTTACAGCAAAATTCAAACCTTGCGAGTTCGTGTATCAGTGTTGATCAATATCTTGTCACAGTTCTCTTCAAATCCTCTGAAAATATACAATAACTCTCCACATATCAATTCTATTTCCATCCACCCACCCACCCATCCACACACACACACACACTTGATAGAGAGAGAGTGTGTATACCTAAAAACGACAGTGCGATTCGAAGGTCTGCCGTTGGATCCGATAGTTGCCTGAAACCAAATTTCGCACGAAATTAACAGAAACTGAA